>JADRCH010000330.1:875355-1002439 GCA_019843965.1 Rhynchomys soricoides
AAAGAAAGAAAGAAAGAAAGAAAGAAAGAAAGAAAGAAAGAAAGAAAGACAGACAAACTGTGAATGAATGAAGCTTTGGCTTAGTGCCACCACCCTGCCAAGCCAGGCCTTGAGGACATGGGCACTATCGGTGCTCTGCACTAGTGTTAAACTACCACAGTTACTTGTTGGCCACCAGGCAAAAATGATCCCACTTTGGCACTCTCACCTGAAGTCATATCATTAATTCAATAGACAAGGACTTCGACTGAGGCTGCAGCTTGAGCCTTATTTTCTGGGGTCAATATGTTTACAGCTATACTCATGTTAGGGAGGATCCAACTATGCCCAGGGAGTTCTGATAATTGGTGCATGGGTCGGCCAAGAAAACTTAGTGGGGGAAAAAAATCAGAAAAGAAAGATTTTTTTTTTCTTTTGCTCATAAAATTAGGGAGGAACAGATGAGTGGTTTTTGTAAAGTCATGAAGCAGCTTGAGGAATTCTTGAGAAAAACAAACTCCTTAAATCACTCTCTCCCTCACTCCACTGCTGCTCCAGACAGCAAACAGGATGTGCCTCCTTGTAACTGTCTATAAATTTAGGGTGAGAAAAACAAATCAGATCTTGTGGACAGAGCGCTAGGCTGCAAGGAACATGGTTAGATTTCTCGTCTACTTGGAGGAAGACACTCAACAGCATTTTCTCATCAAATATTAGTGATAAGAAAGGCATTTAGTGCTTCATGTGATGGGATTGCTGTGAGTGGGTGGTATGACATAAAAAGTTATAGCCAATGTCCTATTAAACATTGCAGGCCCATCCGCACATGCTCACTCTGTTCTCAAGCCAAGGACAATACCATTGCAGATCAGCACCATCAGCATCAGCTGGAGCAGAGAGGTCCCTCTGCCAGGATAACTTTAGAAACGGAGTTCTGAAAGCGGTGGAGATGCAATGGGCTTCTTTATGGTGCATGGACCAAAACTAAACCTAGCCTACCATTTCTGAAAATTCAGCTTTCTTGAGGTTTGTCTGACTTTCCCTTCTTGACCCAGGTCCTTCCTCCAGAGTTCAAGCTACTTCTTGGCAATCTGAAAATAAGAAACTAGGTTCCAAAAGTATGAAATCAGAAATTAATTGCTGCCCAAACTTGAAGAGACACATTTTAGGGCATAAAAAGGTATTTTGAGTACTGTAAGAAGGGGACTTGATCTTGAGAAAGAAGCCTAGGGCGGGGCAAAGTTGCCTAGCTATGTCTCAGAACTCAAATTGACCCAAATTGATTTCCTAGATCAAGGCATCTCAGCCTCCATTTTTAATACTTTGCACTTCATAATTCCTTTCTTCTGAGTACTCTTCTGAGAATCTTCCAAGAGATCACAGATCCTTAGCTAAAACCTTGTATAAAAGGTAAGCACACATTTGCTCCAAGAGCATGCATTTTTTAAATGTCTTCAAGGGACTGGGAAGAGAGCTCAGCAAGTAACGTATATGGCACTTAAGCACATTGACCTGAGTTAAGATCTACAGCATGCACATAAAAGCTGGGCATGGTGTCACATCTGTAATTTTAGTCATGTGGCATAAAATAGGAGATGCCTGGAAATGTTTGGCCCACCATCAGCAGAATGAGTGCTTGTCAGGTTCAGTGAGAGAACCTATCTTGAAAAATAAGGTGGATATCAAGGAAGATGACAATGCAGACCTCTGGCCTGCACATATGTATGCACATGTGCACCCACATGCACACATACACAGGAGCATAAAATATCTATAACACCAACATCTTCAGAGATCATTAAATGGGCATTGAGGATGCCAATAATTTCCCTAGTTGAGAACCATTGCCCTAAACTGCTGGGCAACTCTATTCCAATGACTCTCTGGCCCTGATAAAGAAAATCGGATTCCTAAGGATCTGTCCTCACATGTTCTTTTCCATGATCTGAGGAAACCTGATAGTTCTACATGAAATAGCAACCTTGTGCTTGGGCTTATTGGTAAAGGCTAATGTTGGTTCACTGTAAGGTGAACATTAGATCTGAAAAGTAACTTCAAAACCACTTCCATCCCTATTCTCAATGACAGCATTACTAGAGCCTGGGAGCCACAGTTCACCATAACGAACAGACCCGTGGAGGGGCTTCTGAGGAGAGACATGGCCACAGAAGAGGCATAGCCACTGTTGTTGAATGCAGGGGACATGGTAAGGAATCTCTGCTTCTTTCTCCCTTCTTACAAATAGCTTCTCACTAATGCCTCCCACCCTGTGAACGAGTGAGCTGTAAACTAGACTCTAGTTGGCAGAAGATTCTAACCAATGAGGGCACCTTCTGAGACACATAGAATCAAGCAGGAGAGGGCCTGAAAATACATCCCAGAGCAAGTGGGCAAAGGCTCAGTGTGACTTCCATTACACTTGGAAGGTGAGATGCCCCCTTAGTGTTTCCTAGCTGATGATGCAGGTTTAGAAGACCGTGGGAACTTCTGGACAGAAGGCCTACTTAGCACATAGAGGGTCATAGGGACAGATATTGAAGGTTACAGGGCCTCTCTGCTTCCTTTTGAATGTTCTGTTTCTGGGTTTGCTAAGATGTAGATTCCTATCTGCATGCACTTGCTTCCCTGAACTCACCGATGACTTCCCTATCGTGAAGGACTGTATCCTCTTAAACTGAGAACCAAAGAACTCCTTTCTCCTTTAAGTTGCTTTTACTGGGCGTCCAGTCACAAGAGAAGCAACACATTCAACTACCAAGTTCAACTTAAAGGGCAACTGAACACAGTTTGGACTCCGTGGGTAGAAATAGAAAAAAAGGTAAGGGAAAAGGTAGTTTAAGAGAAAACCTTTGCCCAAAATAATTTCCAAACGTTCTCATCCCCCTCCTCCCCAAACCAAAGTGAATTTTAAAAAGCCTAGATTTAAATTGCTATTGAATACTTTGGAAGGGTTGAACTAACATCTGAGGTGTGTTGGGGAAAAGAAAGTACAAGGCGCAGGAGTTGCCTATAGCTGTGTAAAATGAAAGAATGCAAGACATATTTGTTTCATGTTACTTTCAATCAGAACATAGTGGGCTCCACTCAGGCTGACAGTCCTCAAGAATCGGCTGACATAATCTATGTGTCTATTGTCAGTATCCTTAGCCCATGGGCTACCTGGCCTGGGGTGGAATGCCTCATCTCTCTACATAGCTATTCCATGGTGTTAGGAGGGAAAACAGGGTCCAACATACAAGTGCTCTCTACATCTCTGCAAGTCATGCCCACAAACACTCTAAGGAGGATACCTTGTCACTAGGTCAACTCCAAGGTTACTAACCCACAAAGTGGCTAGAAAAATTCTACTCATAATAGAGAGAATATTACGGTCATATTTCAAAGAGACATGCATGTTCTCAGAAAGAAAGTGTCTATATTAAATAGCCAGTCATGTTAGGAATGAATTCCTAGCATATGTTTTCTAGCTAGCAAATTTAGTTTTACTTCATTCTTAAATAGTCCAAAAGAACATAGAGTTAGTTTCCAAATAGCAAATTTTGTTGTTGTTGTTGTTTTTGTCACAGTGGCTCTGGTATCTAAAAAGTCACTCTTAAACCCAATCAGCCAAGCACTCACCCCATAGATTTCATGATTATGAGCCAACCAGCTCATCCAATGTTAGTGAAACTGCTTTAATCCCAAATTCAAATCAGGAAGCCCTAAGATTCTATTTTCTTCTCTTAAAGATAGGGTAATCTGGCTTTTAGCACATCTTAGCGCGGAGATATCAAATTAGAAATCAGAAAATGTCTGTTGGTATTCGCACTCTGAGAACCTCCATTTACATAAATCACTTGGGTCTGTTTCCTCGAGTTCAGTTTTCTTATCTGCAGACTTGAGGAGTTAAAACTATTCCCATGCTGAACAGGTAACCTGGAGAATGCATGCCCTTGTTAGTGATTTTGACATTCATCATCTTGTCTAAACTACACAGCCACCAGACCCAACTGCAATCTGTGACTAGATACATTCTAAGACCTTCCCCAGCTCTATTGTTTGCTGTCTGTCCCTCTGTGTTTCCCACAATCATTATTACTCCAAAGTCATTTAGTCTCTCTGATCATGAGGATCAAGGGTGTCTATGTAACCAGAAAAGAACAGTATCACCCCTCCCTTCAAGCCTTCTTGCTTCAGTTCTATATACCCTTTCCAGGGTCAGTAAAGATAGCAGGGTTCTTTGTATAAGCAATGACAGCTTGAGGCATGCAAGACCATGAGTCAGTTGCACTCATTTCTATCTGGGCTCTGTGAAAGGCTGCAGGACCAGCAGCCTCAGATCCCAACCCTGGTCCACAACCGGTTGTGTATTAGAAAGACTCTCCCTGCATCCCTGGTTTCAAGCTCTGCTTCCTCACCAGAAGATAATGCTCCAAAAATATCTTCTAGTGGCCCTGTCATTTCAAAGGGAATTCTCAGGAGGTTAAAATGCAGGCTTGGAAGAAAACTGGCTGTTAACTGAGAGAATAGAGATCAAGAATGCCAGAAAAGCCTTAATACTCCAGGGAGGTCCCGTCTCACACTCCCAGAAAACAGCCCCACGGGATACAGGCCCCTTCTGGGCTTTCAAGTTCTGGTTCCTCTTTATGGCTACAAGAACTACTAGATAACTATATGTCTTCTCAGTGAGCCTCAACTGGGTCTAGAGTTGACTTATTTGGTAGATAAGGACTTTGGTCAAACACATGAACCTATCTGTACCTCTGTTTCCTCACCTGTAGCATATGGATGCATAGTCATGGTGATCATTTAGACAATGATTTTACCATCTTTATTACATGGTGCACACAAACTGAACAGTGGGTGTTAACTGTTATTATCATATCTTTAAATATGCTGCTGGTGAAATTACTAGCTTGTGTGTTGTTTTCATGTTACCTCCATTTGCCTGTTACCTCCATTTGCCTGATCAGATGGGAAGTTTAAAAGTAAGGATGTAACCTATTTACTTCATTCTCTCATGTATCCACTGCCACTCCATATTAGCCCAGTGTCTTGTATATAACACACACCTACTGACAGCTATAAATCCACAGGTGAAGAAGTCTCTCGCCTTGAGGCAGTGATGTTCTCAATTCCTAGTCCTTCTTTATGGTAGTGACTCCAGCCAATCTACCAAGTCTCTTCATGCCTTAGGGTATTTGAAATGGGAATAAAGTTCTTCTCCATAATGGGATTTTAAAGAGCTCCTTCTTGGTGGGGATGAGGTTCTCAGGAGCTTTTCAAGTACCCATTTCATTCCCTCTCACTAGTAATACAACAATAACATTAGTGCCAGGAGTTGGTAAAACATATGAAGTGCACAAACAGGAAAATCAAAGGGTGTGGGGTGGGAGCCCAATGTCCTAAAGACAAAGTTAAAGGTTCCCTAAGGCTCATATAGGAAAGGGTTGGTCCCCAGGATGCTACTATTAGAGACTGGGTAGAATTTTGAGGAAGTGAGGGAGATGAGGAGGAAGACCTTAGGCTACTGTGACTCTGAATATTCCAGCTCTTAAGAAGCCAGTTGTTTCCAGTACCTTCTCTCTTCACCATAGACTCAAAGTGTTGGGGCCAACCCACTATAAATTGGGATTTCTAAAACTGTTACCCAAAGCAAACCTTTTCTCTTTAAAAAGTGAATTACCTCAGGCATTTCATGCTAGTGGCTGAATGCTAATGTGCCATAGCAAGGTCATCACATGCCCAGGGGCTTCTCTACTTATTTCTTTTAGACTGTGACTTCCCAGTGCCACTGAAGATGGCAAGTATGTCAAAGACAAAGATAGCTCCAAAAAACCATGCCATGGAAGCCTCGGGATCTTTAGGAAGTCTCTGGATCTCCTCTTGGTGACTACTGAATGTCCTAGGTGTATACAGGAGAGGCATCCTACACCCCTGTTCTGCCACTGTTCTATGTTCAGGAATCATGGAAGACAGATGTGAGTCAAACTTGTGGAGATCATTTTGACTCCCCCTAAAGTGGTGCAAAGTTAATGATGAAATGATCTACTTCAACCATTCCATGTGAGGACGACACCTTTGAGAAGATGAATGGCTGACTTGGAACATGCAGTGACAGAAATTAACTTTGTTCCTTGCCTGATTTTCTTGTGAATGTTCCCTCTTCCTGATGCCTCAGAAGGATGATCACATTCTGAGTTCTTTCTAATACTGCCATTCCCTCCTCTGGAGGCTGGATGTAAATAGTTCAGACTTTTAAAGTCTAAATTCAATGAGTCCAACACATGCAGCTAATCGTCTTTGATTTCATCTTCTTCCTGCAGCCCAAGAGTATCATGTGCACTACTTTCCCATGTGTTGGTTCTTCGTTGAGGCTGAGAATGTACCCTGAGACCTCCTTGTGTGATGGAAACATACCCCAGCTGGCCAGCTACACTGCAGCTCCAATGTGGACTTCTGTTGCTTTGCCTTAGGACCACATTCTACAAACCACATTGAAAAATAAATAAATAAATAAATATAACATCCACATGGCTCTCACCCAAGTGCCTTAAAAACACCAGCTGTACCATGCCGTCTCCTGTAATTTGACAGTCAGTAAGATCAGCCCCTGAAGAACAGAACATTCTTCAGGGGAGGGCTGTTGCTTTTGCAGACATTTCAGGAGGCGTAGAAGATGAAAGAGACTTCAAGCCGAAACGTCATGTGGGGAAATGGGTGGGAGGTGACAACGGAAGAAAGAATCTGATGCGTGTTACATGTCGATCATGCACCAAGCACTGAGCTTTGTAAGTTCCCAAGACTTCAGAAATCTTATCCTCATGATGCTGAGAGAGGCATGCAATAAGCAAAATTTTGCAGATGAGAAAGCAGGCTTAGAAACATTCAGGGACTTGTCCAAAAACAGAGAAGAAATTGTCGTCTAGCTGGTGTTTGTTGGTGATGGTATTTGTGTTTTTATCTTACCTTGCTTTCCTCAAAGCAAAGGATTGAGCCCACAACCTTGAGCATTCATTCTACCCCTGAGCTTCAGCCCCAGACCTATGACTGTGTTTTCTCTCTTGGCCAGATTGCAATAAACCAGACTGGGGAGATGGCTCAGTGGTTAAGAGCACTAGCTGCTCCTCCAAAGGACCAGTGTTTGATTCTAACACCTACTTGCAAACTCATAGCTGTCTGTGACTCCAACTCCAGGCAAAGTACATAAATACACACACACACACACACACACACACACACACACACGAGAGAGAGAGAGAGAGAGAGAGAGAGAGAGAGAGAGAGAGAGAGACAGAGACAGAGAGAGAGGCAGAGAGAGAGAGAAAGGCAGGCTATGTCAATCTATGCTCCTTTGTTATATCTGCAGACCTGTTCTCTGAATCAACTCATATTCCCAGGCTCCAGGGTAAATAGGCTCATTGCTGTAGGGGCTCTCCCCTCTGCCCACTACAGCTGGGATGGGAGCTAAGTTCTGTCCTATGCCATACCTCCTATTCTCATCACAATGTCAGGTCACTTCTCAAATTTTCCTCATCAGCATCCTCAAGAAAGGCTTGAGACAAGATAAACTTTCCAAGAGGGCCAGAGCCACACAGTTTAGAGAGACAGAGTCCCCAAAATTTTAAGTTATGAAGAAACTTCATAGCATGATGGAAATTTAGGATTCCCTTACTCACAGGTATTTCTGTAATGACATAACTGTCCCTAACCTTGCTACTGTCTCCAAATATGAAAGGACACGCCCCTGCCTACCACCCAGACCTCCCTTTCAAGAAGCAAAGGAGCTAACAGGTGTCAATTTAACCTGCAGCCACCCACTAAATATCAGAGAAAAGTCCAATTCATTTAAATAAGTTCTGGACATAATGTAATAGAATTTGTTACCAAGCCCCATGTCATTATGTCAGCCAATCTTTTATGACCAGACCCCCAGAGTACAGAGAACTCTATTATAATTTCTCTTCATAATGATCTCCTCACTGTCTGACTCCTTGAACTCAGCAATAAATTAATCATCTGCTTACCATCACAAGCAAATATCAACTCAATTAAGAACTGATAAACAGTTTGCTCATGCTAGAGATGGGAGAACCCTGGGTGCCTAGCCCCATGGGCGTGGCCGAGAGGTTTTGAAAGCTGATGGATGATCCACTTCTCTAAAGCAGTATGTCCAATGCTATTTAGAGACATTCTTCCTCTTTTCTATTCCAATGATCTCTGCAAAGGCTTAAGACTCACTTGTTTTCTCTGGATTGAAGTACAGGAGAATTCCCGATTTGCCCCTCACTTGGTTCTGCAGAGTATACATACTTGCATGATGACAGGCAAAGACTTTGCCTCATGAGACAGGAACCACCAAGAGCCCTGGGTGCAGTCATGCAGATGACTTTGTCTTGCAAAGACCCCTACTTGTTATAGGTTGAACTGTATCCCCTAGAAAGTAGGACAATAATAACTTGCAGTGCCTTAAAATTTGAGCTCATTTGGAAATAGTCATAGCAGGTGCAATGGTTCAAGATACAACTGTACCAGAGGTTGAGCTCCTTAATCCAATTGAGGTGTGTCTGGGTATGTCCGTGTGTGTGTGTGTGTGTGTGTGTGTGTGTGTGTGTGTTTGTTCAGGTGTGAGTGCACATATGCATGTATGTGTCAGTGAACGTAGAAGCTGAGGGATAACCTTAGAGTGAATCCACAGGCACTATCCACCTTGGTTCTTGAAACAATGTCCTTCAGTGGCCTGGGGTTTGCCAAGCAGGGTAGGCTGGCTGGCCAGCCAATAAGCTTCAAATGTTCACTTGTCTCCATGTTCAGCATTGGGATTCCCAGCACATAGCACTATACTTAGATTTTTTTTTTTTTTTTTAAATGTGCATTCTGGGGATTGAACTCAGGCCCTCATGATTGCAATGGCAAGTGCTTTACTGACTGAGCTTGCTCCCCAGCTCCTGGCAATTGTCCTTGTAAGATGATGTGAAAGCACATATCAAAGAGTACAATGGGAAGAAATAGCCAAGGAGAAGACAGGTATATGGTAAGAGATGAAAACAATGGCGTAGTGCCTGAATTAGGCAACGCCCAGAAGCTAAGAAAGATTTATCTAAACCAGTGGTTCTCAACTTTCCTAATGCTGTGACCCTTTAAAATGGTTCCTCATGTTGCAGTGACTGCCCAACCATAAAATTATTTTCGATGCCATTTTATAATTGTGATTTTATTACTGTTATGAATCATCATGTAGATATTTTTGAAGATAGAGGTTTGCCACAGGTTGATCTAGATAGTCTGGGAAGTAGCATAGCCCTGATGACACCTTTTTAACTTGAGGAAATATAAAAGAATACATTCTCATATGGTGGTACTTCATTATAGTGGTCCTAGAAAACCAATGGCATAAATTATTATAATAGACCTACCATGGATCAAGTATGGTCAGACAACACACTCTACATAAGAATTTTATAAACACTACTACTTGAACCATCCCAACTGTCGGCAATGTTAATTCTCTTATTTTGTCTTTATAGATAAGGGAACAAGTGTGTCTTAGGCTAACAGCCTCCGAGTCACAAAGCTAGTGAGTAGCAAGTGTCCTGGTCCCGGAAGTCTGTCTTTTCCTTCCACTCCCCAACTGTATGACCAGAACCCTAGTGCTCACCAGCCCTCCTGCCCTTCAGTGGAACATGAAGGAAATCTGGGAGATCAATCTCCCACATGCATTTTGGCCATCTTGATTTCATAATCATGTTCGCTATTCATGATTATTAAAAAATGCACTTTAAACTAAGATTCTTCTGCTATAAAGAAAAGTTAAAACCACTGTTGTGTAGGCTTCTTTTTCCTGGAGAAATCTCAGATCATACATGTAAGAAAAACAAAGCTAGCATTTACCTGAATGCAACCTGGAATGAGCTGGCAGACCCAGGTGACTAAAAGTGCTAAGCACAAAGTCTCCCAGGCGTTTGAAACTGGAAAAACGGCTGACTGTATCTGAACTGGATCAGATAGCATATTTCTTTGGAATGAAGGCATCTGTTGGATTGGTTTTCAGATATTGTTTTTGCATCAACAAAGAAGCCCGTGAATGACTAGCTGGAGACGAAGTCATGAAGTCATGAGTTTCTCCCTCTTTTCCTTTTCTTCTTCTACCTCCTCTTCCTCCTCCCTCCTTCTTCCTCTTCCCTCCTCCTCCCTCCTCTTCCCTTCTCCTCTCTCCTCTTCCCTCCTTTTCCCTTCTCCTTCCGGTTAGCATTCTGTCTAAGCTCCGCCCCACAGTTACCTGGCAACAGCCATGTATGCCCCGCCTCACCATTCCTTGGCAATAGCCCAGGCAGGCCTGACTCACTATAAAAGGGGTTGCTTGCTCTCTTGCTTTCCCTTCCCCCCTCTCTCCCCGTTCCCTCTCCCCTTCTCTCTCCAAGTGCTTATGGCCAGCCTCTTCCTCTCCTCTCCTCCCCTCCCTCCCCCTTTTCTCCACCTCTACTACCCTCTCAACTCCCCTCCCCATGCCCTGAATAAACTCTACTATACCGTGGTGTGGCTGGTCCCTCCGGGGGGAAGGGATGCCTCAGCATGGGCCTCCGAGGCACCCCCTTCCCCCACACCTGACTGCACATCCATAGAGCATATTCGCCCTTCTCTTTATCTTTTTATAAACACATCGCTTCCTCCTCTTTTCCTCCTTCTCCTCCTTTGAGACAGGGTCTCACTGGCTAGCCCAGACCAGACTGGAACTCACCATATAGCCAAAGGTGATCTTGAACACAGCAATCCTCATGTCTCAGCCTCCTGGCTGCTATGATTATAGGTTCACACCACCAAAACTGACCCCTACATACCCCGATAGCAAGATATTTAACAATATTACTCTGCTTTCTCATAATAGTTTAGTTTTCCTATTTATAAATCACTAGTCTGTGTAGGCTTCTGGAACTTTACAGACTACCAAAAGATGGAAGATGATCTCTGTTTTCACCTGCCTCTTGATTAGATGTGCAATCCTGGGCAATTTTCTTGGTCCCTCTGAGCCTTTATTTCCCTTTATTATTATTATTTTTTGTTATTATTAGTATTATTTGTTTATTTAATTTACAGTGGCGAGCAATCCATGAACTTCCTTGGGGCTGTTCTGAGGAGTCAGTAACAAGCTGAGTACTGCTTATGACAACACTCACTAAATAAATGATACTTGTTATTATTACTTTACATTTTGCTTTCTGGTCATTTTAAACTGTATCAGTTAAAAGGACACTTCCCTGCAAACCAAGTCTGCTAGTATTTAGCAGTGTCTTACTTTTAAGTTTGCCATTCTTTCAGATGAGTAGGAAGGAAAGAATTCACTGGTTTCAGCAGCATTTGCATTGAACTGTTAACCAAAGAGGTATCCCTGTTTATGATGGATGTGATGCTGTAGAAAGGCCAGGCTCAGTTAGCCACCCCTTCCTGCTGGTATTCCCTGGGATTGGACATGATTTTCTTTCCCTCACTTAATTTCCCACATGGAATTTGTATATAGACTCTGATAAGGAGCCCTTAATCTCAAAGTAAGAGGGTGAGAGATTTTTGTGGAAATAACTGTAATGTAAATAACCGGGTCTCCCAGCCAACTGTGCCTGTCAGGAGGGTACCTGTGATCCTAACCACCACAGCCCCTCATAGACCTTTGTTCTCCATTAGCGAGCTGCTAGTCCCACCAGCAAGGATGGTTTATACTTAGCATAAACTTCTGCTGCTTCCCAGGGGCAGCAAGGGGAGTGAGTTCAGGGCTCTTGAAGACTTCTTTTGTTCTGCCAAGTTAGGGAGGAAAGAAGGGGTGAGGTTTGAAAGGCTGTTTGTTTACACTCAGTACCCAGCTCTCTGCCTTTTTCACAAAAGGAAAGGCAGCCAGCAGGAGACTCAATCCCCAGCACCTCCCTGGTTCTTGCTGCCTTCTCCCTCCTGTGTATTAAGCAGCCAGGCAGCTGTTGAACACATATTATCAACAAAGCAATCTTCTAGCCCTTTGATTCAAGCTATTCCTATCCCGTGCCCTGAAATAAAATGACTTTCACAATTAAAACACTGAAATCAATGTGGTGTCTATTGTCATGTGTGCAAGAGAAACGCTTTAATTACAGCCATAGTTAGATAATACAGTCATTACACCTCCTTAATCTCACATAGAAAACCAGCACCCTCTGAGGACTTTACCACCCTTTCTTTGATTTTTTCCTTCCTCTCTCTCTCTCTCTCTCTCTCCCCCTCTCTCTCTCTCTTTCACTCCCAACATGAATGGCTTTTTATCTAAGCACTTCAATTTGCATGCCTTTGCTCCGAGGCAGCTCCCCATGATATGTTAATTGCAGATTGCTTTAAGTACTAAAAGATTAACATAAAACCCTTTGCAAACAAGCTAATAGTTTATGATAATTTTTGCATGGCCTTTGTCTGTCTATCACTGGATTGCCTCTAGCTGTAATTTTATAAAGAAGCTGTAAAATATCATTTAAACAAGTTCATTTACACATAATTATTACCAGAATCACATTATTCAATTTAGATACTCCAGCCTATTAACAATCCATGAACTAAAATGTAATTAAACTATTTTCCTTTTATGAACCTATTCATTACAATGTGTGGGAGATGGATCTCTCAGTTTCACTGCAAAACTCAGCACTTTGTTGTTGGAATTGACAAGTCTGGCACTCATTATGTGCTTTTAATTATATTAAAAGTATTGGGAGACAGCTCAGATAAAGAATATATTTAGAAACGAAAGCTTGGAAATGCCAAGATGGTGTCATCCCTAAATGTATATTTATTTTACTCCTGCTCTCTTCCCTGTTTCTGAACAGTGAAAAAATAAAATCAGGCTGGTTGTTTTAATTGAGATTTTCTGCTCTTAAAGTAATTTTTCTAATTTAAGCCAAGAATAAATACCTCATTTAATTAATGGTGTTTACTCATCTTTCCCACAGATTTTATCTACTTTTGTAGAACCGAAAGCTAGAATTAGACCCAAGGGAATCTATTCTCCTAGTGTTTACAGACAGACCCACAGTCACTTCGGATGCGGGGTGCTGCAATTGAGCTTTGACTCAGCACCACTGAATGACTTCGGTTCTGATGCCAACTCTCTGTGGGGACAACAGACTCAATAGGCAATGATTAATGGGCTTGTGAGGGGCAGCTTCCCCTCCTAGCTCTGAGGTGGTGGTGGATTTCAGGGGAAACACAAGTGATTTAGTTAGAGCAAACTGAGTCTCTGGACTGCCTACTGATAGACACCTCAGTCAATGTCAAAGACAACAGGTCACTCAGGTTAGGTGCTGACAGTAGTTATCAAAGAAAAGGACCAAAATATCCTGAATCTAGCCCAAGCACTTCCCAGCTCTCACACATACCAAAGGGACTAGTTCATTTCTTTCTCCAAAGCTTTGCTTTCTAGGATTCCATCTCTACCCTTTTTAGAAGGTTCAATGCTACCCTCTGAGCACAATCTTGACTGCATTTGGCCATTTAGGATTTAATCATGACCAACAATTCCTATTAAACATTTGCTCTGCTCTCCAGTGTCCACACCAGCCACATGGCAAAAGCATTGGTAGCCTGGGCAACCTCCAGATCTCGGGGAAACCTGCACACTCTTCCTCACACAGGTATTTTTTACTTCCTCCACCACACAATGAACTTCCCCTTCTATACCTCAACACCATCTCCTGGCCTAATCCTGCCTTATACTTGGCAAATAGTCAACACATCACTGTAAGCAATGATACCTTCTACTTCTCTGGAGCCATTACTGGCTGTACAATGAAAGCCTGGAAGATGTGTCCTGTGATTCTCTAGCTCGAAGCCAAAGTAGAGGTTATTTCAAAAGACATCCAGCTGGGACTGGAGAGAGAGTTCAGAGGTTAAGAGCACTGGCTGCTCTTCCAAAGGACTTGGGTTCTATTCCCAGTACCCACATGGCGGTTACAATATATAACCTCAGTTCCAGCAGATCCAATACCCTCACACAGACATACATGTAAGCAAAATGCCAATGAATGTAAAATGAAAATAAATTATTTTTTAAAAAAGACATCCAGCTGATTCCAAGGATAACTTTACAACACAGGCAATAGATTCTTAATAAACAAACAAACAAACAAACCACCTTATACTCACAGATTACTGGTGTAAAGGCATTAGTTGGAAATTTCATGGCTATCAACAACCCTGCTTGCAGTCCTTTCTTCCTTCTAAAATCCTGCAGGAATATCACCTAAAGAAACACAGTATTCTGTAGGTAGGTAGACCCACAGTTATGGGGTCTGTGGCCATTATCTTATAGGAACTGAAGGCAAGAAAAGCTGTAAGGCTCTCTCTCACATACACACATACAAAAATTAGACTACCTGTCAAAATCAACAGAAAAGCTGTACAGCCCGGTCTCCAGGGTGCCTTATTGATGCATGTGTAGATAATCACTCATCAGGCAGATCCCTAGTCCAAGGAGGCAACAGAAACCAAGGTCAGAGCAGAACCCCCTTCCCTTCCCTTTGGTCATTTGCACTTCGGAGAATCAGATGGAACACAACCAACTCTGGCTTATCTGAACAACTCCAGGCAGAGGAATAGGGAGGCCACGCCATTCATCACGTGATTCTGATAACAGAGGCAATTTTGACAAGCTCTCTCTAATGCTTTTCTTCATATGTATTTCTCTTATCTTGGGCCTCATAACCTTGCTTTATTCACTCCTGTATTCTGAAACCTGGCATAAAAAACAACTTATTCAGTGTTTTCAAAGTTTGACTGGTGAGGATGGAACTTTCTGCTTGAGGCTTCACTCCCTGGTGGCATCTCATTTGGATGAGTTTTACTAAATCTGACTTCATTGCAATGAAGTGCAAGCTCTAATGCTGGGATTGTGTTAAGACAAGTCATTTAGGACTGGTAAAACAGAAAGGCCCATGCACATGTCAGAGCCTGATGTCAAGCCCCAGACCCCACAGTGAAAGGAGAGAACCGATTCCTGAATGCTGTCCTTTGATTTTCTCATGTATACTGTGGTATGCCAGCAATCAAGTACACACACACACACACACACACACACACACACCCACACACACCCTAATAGAAATTTAAAACAACACTAAGGATATTTGAAAGAGTCACAAGTAATCATTTTTATTTATCCACAATCACATATAATACCTGTAAGTGTGTGTGTGTATACATATATATGTAGAGTTTAGATAAAGTTAAGCCACTTAGGCTGATGATACTCCACCAAGAGCCATAGACTATATCATAAAAACCCCAGTTCCAGGGTGGTGCCGCTCCCCTTGGCCCTGTTCCAAGCTTGGAACACCCCCTACCATTTTAACCTGACCCCTTTTGAGATCCTGTGTGGTCCCCCAACTCCCTTGGAGTACACTGGGCCCTCCCAGGAGGTATCCCACAGCATGAGATTTGGCCCAAACTGTCTGCCTTAGATGCTCCAGGGATGCCAGAGACCCCTCACCACTTCCAGACTGTTGACAGGATCTATGTAAAAAGACATCGGGCACAGCCGCTGGAACCCAGATAAAAGAGACCCTTCCTGGCACTGTTGACTGCTCCCACAGTCCTCAAGGTAGACAGTATTTAGGCCTGGGTGCACACTTCCTGTGTGAAACCTGCAGATGCCCCACTCCCCAGAGACCCCTGCTGGACCATACAGAAAATGGTCAATCTGCTCAAGCTCAAGATCGCTAGACCTTGATCATGACTGTTTGTAGTGTCTTTAGACAGCACTCACTGTCTCCCTTCTGTTGGGGTTGAGGGTGGCTGGGGCAGCCACCAAAACCTCCGCTTTGGTCTTACAAAGGAAAAACCATCAGTCATCTTAAGGAATCACTGACTTTGTTTTCAGAAGTAGTACTATAGAATAAGAAGATATTAGACTTAACTTTTCCTCCAGCAAAGAGGGCTATGTGCTGCCTTAGCTGAAGAGTGTTGCTTTTATATAGACCATTCTGGGGTTAAAGGTGAGAGCAGGGTTAGTCAAGTGGAAGAGAGGGATGAAACAGAGTCAGGGCTGGTTCAAGTCTTGGTTTAACCTCACATCTACCTTATTAAGACCTTAATTGTTCTTTTTCTATTGTTGACTTTTGGCCCCTATATGTTGAACCACTTGGCTGCTTTTGTTAAGGAACGCATAGGTGCAGTACAGCTAATGATCTTATAGCTATCAACAATAACTTCAAGATGCCCAAGAAAAAGGGGGGAATGAGAGGTTAGCTTGGGAACTTTGAGATATTCTACCAGGGTCCTCTCTCCCCCCTCCAAGCACATGGAAGAAACAGGTTAGAAAGCACGTAGGCTGGGGGGGGAGGGGGGCTGATTAAGCCCCACTACCTCATTCCCTAAAGACCAATCAGTTTAAAAGTCACACTGTTCTGTCAATTACATTGTACCTAATGGCGGCTGCTCTAAAATCCTATATAAGGTCCCTGAACGGGCTCCATGAAATCACCCTCCTGTCTTGGTATGTAGAACGACCTCAGCATGCTGATGGTCTCTTGCATTTCTCTTGCATTTTGCATCAAAACAAAACAAAACAACAACAACAAAAAACCCAGTTCCAGAATTAAGAAAATCCATTTTAAGTTATTGGTCAGAGACTAAAAGGCTCTCCAAACCATATAGGATATTGCTGTTGCTCTTAGTTACTGCCCAGAGATTGAAGATAAATCTCTGTTGCTGAGGACACATGCATTTTGAACACAGGACTCTCAGAATCCAAGACAGCTCTCAACCTGAAAGCCTCTTCCCTGAGGAATAACTTGTAAAGCCCCAGCAAGTACTGTGCAAATTGGCAAGACAAGAAATCAACCAAGAGTTCTCAGCCGTGAAGCCCATGAACCACAACAATGACCGGCATGCCAAGGTATTCCTCAAGGCACAACAGTGGCATGCACGTTTTGGCAGTAAGCAACAGCTGTCTAACTGGACTTACTCTCTGTGAACGGTGGGGTCATAGATAACAGGGGAGAGTCTGTTCCTACCACTGTTTTATTAAAACCAGCACAGTTCCTAACTTCACTCTGTGTGTCCTTGTGCCTACAGATGAGTGTAGTTCCTAACCCTCACCAAAGTGACTGTCCTTTGTAACAGGTAGACTATTACAGAAAACCACAACAGGGCAAGCTGTAGAGAATGACTGACTATGGGATCCCAGTCCCAAGAGATACATCTATAACACGACTCCTGCACCTACAGCTCAAGGGACATCTTAAAAGAGAGAGCGGTAAGACCGTAAGAGCCAGGGGACAAGAAATTCCCCCGTGAAACTTACTCTCCTAGAAATGACAGAGAAGCTTTACCCATATTACCTCAACAACATGGCTGTCCCAATAAAACCTGAACAAGAACACCACCAATAGACATGCTGTCCTGGACGGGAGAAATCTTATAGGGATGTACCCCTAGACGAAGAATTACAAAGGGATGCTGAAAGCAGACGTACTATAGTCCCAAGGGAGTGGCCCTTGCATTGTTTATCCAATCCCATGTGATAGATCCCGAAATCATACAAATACAAGCTACACTAAACAGACTCAGCAGGCTATAGTTACATGTGCATGCATGAGCATGTGTGTGCATATGCATGGGCACGGTGTGTGTGTGTGTGTGTGTGTGTGTGTGTGTGTGTGTGTGTGCCTAAGTGTAACAGTAGTAAAAAAAGAGGCCAAAACTTGAGAAGGAAAGTAGTAGTAGAGTGTATTTGGGGTGCACATGAGATGAGTTAGAGGAAAAGTGGAGGAGATGATATAATCAGATTTTAATAATTTTTCCATTAAAATAAATGAACGAACAGAAAAATTTATCTGAACTTGAATGTAGACAGGCAAAGACAAGGAAGGGCAGAATTGCTTCCAATGACATTTCTTGAGATAGATCTTCCAAGGAGTTCCTGATTCTTCCAGAAGTGATGTCTAGGTTTGCCTCTGTTGATCACAACCTCATTACAGGCTAAGTGTGGTGCAGCTATGTGGTGAATTGCAGACCTTATTTGTCCAGCAAAACAAATCCCAGAAGTTATAATTACACTGCTTGGTGGAATGCTGACTCCTTTTTATAAGTTATCTGGCAATTCTATTATGACATTTAAAAAAAATGCTAACATTCATTAATTATAAAAATAATAGAATCACTGTGACATTTTTGCGCAAACGTGTTCATAAAAAGTACTTTGATCACACTAATTTCCTTCCTTCTCCCCTGTTTATCCCCCTACCCTTCATACATGCATCCCTTTCTTTCATGTCTTTAAAAAAGTCTATGTTCCAACAACTGTGCAAAACCAGGAACATTCTCTTCACCTGTAAATATATGCCCAGTTCCTGTAATGCTCTTAGAATCAACTTTAAACTATTTCCAGTTGTATCATTAGTAACTTTTGTATAGAGTAATAATTTCACAATAATGGTATATGTGCTCATATAGTATTTGAGTGAGAAAAATATTCTTTTAATTATACTTGATCATGTCTCTGGGCAGGCAGGATTCAACTAGTTTAATAATGCTGGGGAGTCTAATGCTTCATCTCTCTTTCAACTCTGAGTGATGTGCACTTAAGGAGTACCAGGGGATACACACAGGGACAGAATGATTGACATGTAGGTGATCCTAGTAAAGTCTTCAATGTCTGTCGGTGAAAACCTGAGTTAGGTTGTAGACAAAGGATAAAGAAACTTTCTGAGAGAATGGAAAAAAAGAGATGGCTGGAGTAATATATGATCAGTGAATAGAGAAAAGGCTGAGGAGAGAGGCAACGCTGCTGTCGGAAAACACTACAGACTGAGTGACTTAAACAATACAATTTCCCAGCAGTTCTGGAAGAGAAAAGATCTGGATCCGGATGCTGGCATGGTTAGATTTCAGAAGGACTGCCTGCTGAATTCCAGTTTTTCCACTCACAATTGTATCCTCAGGGGTAGAGAGAGCAGGCAAGTAGCCTTACATCCTACACCCAAGGGCACTAATTCCAACAGAAGAGTCCTAGCCTTGAGGTTTGAATGGGAACTGTCTTCTACAGAGTTGTGTGTTTGAACACTTCATCCCAGATGGTGATACTGTTTTGGGGGAAGCTACAGAACCTTTGGGATATGAGGCCTGGCTGGAGGGGGCAATTAAGTGGCTCTCTAGTGTGGACCTGGAGGTTTAGAACCAAACCCCAATTCTCCCTGGTCTACAGTGATATGAGGAATCCCAGCTACATGCTTCCATTGCCATGAACTTATTGATTGCCATGAATTATCTTTTCTTTGTCATAACAGACCTTACACTCGTAAGTAACAGGCCAAATGTATATCCTGCAGTGCATGAGTTGCTTTTTGTTAGGTATTTAGACAGGGCACAAAAAAGTTACTACTATAATCTTCTGTACCTCGTCACAGCCCAAAGGCCCCATACTCTCAAACTGGCTCACTGATGAGATTTCAGTGTGTGATACAAACATCCCATGTATGACATATGACTACAGTACAGTGCAGTGGGAAAGATCTCAGGGGACTCCACTCTGATGTTTGTTCCCCAGGGTGAAGGTAGTTCGTCATGTTTTAAAGAAATAGTTGCACTTTTGAGATAATTCTGTATGTCTTATGTAACTCAAATATGGACGATCTCATCCTTCTGCTTACTTGGTTAATGGGTTTCTTAATGACCATGCCCCCAGTACCCCTGGACAAATACAAAAGACATTAACCCTCACACTTTCAATGAGCACTGGCATGTACCATTTTGTACCTGGTATTCACCAAGGCCCAAATCTGTCTGAACTCTGGCCTGGAGTGGACCACACTTCCTTCACAACATGCTGGAAGCTGACCATTAGACTCAGTCTGATGTATTTCCCTGAAGAAAGTAGAGGTCTCTCTACCAGATTGAGAAGAATTCCCCTAGAGCAGAGCAGATTTCCCTGGATTTCTCTCACTTTCAATTCTCAGGACCCAGCGACAGTGAAACTGGAGTCACCATCGATTGACTGAACATCTGCATGACCACTTCCAGGCACCGGGGCTGCAATTCACCAAATTACCAAAGTAGAGAATTCAAGAGCATCCTTCACTTTTCAAGTTTCCCAAATACCTTCCCTACTAAAAAAAAAAAAAGAAAGAAAGAAAAGAAAAAAGAAAGAAAGAAAACCAACATGCCTCTTGGATATCTGTAAGTTGGAGGCAGCTAACTACATTGGCCTCCATGCCTGGGGCAGAGTTTCAACCTCAAACAACTTTATTTAAACAATTTCTTACTTAACATGTTTTGCTCAGTGCATCAAATCCAATCACTCTCTGCGTTGCAGGGCAGAACTGCTACAGGACAAAAAAGAACAACACAACCTGTTTTTATTTTAATATCTTCCGGGTCCCTCGGCACTACCATCATTTGGGCTGTCAGCCCTTCACCGCCTGAGGTGGCTTCCCGCTCTCTGCAGACCGTCAGCCTCTCCACTAATGGCACTGTTCGGGCGAGGGGGAAATGCAATTTTCCACTCCATTACAAGCACTGTGTAAAAGGACCTCTTTTCCTCACTGCACACAGATAAGGACCTAATGAAATTCCATTCACTAAGTATTCCAATAGCCAACTCCACTCCAAATACAGGCATTCTAGCGCCTGCCAGGCCCGCCACTCCAGAAGCAATTGTCGCTGAATATGCCCGGATTGGATGGCGTCAAGATGAAAAACTGTGGCTTAGACATACAGAAGGGAGGTCACAAAGACGGCGGCAGATCCATGTTTGGGGAACTTCCTTCTATCGGTCAAGCCTGTACAGCACATCTGCGGCCTCTGGTAGAAGCTTGAAACTCTGACCTTGGGAAATGGTGACTTAAGAGTACCAAGCACCCATCTTGGATTCTAGCATACTATAGTCTATAGAAACAATTGCCAAAATGTGATACAGGAGGAAACACTCAGCAGGCTTACTTGTTTTGTTTGAAACAGGACATCTTGGTAGCCCAGGCTGCCCCCCAAACATGCTATCTGACTGAGGATGACCTTGAACTACTAATCTTCCTTTCTATATCTCCCGGGTGCTGGAATTACAGGAGTGAGCAACACCTACCTGCTTTACGTTCTGTTGGGGAACTTGGGAGTAGAACCACAGGCATTATTCATATCAGGCAAAGACAGCCAACAGAGCCGCACCCTAGCCTCACAGTGGGCTGCTTAATATGGGAAGTGCAAACAGACTAAGCGCTCATGAGTGTGACGCTCATGCAACATTGTAGGTGGAAACTGTTCGAACTGGTGAAATGACTTGTCCACATTTCAGCCTCTTCCTTTCCTAGCAGTTTCCCCCTCCCACTGGGTCGTCACTTGTTGTGTGGGAAAGTGATACAAAATTAGTACAGCATTCTTCCTTCCTTTCTTCTCAGGGTTCCTGCTATCATGGCATTCTGGGAGTTCCCCTAGTGGTATGTCCTCCTTGTCACTAATGTCACCTATCACAAGCAGTTCACAACTTACCTCTCCCATCAAAGCTCACCGCTCTCATCCTCAGGCCCTTTGGCTTCTGTGGTTACCAAGTAACCCAAGTCATGTGAGAAGCCTTGGTTCTGCTCTACATTGAGCACAAACCAAAGCATTGGTCCTGGAGATATAATGTCAAAGAACTGGTTGTCAATGCTGAATTTGAAAATGTAGCTGCTAAATTTATCAGTTCATGGGCTGCAATTCAGTGGACATAAAGCCTGCCTATGAAATCGCTTCAATTTTCTTCCAAAATTACTCCTATAGGCACTTAAACCATGAAATATCCTTAAACTATGTATACATACGTAAATACACATACACAATATAGACAGATGTACACATCAACAGCATCATTTATTTATTACATCATAATCGATTTAATTTTTTCCTCTTATAATTCTCATGTTCATTTGCTCTTTCACAGGCAAAAATCTTAAGGGTATGTGGCATGGCTCTAGTTATAAAATTTTAAGAAACATTATTGATGTTAGTTTATTTCAACTCCATTGAAAATATACATAACAATTCACTCATCTACTAATTGCTAGGCCTTTGGGTTGTTTGTAGTTTTTTTATATGAAAAAACTAAGTATTCGAAAACCTCATATCCAGTTATGCCTAGACTTGTCTCTTTCTGCATGAGAAAACTACGGGGCCATAGGGTAATTTAGAGCAACACTGTGTAAAGCGTTGAGCCTGCTCATATATTCCCACCAGCAGCTTAAAATACTTTCTGTCAGACTACATCTTCTGATAAACCAGCTTTTGAAAGCCAGGTCTGTGTGTTTAAAACATTTTATTGTATTTTCTTTGCATTACCCTCATTATAAATAATGTTGAATCTTCCTCTTCACAGATTAATTAGACATAAAGATTCCCCTCTATGTATAATGTCTATCTCTTTTAGTTTCTCTACTGAATTGTCTGGAGTTTGTCGATTGGCATATAGGAGTTCTTTTTATATTCTTAATATTTATCCATTATCCAATACGCATACTATCTTCTCTGAGTTTTCTAAGGAGCCTTTTAATAAACAATGATCTTCATGTCAGCTGAGCAGCTTGAGCCATCTCTTCTTTAGGGTTAACACATGCTATGTCTTTACAAGGAACTGTTCCTCTCTCATGCACTTCTAAATTTATATCTGATGTGCATTATCCTCTGTATCTTACTCAAGCCCTACATTTCTAAGAATACATAGAGCTTTCTACTGTGCTGTTTCCAGTTTCCAAGGAACTGGACAGTCCATGACATGTATATAGCACACTTTACTCAATGGATTGATTCTCCCTTACGTCCATTTAACACATCCAGAAACTTTAGATAAACACACAGCAACAACCTTTCAATTTTCTTCTCTTCAGAACAAAGTCGTGAAATAGAACCAACATGCGGATAACTTCTGAAGTAGGAGATAAATAATAACTACTGTGGTCCTTTTCAGAAGTCAAGTGCTGTCGCACACACTAAAAAAAGACAGCTTTGGATTACCCATGGCTGTGACAGATGCATACATTTTTCTTTAGAAGAAAGAATCTGTGACTTAGCCCAAATCTTGACAAATAGATTTCATCTTCGGTGCCAACACCTGCCACTTGATAAAGGCTATCTTGAGAGCCCTCGTGAAGGGATTCTGATGCAGTTTGAGTTCTAAAGGAGAGCTGTGATTAATTAGCAATGTCTGCCTGAGGCTTCCGAATGGAAGCAGAAAGGCCTTGTAGTTGCCATCCTAGGAAGAGCAAGGTTCACCTTCTTCCATCTCCTCCACACAAACTTTGTCATCACGGCACTGCACCAGAAGAGCCAAGCCTACTGCTGTCCAATGCACCGGCTAAAACAAAACCAATTTCTCCCTAAACACTCTGGCTCATGCCAAGCAGCAACTTATGGGGTATGGGTGGAGAAAGGACAGACCCAGCTTGGGTCCACCTCAGTGAGGGCTACAGACAGGTATCATAATTGTTCATCTGACATATTCACCTAGTCAGTTTACCTGTGAGATGATGTTGCGGACTTAGATTTCTGGGGAAAAGCAGCTTCAAAGAAACTGACTTTCTTTCTAAGCTCCAGCCCTATTAGTTATGCAGCAGGTGGGTCCTTTAATGCAGGTAGAATTGGCAGAGAGTTCTGTTGTTTCCAGCCCTGCACTTGCTCACCAACAAGAACACAAAACAAAAACTCCATGTCACAGGGTACAGCTCCTGAGACAACTTAAGCGACCCACCAGGCACTGGGCTTCCTTTGCCTCTTCACTCTATGCTTTTATTCAATGACATTTTACCTGGGATGGGACAGGAGATGAAGCATGCCTCTAGCCATAGCCACCTCATCAGAAGTCTTCAAGAATTTGGTATCACTGAACAGGCAAAACAGCAAGTGAACCATTTTGACATTCCAAGAGGTACACAGTCGCCCTTGGTTGGCAGATATTAGCTGGAGTTAATAGCTTGCAAGGCTCCATTTACATTTGGTCTTAGTGACATCTTACAGTAGAAGCACAGATGTTTAGGGCTAGGAGGCTTGCATAGGAGCCTTGTGTAGGTGCCTGCAACCACATCCTTCTCTTTACCAAGGAGGTACCTCCGTGGCAGTTTACCAACGAGCTCTGCTTTCCTAATTCCTAACAGTAGTCCATGTGTTTCATTTTGCTGAATTTCATAGTCCAGGCTGAAATTTTCTGAAGAATTGTGCCTTGGAGCATTTATGAAAAACTCACCAGAGACATACCAATCCCCTCTACCTCCTTGGGACCATGATGTAACTAACATATAATCCTAGCAGCTGGAATCCAGGGCCAGGTAAATGTGTAGTGCCCCTAACTTTGCATGACCTCGAAAGGCAATTCCCTGTGGTACAGTTTTAATTTTTAAAAATTGTCCCACTTAGGGCACCTTCATGTTTTAAAAGCATTACCATTAGCAGGTTACTTCAAATTGTTCCTGTCAGCTAGAGCTGGGGGCAGCTCTGATGATGTTCCCCCAATGAATAATAATTTGTTTCAAATTTTAAAGGACAAAACTCATTCTTGGCAACCTCCTGGAGGGAGAAGAACTATTTCCAGTGCTCTTTAATACATCTTGAAATAATTTATGAAACTTTGCGAATATATTATTTCAGGAATGTGCGTTTGCAGTCAAACAAAGAATAAGTATTCATTGCTAAGGGAGGCCTTTGAAAGGACATTATCTTTCCTTTCACAGGTGACGGCTCAAAGAAACAGCTTCTCAGAGGCACTTTCCTGTTAAAAACCTCTCCTTAGGAAATGAAAGCTAATTTGATTAGAAAAGATGTTTAATTAACTACCCAGTCTATAACTTTGCCATTGAGTAGAAATCTCGACATCATGTGTTTGAATTTGAGAAGATTACAACTAATGGAGATAATTAGTTCTCCTCAAATGATACAAGTTCTTATTTTATCATATGGATATAACCAAGGTCTTGGGCAAAATCCAAAAGCAGTATCTCTCATTCACATTCAACATGGGTACGGGGCAGGGCTCACTGGTGCCATGTACAATCTTGACAACCATTGACTAGAGATATGTCCATAGAAATGGTTGGTGGTATAGATGTACAATATATATAGGTCTGCAAATGATTCAGCCACAAAATTGAGATCCTTGGAGGCTGTATCTAAAGATCTCCAACAAATGAAAAATTCCTGAATGTTTTCTTAAGTTTAGAGTGTGGTTGGGGGTCTGAGATGGAAAGCAGATTACAGCTCAGAAAATTGTGACTCATCTTGATGCATTCCTGAAGGGGAGTAGAGGCTCTCAGAACCACAAAATAAAGAAGTCAGAGGGCTTGACTCAGGACTTTCAGTAATGGCACCCTGACTGGATTGAATTCCTAGACATTGTCTCCTGTCTTAATTAGGATTTTACTGCTGTGAACAGACACCATGAGCAAGGCAACTCTTGTAAGAACATTTAATTGGGGCTGGCTTACAGGTTCAGAGGTTCAGTCCATTATTATCAAGGCGGGAGCATGGCAGCATCCAGGCAAGCATGGACCTAGAGGAGCTGAGAGTTCTACAACTTTGTTCTAAAGGCAAACAGGTGAAGACTGGCTTCCAGTGAGCTAGGATGAGGGTCTTAAAGCCCATGCCCACAATGACACACTTCCTCCAACAAGGCCACATCTACTCCAGTGAGGTCACATCTTCTAATAATGCCACTCCCTGGGCTAAGCACATTCAAACCATCACATCCCCCCAGCCCAAAACTCAAAGCTCCACTAAGATCAATTGCAAGGCCTAAACCACTTCCACATACAATTCACAATCTTATGTGAGCGTGCTCCTTGGTTCAAGATCACTAGTCTAGCTTAGGGATTCCTAAAATATTCTAACCAGGTTATTCTCAATGCTAATTTAAATTTCTACAAATGGCCAACAAATTATATACATTCACTTGCAGTACTAATGAAAACATGAACTTTTCCTGGGCTTTGGTTGACATTATCATTAGCCCATGTGAACACCCTCCTAACTCATTCCTGTTAGGAGGTCTATTTAGCAATATCCATATTTAATTTGCAGTATGAATTATTATTTAGTAAATGTACATTGACAGATACATTTTCTCCAACATTAAAAGGAGGCCCATGAATAGGGCAATGATAAAAAAGGAGCTTTGGGTGTGAAAAATAGAGCTATCAGTTTAGCTCTTTCTAATTTTCTGTAGTAAATTCTCTTCTTCCTCATTTCCCACTGGATTTAATAGTTGGTCTTTTATAAATTATTCTACGCTGGGGTTTTGTGTGTGATTATAATGTCTTGTGCCAAAAAAGAAAAAGAAAGAAAAGAAAAAAAGAAAAAGTAAAGAGACCCTTGGTTGGGAAGAAACTAACCTGATATTACTTACATATTTCCATTCTGGCCTAGTTTATTTGAAATAATCATCTTGATCCATTGGTTATTGGCTGTGGGCCATCTTTCCTTTTGCTACCCTTTGAGATCTATGACAATAAGAGCTTTCTGTTTCTACTATAAGATCACAAAACTAGCAAGCATTTCTTTCCTCAACATCGGTGGATGTTGGGGATCATGATCAAGAAGGGATAGCATCACTGTCTTGGGGATTGGCCCCCAAGACCTGCATAGGAAGCTCTTGTAGTGACCTATTAGATCAAGAAGAGGAACAGGAAACAGCAAGACTATTTATGGGGCTGGGAAGATATTTAGCTTAACAAAGAGACCTGGGTAAGAAGGTGACTCAGAGAACCAATCCATGCCACCAGCAAAACTGAGTGAATTGCTCTCTGAAGTAAACACTGCATGGCTACATCAGATGGATGGATCATGAAGATTTCCTCTGGTGATGTTAAAATGATGCTCCCAACAAATGTCAGTTCTGTCCATGGTCTGTCCAGCCAAGCTTAAAATCCTATCTTGTACAAGCCATTCTGATGACAGTTTTGTTTCTGCTCAGCAAGCTATTAAGCCAAAGATAAAATAAAAATCCAGTTATTGAGGAGTGTAGTTTGGGCAACTGAATTCTCCCTAGCAATAGATTGATTGGTTTTATGTGTGATGAGGTTTGTGTGTTGAGTCCAAGATGAAGGGTGTACCTACAGAGATGGCTGGAACCCCATTAGGAAAATGTGTGGCCAAAAGGAGGAACTGGTCAGATGCTGAGGACTGTGGGATTTGGAAAGCAGAAAAAGTTTCACTGACTAGTTCAGGACTGGGAAGGTTTCTTGGAGGAGGCAACCCTGGCCTAGGTTTAGTGAATTGTCTATGATGTCAGGGGTGGGCTCGGAGTAAGAGGAAGGGCATTTCAGTAGAGACTTGACAAAAGCACAGGAGATATGACATAAATCCCTGGGGAGGGAGGCTAGAAATGTAGAAAAATAAGCAGGCCATGCATATCTAGAGCCAGGAGGCACTGCCTTAGCTAGGATGTCTGAAGAAAGGGTAGAAAACTACAATGCAGAATGGAGGAAAGTGGTGGACAGGAGGCTGGAGTTCATACAGAAGGAACATTTGGACTGTTTTTCAGCAGGTTCTTGGGAAGGAGCCCTTAGCTGTGAAGCATGTAAGACACACAGATTACAAGAGAGCTCTTACTCCTCATGCCCCACCAAAGGTCCCTACAACAGGGTTCCTCATGGTGGCAGAGAAGAAGAGCCATTCGTGGGCCATAGTACTGTGGCTCTTCTTATTCTTTAAGGACAGCAGGAGAAGAATAGGACTAGACATCAGAAGGACTTCAAAGTAGCATGGTGAACCTCTGGGACCCTATTCATCTTCTGTCCTGCATCTTTCTTGCAGATCCTGACCACTCTTGGCACCCAGACCTCTCATCTTTCCAACAAGTTATCATTTTCCTGCCTTTCCTTTGATCTCTGAACGCACTGTTTCATCAGGGTAGTCAGAAATGAAGCTGACTGCAGTTTCCTGAGCACTTACTATATGTATTGCATGTAGAAAGTGAGAGGGGCTTGGGTTCAGCCTCCAGGAACACTGTCAGTCATGGAGGAAGGGGTGTGAAGAACCTGAGTAAGCAAACTGCTGAATTATGGATTTGTGAGTTCCCCTACTTTGCATTCAATTCATACTTTTATTTCGCATACAGTGATCACATAGCCATGTTACTGAGAGGTCTGCCTCGTCCCCCACCTCCACCCCCTGCGTGTTGTAGTAGCAGGCTTGAAACCATGGTATAATTAGCATAATTAAAGTATTAATAAAGATTGAAGGGGTTGGACACTGTGAAATGCTTAATTTTGTGTATCTTTAGCTGATTGAGTGTTTAGGTTTGCATTTCAGCTGTCACCCAAATTATGTGTAATTAAGCCAAGGCTCAGATCTGCCTGTCTCATCTTACCCTGTGTATGCAGATGGCAGACGAATTTGATTCGGGAGAAGGTGGTGGATCTGCCCACTCATTTGTAGCTCTATGCGTTCACACTTTTTATGACTCTCTAGGCTCTTCCCAGTGCTTTCATCCATCAGATCATCCTTTTAATATGGAAGGAAGAATAACAAGCTACAGTGATAAAAAGTCAAAGGCTTGTGATCCATCCCTTGGCTACCATCCCCTGCCCTGGTATTCTGCCACCTCTCCATGGATGATGCTACAGGGTAGGGGGCTATTAGGGGTTGGGTCTAGAATACCCACTTAAGACTCGTGGGCCTGAACACTTGCTTCTCATCTGGTGGTGCTGTTTTGAGAAGTTACATAACTTTTGGGGTTGTGGTCCAGCTAGGAGAAATGAATCTCTGGCTTTGGAGGTAATGTGTGCTCTTGTTTACAGTCCAGATCTGAGCAAGCTTGGCTAGCACCAATAGCCATGGCTTCCCCTAGTATGACTGGGCTGCAAAATCCTCCCTGCTTCTGTCAGATATTTGGTCAGTGTGGTTAGCAAAGTAATTGGCATAGTTTCAAAGTGGTACACATGTTGATGCGGAGAAATTACATCAGGTGGCCTGTCAACATTGGAAGTAGCCACAAACACAAGGGGATGTGTTCCACATTTGGAAAGTATCCACCTTTGAGACCAAAATAGTTAGGTTCGAAAAGTTACTTAGATAAAGAAGAAATCAGCTCAGTGTCATAGTGATACCTGAAACTGACCACAAATAACAAAAGAGTGCAGTGTTAACACAAATCACAAGGCTTTCCTGGATATAACACACCCATCAACAGGTCATATGCAGCATTCTCATTCTGGTGTTAGACCTGGAGAAGTAACAGATAGATCAATATATGCACTCATCCTTGCCATTGTCAAGTACATTGTCAAGTACACAGAGCCCTTAGGAGAAGAATAAGACAATACTGTAGGGCCAAGGACAAAGCCCAAAGATAAAGTCATATAATGAGCCCTTGGAATGTGGTAGTGATCACGGCAGGTTACACTACACTAGGAAGAACAGTTCAACTTATATGGGTCCAGCTGTGAGGTCAAGGCCATGACTAAGGAAGTGCTCAGTGGCCCAAAGCATGGTAGTTTTTCGTAGAGAGACTCTGTTGGGCTTACAGGAAAAAATGAGAGTATGAGGTGAGTTCTGAATTGTACCCCAGTGTGGAAGGTCTCAGATGCCAGGATGAAGTCTCTGCTGTGAAGATGTTCTGGAGGAAATGAGAAATAGCTAGGAGTAGTAATGCATGCCTGCAATTCTGGCGCTTGGAAATCTGAGACAGGAGAATAATCTTGAATCTCATACTAGCCTGGGCTAGAATGAGACCCTGTCTCAGCAATTAAAAGGAGGTGAGGGAGTGGGTGGTGATCCTGATGCTGGAGTAGAAAAATGAGGATGTGGCCTTCCTGCTCTGATTTCTACTGTAGTTCTAACAAATTACCATGAGCTTAGTGCCTTCAAAGAACAAAAATTTATCATCTCATAGCTGTAGGCCAAAAATCCAAGGGGCTCAGCTGGCTGCTCTGCCTCAGGTCTTGTAAGGCTAAAATCAAGGTGTTGGCTGGGCAATGGTCCCACTAGGAGACTCTTGGGAAACGGTCATCCAGGTCATTGGCAGAATTGGTTCCACTGAGCTCCAGGACTGAAATCTGTGTCCTTACTGTCCTACGAGACTCTCATTTCATCTTTCTTAACTTCCCACTACTTACACAACATCACCCACCGCTTCTAGCTTGGGTTTCTTTAAAATGAAACAGTCTTTAAAGAACTTTGAATTTGTCTTTCTACACTTATAAATTGTGAACCCAACCTCCTCCTCTCTCTCTTGTTTCTCTCTCTCTCTCTCTCTCTCTCCTTTGCTGAGTAACTATATCTTTATTAAATCCTCCCAAAGCACCTAACTTGGTGACAATTTATGTTTACTGACTTGTGCATTTAGATTATGGCTGCAAACACTGGACAAGAAAAATAAGCATAAAATCATGAGGAGATTAATCGTATCCCACCATTAAATTTGGCTTGTAGAGGTCTCCATATTTGACTTTTATTAATGTGTTGCAACCTAACTTCCTAATGTACAGCTGTTGTAACCCTAACCTAAGAGCAAAGTCTCAGAAATACAGCTAAGTATTACATATACTTATGTAATACAGCCAGACAGTCCCAGAAGCTGCCCCTCAACCATTGGTAGCAACTAAACATTTATACTGGGATCAAATAAGACAACTACCAAACTCTATTCTATTGGGTTGGCCCTGCAATGTTTTTTGCCACCAAATGGCTTCTGACCACAGAATCAAGAGGGATATTCCAATCTGCCCTGGTTTTGTGAGCAGTCCAACTTGTGAATCATTCTTTGCCCATCTATCCAATTACTGCATGTAATTTACCATACTTCTCTCATAGCACTGGGGAGAGCAGGAAGCATAAGGGCAGATAGAAGGAATATGCCTTATTTGAAAAAGGGACATTAGGTCCTTTATCTTGTGATGGAATGGAGACCGTGGACAAAGCGAGGTGACTCAGTTGTACTGGTTAAAGCAAGTTTTCACCCAACATGGCACACAAGGTCATATGGAGGAGCAACAACACCCCCCCCCCCAGGATTGTTTTCCAAATGACTACTTCTACCCTTCTACCTGCAGCCATAATACAAAACTAAAGGCTTCTGTAAAAACAAACACTTAAACCAATAAAAGTGTGCCATGTCAGTTAACAAGACACAGTGGAAGGGAGAATGACAGGCAGCACCCCTACCCCTCCCGGGGCCACAAAGATATAAGATGCTCAGGTTAGCTGAATCTGGTGGCAGCGGCCCTCTATCTTAAAAACAGAGCACCTTAAAGGCGGGTTTGAGCTTGAGAAAGTTAAAATCGACCAGATAGAGGAATCTACTGTGGTCACTTGTAATTATTCTCTTCCCCCTGCTAGAGTGTATCTAAAACAGCACTCGTTCACAGCCAGTGTTTTGATCAATTATGTACAATGGTAGGTTAGCACCTTCCTGGGGTTCCTTGGCTGATTCATTACCCCTGTTGTGGCACAAAACAGAATTTCAAAGCACCAATTAGTAAGTCCGACAGGCTTGAGTTTGAATCTCAGCTCTGCCTGACCACCTTGCTGTGAGCAAATTACTTCACCAACGTGAGCTGTGGCTTTCTCCCTATAAGTGGGGATGATGGAACTTCCGTTTACAAAGCTGCTGGAGCAGCAAAACAAGATGTATGTAAAGTACCATGTGTGGAGCCTACAGCGCAGAGCACACTCTTGACAAATGGCTGCTGGCCCTTCATGGAAATAGGTAGGTTTTGATTTGAGAGGAATAAAGTTTGGGGAAGTGGAATATCATCCGAACCCCATTGAAAATCTGGAACAAATAAGGGTTATCATGCAGATGCTTGGCATGAAAAAAGAATGGCCAAGGATATACTCTACCCATTTGACAATGTTGACATTGACCAGTTCCAGCAGAGCAGCCTCAAAGATCCAAACAGCTGTTACACACATAGGACAAGCAGCCATACACAAGGGTAAGAACTTCCTGGAATATCTTAACCTGTATTCTAAAGTCAGTTCACCTGTACTATGCAGACTTGCTATAGTCAGATTGGTAGGGATGATTAACACTCAGAGCCGAGGCTAACGAGGAAGAACAGAGAAACCTTCTGCTGGGCTCTGTTCCTAGATGCAAAATACCATCAATACAGTCAAGAAATAGATTCAGGAGGCTAGAAGGATATTTTAGGGTGGAAAGTGCTTGCTGTGGAAACAAGTCTGAGTTTAGAACCCTAATATACACATAAAACACTAGACATGGTGGTGCACAAATGTATTCTCTACAATTGAATGGCAGATGAAGACAGGCGGATCTTGGGGCCTTGCCGACCAACCAGTCTTGCTGAAACCATAAGCCCTAGGTTCAATGAGAGACTCTGTCTCAAAAACATAAGGTAGAGAGCAATAAAAAATTATATTTGATGTCAGCCTCTGGCCTCCACATGTACCTATGTATGTATGTGTACACACATACACACATACTTGAAAACAGATCCATATATATCTTTCAGTCAGCTTGATGAAGGGAAAAACAATAAACAAACATCTTACAACATCCTGTTGAAATTATTACATTCTAGAATTTAATGCATGTTTGAAATATTTGTATATCTTATATAAACCATGGCCTTGGATTTGGGTTTACCACAGAGGTCTCTAAGACTTTTCATTTCTGACACACATCTGCAATGGTAATGCTCCAAGTTTTTGCTTTCTATTTTTTCAGTAGCCAGCACAGAGACCACAGATCAATTGCTTCCACAAATGATTTTGTGATCAGGAAACCCTCTCTATCCCATCCTCTCTATCCCATAGAATGTATCTATGGGATATTTAAGACAAAGCATCCATGGTAGTCATCTCTGGATACCGGAAATGTTATACCATCTCCCACGCCAACGGTCCCAACAAAAGTAATATCGGGAAACTAACTTTGCATTTTCTAATCTATCTACTGGCCTTACAAGCCAGATAGCTCTCGAGACGTTCTTACCCTTTCTTTACCTATTTGGAAAGGACAAAAACATCTGACCCAAATTTCTCCACTTCCTGTCACTGAGCCACAGGGTAAAAGGCTGAACACTCTTGAGCAAATCTCTGGATTCCCAGTTTCAGACAAAAAAACACGCTTCACTTTCATTTTAAGTCATTAAAGTCAGGGAAACTTTATTTCACATGACTAAACTTGGGATCAAACGACATTGCCTGAGGTGGATGATGGGTTTGGTTTAAAGAACTGAATCTACCTCAAAACCCAGGATATATCCCTTTTCTATCTGAAGAAGAGAAGAGGCACACCCTCTCTGGCAGCTTTTTCACGCCAAAGATTCATGTAATACATGTTATACCATGTCCAATGAACTTTTCCCTAATCCCTGGAGCAAAACACAGCTTTCCAGAACATTCCCAGAAGAAAGGGGTGGCTTTCCCCCCCTTTAAGTGTTTTCTTAAGATCCAGGGCCAATTAACAATAAAAGAGTTCAAGGTTGCCATAGTTTCTTTCCCAAAAGTCCTAAGCAAATGATGACTTTCATTTACTAATGGTCAAGTAAAGTGTTTAATTCTAGGTGGAAACTTCTAAAGATATTAGCTGTCCTAATTTGAGAGAATGGCCCATAATATTCATGACTGTTCAAGCCACAAAGCTCATAAAAATCGACAGCAGAAGATGGCTGCTCAATTAATATTTTTCTAAAGGATAAGTGAAACAGAGAAAAAAGGAATCTACTCCTTTTTCATAGGATAATTAAGTTCCAGAATGGGTCCTTGGTCTATTCCTACCTTGGGAAAGAAATGCCAGATTCTGGGTTTTTGGGAACATTTTGGAAGAGACACAGAGCCCTGAAAACCCTGGGAACCAGTCTTATTTATGTCTCTAATCAGCTCAGTTCCATAATCTTTTTGGCCTGACTTTCCTTATTTGTCAGCTTACAGCTATGTCTTATGTGCACAAAAGAGAAAGATTGAAGAAGTTAAGCACAAGTAGCTTTACTGAGATGTAGAAGAAATGAAGCAAAGGAGAGAGCAGTAGATGGGCACTCGGGGAGAGAAATGGATGAGGTTATGGCTTAGTGAATGGATACAACCCAAATAGATGAATGGACTATGCGTGAGTGGATAGGTGAGCAGATACATGGATGGAAGAGTTGATGAGCATATGGATAGATAGCCAGGTAGGTTCATGGACAAATGGGTGCACCAATAGATAGATAGATGAATTCAGGCTCAAGTGCATGGATGGAACCTGAATAGACAGACACACAGATTATAAGTGGATAGATAGGGGTTTCAGACACACACGAGTGCATGGATACATGAGTAAAGGGGTTAGTGGAAAGATGAGTAGTGGACTCCTGGGAATATTGGAGGAACATAGGTTCGTGCATAGATAGAAGGATTGGGTAATAAAATAAAAAGGTGGTATAAAGAGATGATTGATAGATTAGCTATAGATAGATAGATGATAGATAGATGAACACGTGGATCAATGGCTAGATAGATAAACAAATGGCTAAATAATGAGTAAATGGGTGAATGGACAGATCTAGCCCTATCTCTATCAAGCATGTATTTGTGTTGTTTTATTTTTAAAAGGGGTCTCCTGTAATAATTTCTATATTTCATACTTCTCTACACCACTGAATGCCAAGCTTAAAATAAAAAAATAAACCTCTACCTTATTCACTTGTAGGCTTTTCGGAGAGAAAAATTTTAGAAGCGATTACTCCATCCTTCTCATTTTCCAAGTGAGGAGACTGTGACTGGAGAGAGGATGTGGTGTATTCAAACAGAGCTAGAGAAAGCCTTTAGGTTGTGAGCCTCCAACTTACCATCACTTCCTGCCACACTCCCACGCCCACTGGCTCTCGGAGGCATTTGCTCCGATGACCCTCATGCTGAGCTGAGTTTTTAGAAAAGTAAAGCCAAGAAATACCATTCACCAAAGTGTAGTTCTTTCCCAGGGACAGGAAAATTCAGAGGTGTGTTTCCAATTAGTCAGGGAAAGAACTGTGCCCGTGAATGCCTTGTCACTTATTGTTGCAAAGCTGGCGATTTCTCCCCAAAGCAGGGGACCGGTACAACTGTCATCACCCTTATGTGCTATTTGCACTGAAAGAAGTCACATGAGTCTCAGCAATGTGAAGTCCTGTCTTTCATCTGTTTGGGAATTTTCATCCAGTGTCCGCTCCTTCTGCCAGCCTCCACATCATTAAGTGTCTCTTCCGTGGGCTGAACTTTCATGCACAGTAATAGGTTTTACAAAGAGAGCAACCATTAAAGCCAAGTTTAGTTCGCCTTCACTCTCAGCCCCTTTTCTAAGGCATGCCTGATCTCCGCATAACTTTCCCAGGGCACAAAAGACTCTTCTTTGTTTTGGTGAGCAAACCCAAGAACGCTTCATTAAAATGCCTTCCCAAACAGAAAACTCCAGTGTCCAGATTCCACAAAAATGCATGCATTTCTACGCTGACAAGTGGAACTTGCATTGCCACCATTAAAAAGTCAGAGAAGCCCTGACTAAGGGTAATCTTTCAACTCATTAATTCTAAGCAGTCTCCCCAGTCCCCCCCACCCCCTGTGGGAGGTCTACTGGGTAGCAACACTGAAGAAAGTCAGGGCTTTGTCAAGTGCAAAGTTTCAGGAGCTCAGAGTTCAGAGGGACTCACACAAAGAAAGTGCTCCTATGAAGAAGTGCTTCCTGGGTCATGGCAGAATGTCATTGTAAAGTTTGGAAGGAGAAGACTATTTGGTGTGGAAGTGGGGTAAGCTGCTGTAGTCACAGTCCCCAGCTTGCTCAGACCTCCCTGTGTCTGAGTTCCTCTGCTGTCCCTTCACAGACTGACATTTTGCTTGTGCCTGGCATTTTTCTGGGCTACCATGACAACAGCAAAAAGTCACAAGTTAAGAACTGAAGAGATGCAGTGAGGCCTGCTCTCTGCAGCTCTTGAACTCTGCAGCTGCCATGTGAACTAGATCAAGGCCAGCCTGTTAGAAGGTAAGAGTTTAGAGCAAGCAAGTTTCTTATGATCCACACCATCCCAGGAGCCCGACCTGAAACGAAAGATCATAAGGTAAACCCACCAAGAAGAATGGAGGTTGCTATGGATCCGAAGAACCGAAGAACTAAGTTCAATCCAACGGCTCACTAGTCTGTACATCTGGGAGTTTAATCAATATTTGAAGTTATAAGGCCCTGATGTAGGAAGGGGATTTGATATACAACAAAAGCTAAAAGATTCAGCTTGCCTAAAGGTGTCACCCAGACGAAATTTGCCCTCATTCGTAGCTCATCAGATCATCCCTAAAGGCTTGGACTTATTTTTCAACAAAAGGTATTTGCCACTAAGACCACAGCATCCTCAACATATCAAGGAGGAGGAGCAGCAATAAGAGGAGGATCAGATAAGCAACCCATACATTAGGTGCTTTGACTGGCCCCAAGAATGTACAGGGTAGTTGTAGCTACAGAGGCCAGCGCAGCTAGAGACAGCCTAGCTATTGGCCAATGGATTTGGAAAGGAAGTAGACTATGATGTCAAGCTAGCTCTGGTATGTGTGAATTGCAGGACCTTTCGAGTCACTTTTGCCTCTGCCACTGCATTTTTAACTGTAATTCAGGCACCTAAGCCTTCTTAACACTCAAGTATTATGAGATATAAACACACACACACACACACACACACAATCATATCTGTCAAAGTTGCCTATCATAAGTAGCTATGGAATACCAAGTGTTAGTGTTATGACAAAGTTGACTTGGAACAAGACTCCGGCTACTCAGATGTGCAGAGTGGTCTCCGAGTGGGTCCCATAACCATTTGAGTGGGTGCTGACTCTGACTCTATTGCTTTGGATCCCCTTCCCATAGCTGGGCTGTCTTATCTGGTGGCATCAGTGGAAGAGGATGCATCTAGTCCAGCTGCTTCTTGATGTGCCAGGGTGGTCTGGTACTCATAGGGAGGCCTTCTCTTCTCAGACGAGAAAGGGAGGGAGCAATGGGAGAGGGGATGTCAGGGTGGGACTGGGAGGACGAGAGGGAGTGGAGGCTGCAATCAGAATATAAAGTGAATAAATAAATAAATAAATAAATAGGAAAAAAGATTGTTGCTATTGGCAACAGATTTAGAAATAAGATTAGACACATTGCTGCTTCCATATACCCACACATGTATGATGTCCTATCCCAGTCCTTTCCTGGGCAAGTTATAAAATATCAGCCTACTAGAGCAATGGATGCCATCAGCATTTGAAGGTATCGAAGTTTTTATGGGCTTTGTGTCCTGATTCTGTTGTTTTGAGGCAAGAGACTCATGTAGCTCCAGCTAGCCTGAAATTCACTAGATGACTGAAAATGACCTTTAACGCTAGATCATTCTGCCTCTTCCTCACAAGTTCTAAGGTTACAGAAGTATACCCCATAGAAGGCTGGTAGAGCTTTGATGTTCATAAACTATATCCCAAAGCAGGGAAAAGAGGAGAAAGAGAAGGCATGCCCTGTTTTAAGAAATTCTATTGTTAATTGTTTAGTAATTATAATAACCATGTCCTAATGGAGCTATCATTACTTCTCAGTCAGGCTTGCTGACACATGCCAGTGACCTCTGGACTCAGGAGATCAAACTAGGAGGACGAGAAGTTTGAGGCTAGCCTGGGCTACATAGTCTCAAAACAGAGAACAAATAAAGATAGTGCTTTTGCAGAGCATAACTTTACCAAGTATTTTACCTGGCCACTGTGCCACACTGACCTTGTAAAATCTGATTTCCCATTGAGTCACACACATAGTCAAGACTTGTAAAAATACATGACAAAATAAGAGCCTCAGCAGAATCTCTGCTTCCTGAGATCTTGAAATTCATCAATGGAGACGTGTTCTTACATGCTGAAAGGCAACATTCCTTCAGAGTTAAAACTATCTTCTGATCGTTTTGCCTATGTCTGTAGTGGCTGTGGTTGCTGCCTCTCAAAGAATACATCGTAGGTTAACATTTCTGATTTGGAAAACAAAACAAAATAAAGAAACTATTCTCCTGGTTTGACTGTCTCTTCCAAAACGCATGCTGGAATTATAATTAACACTGGCATAGTATCAAAAATGGAGCCTTATAGAGGTGGTCAGAGAGTGCTAACGCTATCATCACTGAAGCTGGTTAGGTACTGAAGAGATGGGTTGCTTATCAATCAAGGTCATATGCTTAACAAGATCTATATTGGTGCTATTCTCTTGGACTTTCCAGCTTCCAGTACTGTGAAGCAAACAAATGTGTTCTTGAAAAAGCCTACTGGTGTGTGTGTGTGTGTGTGTGTGTGTGTGTGTGTGTGTGTGTGTGTGTCTGTGTGTGTGTGTATGTGTGTGTGTGTGTGTGTATGTATGTGTGTCCTTTTGCAGCTATGTTTGTGTATATGCATGTACCCGGAGGATGGAAGCCAGAGGACAACCATGGGTCTTTCACGGGTTTGAAACTCTCCAATTAGGCTAGGCTGGCTCGACCGTGATTCCAAGTGATAGTCCCATTTATTCTTCTCTATCAATAGAGTTACAGGCATATGCCATCATGCCCAGCTCTTATGAGGACACTGGGTATCAAATTCAGGTTGCCATCCTTGCAAAGCATGCACTATATCAAACTACCAAGCAAGCCATCCCTTGATACTAGGTCTGTTATGTATAAGTCACCTAGAAGTACCTATCTGTCTAGAGTTTCTGACAAAGCAAAAGTATGGACTAAGGCACAGTTCAATTTACCTGTATTAGTATTTTACAAGTTTCCATTAGGTGTATCCTTGCTACCAGTTTAGGGAGCACTAGAATGTTCTCTGGGCAACCCGACTTCAGAGTGTGTGTTTGAATTCTGAGAAATATAAAATCCAGGTCTCTTACTTCAAAAGGATTATTTCTGAATGTTTCTAGGGCATCCTTGAAACTCAAAGGGTTAATGACTTGGTAAAAATAAGTCCACTATCATAGAATGTGGTAGAATGCTAGTTTCTTGAATATGAAGTCTTAATGCAAACTTTCATATGAGAAATAGCTATTGCATTTTGTAGCTTACACGTGCATGCATTCATAAACAACACATACCCTGTGCCCCAGTCGGTTTACTAGATAACCTGCCTAGATTTATTTTATTTTGGCTGCAAATGAAGATATTCCTCTTCCAATTCAATAAAAAAGCACAACAGAGCCATAAATACAGAGACGAATGTAAGAACTCAACCGTTTGATTGCATTAATTCAAAGAACTGATTAAAGAGTCTTGATACAATGGTGGAAATCACCTTGATTTATTAAGCTACATCATCCATGAAATCTGCACAGAGTGGGGGAAAAAATTAAAGCTGTCACTTTAAAGAAATACACTCCACAATAAAGGGAATGAGGCGAAGGAACACCTAGGGTAATTTATAAACATATGCATAATCTGGAGAATCACTCTCACAACTGGCATTTCATTCCTGCAAGTCTATGATCAGAGATGGCTTCCCACCTCACTACAGCCTCCAGGTTTCAACTACGGGAAGGAATACTGCTATATGTTTTCATCCCTCAACCTGAAACAGGTGCATCTCAGGTCTGTACATTAGAAGCACTCACTCACTTAGAAGCTCAACCACTAAGCCAACCATTAGGGTTCGGCTTCATGGCATCCTGGTGCTCACGTATCTCTCTCCTGCCATGGGGCCAGGACTGTGTGTAACAACCAATGGCTTCCAACATCTGACATATGTATACAGAAGCAATCCTTGTTTAAAACATGCCAATGGTGGATATACACCAAAGAGACTCTAGCTGCTCAAAGTGTGGTCCAATGGCCTACATTATTTGCACCCTCTAGGAACTTATTAGAAATGGAGAGGCTGGCCCCCATGCCAGAACTGCTGAGCTATCTGGTTTTAACAGCACAGCTAGGTGATTTTGTGAGTAATGAACTCTGAGAAGCATTGCCTTTGGTTTCAACAATGTTCAGTTCAAGAAGCAATGGAACTGTCAGGTGATAGGTAATCCAGAGAGCAAGAAGCTGGATGTCTTGGCTGGTTAGATGGCTCAGTGGACAAATATGCTTTCTGTGCAAACCTAGCAACCAAGTTCTCTGGAACCTAGGTAAACTGAGACAGAGTCAATTTCATGTTTTACATTGCCCTTTTACCTACATACTTACCTACCCCCACACACCATGCACTCATATACACAATAATAAAAATGGTTTTTAAAGACAATAAAATGTAAGTCATAAAAAAATATATGACTGACTAGAGGGTCTGAAAAGCTTCACCAGGAGAGAATTGGTTCTACTAACCTCTTGCAAAGATTTTCAAAACCAGATGTATCAGAAGACGAAGGTCCACTTCATGGGTATCAAGAGAAGGGGTTGGATAGTTTAATACCAAGTTACTCAACTGGTACCTGTAGCACTTTCATCTGGGTAATTCTTAGATGAGAGGTGACTCTGACTCTTAAACACTGTGAACTACTTAATATTGCCCTAGCTTTAATTCACAAGTTGATAGTGTTGCCAACCCCCCACCCCCAAGATAAAAATCAATTAGGATCTCCAGATATTAGCTACTACCACCAGGGAGACAGTCATTCCACATGTGTTCTATCCTGCATACATACATTCTATCATGCATGCATACATTCTATCCTGCATACATAGTTCTATCCTGCATACATATGTTCTATCATGCATACATACATTCTATCATGCATGCATGCACACATTCTATCCTGCATACATACATTCAGCAAACTTGAATATGATGGAAACACATGTACATAAAACACCCAACTATATGTTGTAAAGGGAAACAGAATTGGTCTTGGTTTCCACAAAGCTCACGGAGAAGGGTAGACTGGGAATCTACAGAAGAAGCCTCTGGCAAGAGTGTTTCCCTGTTTAAACAATCTCTGTTAACCCTGATGAAGAGAAAGTGAATTAAGGAGCAGGCTGTGGAGAGAGCAATGAGGGAGGAGCAGATTTGGATCCTGTCCTACTACTCTGAAACCACACAGTCCACCCTAAGTGACCATTCCCAGTTCAGAGTTAAAGCTAGACCTAAGAGATGGCAATAAAGCTCCTGGGGGATCCTTCTCATCTGAGAGCTTCAAACTCTGTCACACCCATCCCAGGTCCTTATGTATACAGATTGCTCAACTTCTGCTGGTAAAAGAAAACCACAAATGAGTGTCCACCACACAAAAAGTCAGTGTAGAGTGCTCTCCGTCCAGTGATTGACTGAGCTCTCCTAGCTCATGGAGACACCGAATCTTTTACTTTCTGTTAATTCTGTTCTCTACTTAGTAAAACAGGAAGAGAAACCACCCAGCAGCATAGAAAGAAAACAGTTGTCAGCACTACAACTCTTTTGTGTTATAGTCTGTGCCTGACCTTAAGTCAACAATGGCAAAGTCCCTCAGCTAAACTTCAGTTATCAACCAGAGACCCAACTACTCAGCAAGCTACTTAAGTCATAGGTCTGCTTAAGCAAATGCAAATGGAAGCAGTTTTTTGTTGGTAGTTTGGTTTTCTAAATGTAGCCCAATGCTGACAAGGAGGCCAAAAACAAATGACATCAAGTGTCTTCAATAATCTTAAAGGAAGACATATCTGTTCCTACAAAGAAGTGGGTCAGTCATATGACCCTACTAAGCAAGCACTTGAACAGCTGTCCCATGCACAGAATAACATTTCTTTAATTTACTGTGTTTGCTCTTTGGAGCTTATTTTTGTTTTTCCATGTTGAAGAACTGAATGCCCCCAATGAATCAGTCAATGGGATGTTGGTTGCTCTCCCAGGCAGCTTGCTGCTGTTTTATAATAGTGCTCTGATCTTATTTCAGGAAAAGAATGACAAACTTACAGCCACAAATGCTGGATTTATGGGGTTCTTTGTGGCGGGCATTACTGAGAACAGGACTGAGAAAATAGGTGTGATGTATTGGGAAGAAGTACCCCCCATAAATACAAGGACAGGCCTCGATTTCCATCTGAGCCCTGTGATCCAAGTACCGAAGTCCAACAGGCTCTGAGCTATACTTTTTTTTTGTTTTGTTTTAAGAATATATGGCGCAATCAATGGCACTAAGTGCTAATTAGATGGACAAATGAATGGTCACCCTCGAAAGGCACATTATGCCCAGTCACAGCTCTTCTGAATGCCCTGGTCCACACTTTAATAGAGCTGTGACTTTACAAAGGTACAAGGTCAAGAAGAGTTGCATTGTGCTGGAACCTTCTCAGCAGCCAGCATATTGCCAGCTAAACAGATAGTTAGCTGTACCTGTACTATCTTGACCACTGACAAATACTGCAGACTTCACTATCATGATGTCAAATTGCTAGTGGGGATGCTGACTAGACCACTATTCTGGGCCTCTTTGCTGGTAGCTTAGGGACTAAGCGGGTACAACTTTTGAAGGAAATTCTATTTAGCATACAATTAGACAAAAAAAAAAAAAACTGTAAGAGTGGCTTAGGGCTGAGGAGATGGCTTGGTCTGTGTGCTTAACAAGCATGAATGAAGACCCGAGTTTGAATCCAGCACCCAGGGATAAGCAGCAGTGGCCTGGCATAGCAGCAGTGGCCTGTAATCCTTGAGTTGGCTAGGTGTAGAGAGGAGGATCACTGGACCTCACTGTCCAGCCGGTCTAGATAAACTGCTGGGCTCGATTCAAGAAGAGATGTTTCCTCAAAATATATGCTGGAGAGAGAATGAGAAAGACACTAGACATTGACCGCTGCCTTCCACACACACACACACACACACACACACACACACACACACACACACATATATATACCTCTGACCACACACACACACACACACATACACAAAGAGAGAGGGAGAGAGAAGCTCTGTCCAAAGAACAATCTAACAAATACCAGTCTCACAAACTAATGTGTTTAGGAAGGAATGGCACCAACATAATCACACTGGACTTTCAGTATTATCTTAATCAACTTTGGTCCATGAAAGGCTCATGGAAATCCAAAGTAAGGATTCATGGTCTGGTTTCCTTAGGGCATCCCATGCTCTTTTGTCAGTGAGCTCCTTTGTCATGTAGCACCCACTAGGAACACAGAGTCAGACTTTCTGACCATGGAGGGTATGTAAGACTTTTCATCCAAGATTTTGCCTTACTGCTGATCTGCAGGTAGATTAACAGGCAAGCAATCTCATCTCCAGTGAATAACTTAAGCTTTGTCAAAAACAAAGCTTCATGTTTTCCCACTGCTTTGTAAGCTACAAAGTCACATCTAAGTGAAACACCTTGAGACTTTAGAACTTTCTAGAGCCCCAAGTATCACAAGACTCCTAAGTTAGACAAAGGATGACAATATGTATATCCTTAAATAAAATTTAAGTTCCTCATCAAGTTTTTAAATTCTTTCTCTGTTATCCCTTTAAGTCCATCAATAATCTCAGAGCCCAGACTCCTCTGCCTACCTCATGATTACAATTTAGTGGAACCCTGGGACAAAAAGTCAACAGTGTCAGCTTCCATTGTCCTTGGTTTGGGAAGAGTCAGAGACATCATTTATTCTGAAGACCTCATTCTAAAATGCAAATCTGATCCTATCCCTGTTCTGTTCAGAATCACTAAGTGGCTACCTTGCTTCAAATGGTCCATAGTGTAAACCCCTTTGCGATTGACCACGAACATCCTTCTTCCTGGTCTCACCTGCATTTCTGGTCTTTTACCCAGTATTAATAGCACGCTCCTTACTCCTACCTCTTGTCTTCTTACATGCCTTGTCCAAAACTTCAAGCCTCTGTGCCCTTGAAAGGCTTTACCCTTTCTCTGGATAAAGGTCCTTATTTGTCTACCACCCAAACATCACGCGTGGATTAGAGCTCTTCCGCTAAGACTTGATAAATGGGTTTTCTTCTCCTCACTGAAGTCAGCGTGTCTCCTAAGTTAGAACTCAGATCTTTTCTATACATACAATAGGACTGACTCTTCAGAACCCCATCAATGCTTCAGAGCTATGCCTTACACATTTTTGAAGCTCTGCCTACCATGGTACTGACATAAAGTGGACTTCCATATCTTTGCTTCATTGATTTCATTTCTCCACCCTTCTCTATGTAGGTTTCATGATCAAAACTTATGTACTACCACTCAAGTATGTTCAAAATACAAGGACACTTACCATCATGGAGGTCCTACTTCTCAGAGCTGACATGCAATCATAGAGACATGTAGTACTGGGAGCTGAGACAACAACAAAATTCAGTATTCTTAAACAGCCAAAGGATCCCCAATGAGATCCAGGGGCAATTCTTCTGGGCCACATGAAACAAACCAGTTCTTAGCCTAGCATCCTTTAAATACAGCATCCTTCCAGTCACTGACATAAGAAACCACCTGGAAAGTAACAGGTGATCTTTTTGAAAATGAAGACTAAATTTATAATAACAACTCTCCCTTAATAATCTCTGATCACTGATTGTTATGCATTGGAAGGAAACAGTGATGTCTGCCCGACATGGTTACACTCCTTTCTTCTTTCCCTTGTCTTCCACCACACTGCTAGTAGAGTAGGCTGCCTTTGCAGCAGCAGCAGCAAAGGAAACACTGGCATGTGTCCAACCTCAAGAAACACGCTTACCACTAACAAAACATTTATGCAGCCTAACTTTAGCTGAGAGTGTAATGATGACCATCCTCTAAAACCATTTCATAGGGCATACATAGAAGCCATCAATTCTTATTCAAAGTGGGCACAAAGGGGTGAGATTGGTATATACTTTTACAAAGCTCCAGTTTAACCCACAAACGTGGTATCTGAAGAGTGCAAGTTTGAGTTTATTATCATAGATTCATATATCGGAGGGACAACACAATTTCTTAGCATGGATGAGCACAAAACAATAAAACAAAAAAAAACCCCAAAAAACAAAAAAACAATCCACATTAGACCTGCTTTTCTTAGAAATAGCTAGGAAGAAAAACTTGAAAATGTCCCTCTAGGATGTAGCACACCCTGAGGCAACATGACTTCCGGTGTGTTCTAAATCAGCTCTGTGCTGATGGCTTCAGAATGTCCAGCCAAGAATTTTTCAAAACCTCTACTGCTTTGAATATTTCATGTGAAATATTTGAATACTTGAATGTCTCTAAGACATTCAAAGAGATGTTTTCAGTTAGCTGAAATACTTCAAGATGAGGGATTGACATAGCAGGGCTTGACTTATGATGAGTACCATTCAGCTACCTCATCCTTGAGGGAGTGGTGGCAGGCCTCCCAGAGGGTTATTTTGTCAAATGGGTCATTGCAGTTTCTTCTCTTAGCTTTTGGTTTCAGTGTTGGTTACATAAGGGAACAGGACAGTTGCCACAGGCTGCCACAGCTTTTTCCTGCAACTTTGTGAAAGGAACTGATGACCCCCAAGTTGTGAGGAATATCTACAGATCCTCCTTGAAGGGCTCCTAGCCCCTTTGACCTTAGATTATTCTATAAACGTACAGGAGGATATGAGACATGTGATTGCTCTGACAATGTGAGTGTTGTCAATGGATCTGAGTGGCTTACCCACCTATCCCAAACCTATGGAATTTTCTCATTGACTCAGAAGACTAGCCACCACTCATCCATATACACACTTTCACCCCCAAAAGCATTCTACCTGAGCGATACACTTTGGGAGCATGGCCATCATGGATAGTTTGCCCATTTGCACTCTCTATCTCTTCCTGTGTGTTCTTAGATTTTGCACAGGGTGTTACTTTAGGAAGCCTTGCTAATGCTGTCATGCTTGGGGCCTGGGGAGGTTCTGGAAGCCTTTGTTGTCAATACTTTGGAAGTAGGTTACTCACATACCATCTTGTGCCTTTTGAAGGGCCATCAAGAGTCACTGTGGCCTTTCCATAGATGACCACTAGTTTCCTTTAGGAGACTGAAGAGGTTCAACTTTAGTCTGCTGCTAACAGCGATTTTCTCTGCCTTTCTAAAAAGGCCTTCTAGGGCAGCTTCCACAGAACAGAAACCTGATGCTAGGATGCTAACAGCTGCCCCTATTCTCTCCCTCAGGTTCTCCAAGCTGCCCAGCCTTTAGCTCAGACACAGGCCCTGAGCACAATGGGTTTGTTCTACAGTGTACCCAGAACCTGCTGCTCATCTCAGGCTGAACGATTCAGGGGAAAACGTTAGAAGGAATGAAGCAAGGAAGGATTCAAAATATCCTGCAGTAGATATTGAATAAATAGCCACTCATTTCAGAGCTTCAGACTTCCAGAGAAAACAGCTCCAGGCTATAGAACACGGGGGAGAGAACAGACAGCACCATCCAGGATATATGCGTTCTGTTTGATTTATTTAAACAGAAAGAGACATGAGTGCATTTGGAAGAATTGCTTGAGCTTCTGTACTTATCACTGTCCTACATCTTGCCTCTATTACAGCTCTGACAGAATAATTAATCCCAGTCAGTCAATCATGTAACAACAACAAAAATCAACAACAACAACAACAATAACAAAAATACCCACAGGTGACCCCAACATACCATCTAAGTCAAAGAGAACTAGTCACAACAGCAATCCACAGATTCCCTTGGAAAGGAAAATTAAGCCTGCTATGTGTGGCTTGGGGCAACCTAAGCCGTAAATCTCTTCTTTTCTGATCTCTTCATAGAGATGAAAGAGCAGAGCCGCTCCGGGTTACATACAACAATTATGTGTGCACCAAACTCAGGGAATCAGCTTGCAGACAGCCCTAATCATTCCCAATTAACCACGTCAGCTGACATCCTGCTAGAGCAGCTCCTATGCCACCGAAAGCCCAGCTCTCTCTTCAGGAGGCCAATCCCCCCACATCACAGCCTATGTGTTCTGGAAGGTCTATTAATGTTTGTTGACAATTCCAAATAGAGGTCACCTGTTGTCATGGTGCAAAATACCCTTTTTCCCCTTCTGAATGCCAGGCAGGGAGGGCAGCTTTGTTAGAGTCGCTTCAGTGAGCTTCTATATTACCATCAACATTCAGATTGGATGAAAGGAAGGTTTAAGGTCCCCCCCCCCAACTCTTCAATGGCAGTTCCCACCTGCTACCACCCACCCTCATCAGGGGGGCTGAAAACATCTCCTCCTTTAAACTTGACAGAATGGGCTCAGTCCTTAGGCCTAAAGAGGTGTCCAGTCACAGGCAGCTGAATAGAAGAAACATGGATGTTGACCAACCGACATTGCCGGAAATGGAAACCTTGAAAGAGTAGTTCACCACCCGCCACCTCATCCCCTTGCAAAGAGGCCTTTTCCCACTTAAATTATTCCCATTGAGCCTCTGAACTGGGGATTTCTGTTGTTCATTTGTGCAGGCCTTCTCTGCTATGCATTCTTGCTCAGATTTAAAATGGTCGTACTTTAGAGAGCAAATCCACATGGAGGTTGGGGGCTAGGGGAAGTCCTGTTATCGAATTAAATTAAAATCACAATGAAATTATTTAATTCACCTTGCCTTAATTCCTATCATCTGTGCCAAGCAACAAGAAACACACTTCAGCAAACTGTCAAAGTGGAATTGGGTTTGGACCCAAATCCCTTGTCTGCTTTGATATCCCAAGAGTCTCAACACAGCCACCTTCTCCATGGGGGTGAGACTGAAAGCAAAGCACCCCTGTTTGATGTGACTGCCCATGAAGAACTCAAATGAGGTCTGGGAGCAGGGATAAGCACCCTCAGAGGTCCTAACATCCCAGTGCTGTGCAAAGAAGAAGGCTACAGCACTTGGATGCCTTGGCTGTAAATCAGAGCAGAGCTGAGAGAAGCAAGAGGAAAGTTGGGTGGAACAGGTTTATCCCTCCCTTCAAGCCTGCAGTCATCTGAGAGCATCTAGGACCTAGATGGTTTTCTAACTATGTAATAATACCTGGGATCAAGAACAGACATTTTCAAAAACAAAGCCGAGACAATGAAATTGAAATAAACTTCAAGATCTAGCTCATGATGGCCCTATCTGAACATTAGATAGCATTGTGTTCCTTTTGAGTGTATTATACCTTTTTGAAATTTGGGGATTTAAAATGCAACTTCTTCATAATGACCACCATGAGTAGGACATGAGGTTAGAAGTTTCCAACTTGACTCCAAGGTTTCAGAAGTTATAGAGTGCCCTATAGGCATACACTTACCATTGTAGTTAAGAATAAATAAAAGTCACTCTTTCTTTCAACCTATTTCAGTTTTTCTCAGGTGGCTACAAAATTGTTAGGATGACAACTTATTTGGATCCAAGTATTTACTAAATAGCATTGTAGGCATATGTGCAAAGTAAAATTGTTGCAGAGACACAATGGAGAATTATGGGATAGGGGAAAGTTGGGGTACCATCATCTACTCTTGGGTTTGACCCTTCCCAGTGTTTATTTCTTCTATATAATAGGTTTCAGTTGCAGGACTCTGATCTTGGGAGCCCATAGAAGCTCCCTATAATTACAGATAAAGCATTCATTTCCAGACACTCATCTTCCCTAGAGAAGCAAGCTGGAAGGCAACTTGAAATAAAAACACAAATGTGTGCAAGGCCCAGAACTATGTGCTAAATGTCCCCCATCTTCTCAGTTGTATGTCTGCTTGGGAAGTGTTATTCCATCAGACACACATGGGCTGCCAAAGTCAGACTCGTTTCCCCATCTGGGATGCAGAGGCCCCACGTCAGGGAACAGGCCAACCCCAGGCCAACCTCAGTCAAGCCAAAAGGAAATCAAGACCCATCACCTCGTGGGCTGCAATATTGCCATCACCACCACAGGAAGGGGCTAATAAAGATCCATTTCTTTGGGTGGTGTTTTTCTCCCCAACACCTCATTACTCCTGGACTTTAGCCAGTCCTGAACTAAGTCTCTTTGAGAAAAAGACAGAAACAAATTGCCAGGCTTTTCAAGAAACAAAATGAACAGCAAATAAATTTTCCGAAACGATAGAGTACTATCACAGCTCAAGCCAAGAGAGGAAGCATTCTCATTTCAACCTGTGATCAGAACCAAACATGAGAATCGGGATGCCTCAGCCCCTCTACCAGCAATGTTTCCATGTTTCCAGTGACCTCTGACTCTCTACCCAGGAAATGAAGGCAGAGACTGGCAGATAACTGGATGGAAAAAACCAGTGAGCTCATAGCCAGCCAGCCAGGTTGCAATAACACCTGGGAGTTACCCTGGGTCCCTGGTGGGGTCCTGCTTGCCGCCAAAACCTGCTGCTATCTCAGTTGCCATTAACCACTCCTAATGCTATAATGAATCAGCCCAGGTGCCTGGGAAGTAGGAAAATGACACCCTCATTTTCTTGCAAATGTAGATTGTGATTCCCAGGATGGAAATAAGAAAAATTGAATGCCTTTCTCTGGACTGCTAAAAATGAAGGCAGCATTCAAGTCTTCCGGTGATGAGAGCTTTCCCAGGACAAAATGGTTCCCTGACCTCACCCCATAGTCACTCAGAGGTCACAGAGGATCTATCTCCCACCTGACCTCTTGGCAGGTCATACTTCTGTCCCTGTACTAGCAGCCAGACTGAAATAACATTTAGTGAGCCAAGGCCACAGAACAGAGCATGGTGTTCCCAGAATTGCTTCATTTGATCTTCTTAACAGCTCATCAAGGTGTGGGGATAATCCCCATTTTACTGATGAGGAAATTGAAACTCAAAATGCCTGGGAAGTACAGGAAGCTGCACCGCTGGTTGACATGAAGGTCAGGATGGAAATCCAAAGGACTCCAGCCTTTCTCTTCTGTATCCATAGTATATAGGGGAACCTGTCTTGGACCTTGATTTGATAAGGAAAGGGGGCAACAAGCCCACTCATGCATTCTCTGTCTCTATGAGAAATTTAAAAAGAAGAGACATGAAAAAAAATTGCTTGTTTAGCATGTATAAGGCGTTGAGATCAACATAGCATAACACAAGTAGAAAACAAACAACCAAAACCAAACCAAACCAAAACAACATTTTAACTTAAACAGGGTTTCTCAGTGTATCCCTGCCTGGCCTGGAACTCACTGGTTAGACTAGGCAGGCCTCAAACTTACAAAGATCGTCTTTCCTGGCCTCCTTATTATAGGGTTTACAAGAATGAGCCACCTTACCTGGAGGAAGAAGTTTCTGATTCAAGATTCATGAAGGCTCATGGGATTGTCTTTATGTATTTAAGAGGCAATAATTCTGCTAAAACTAACACTGTTATCTGCTAAAAAAAAAAAAAAAAAAGGCATCATTATAAACACAAAATCCACGGTCTCTGCCATGCAGACAGTGTCTGTTATGACTTGGATATGGCTTGAGTCTGTCTCCTACAGCTTCTTAGTTTGAAATTTAATCCTCATTATGAGGGATCAAGAGGGTAGAAACAATCTGAGCACAGTGTTCAGAGGTGGGCCTTTGGAAAGTGGTTAGGGTCATATTAAGTCATCATGGAGTCCCCATGATGGAATATTGGTGGCTTTAAAAGAGAGACACCAGAACACATGTGCATACATGTATGCAGACTCGTGTGTACATACATGCTCACTTCTACGTCTCTTGTCCTAAGACCCAGTGTCACCTAGTGCCCTCCAACCACATCCTTGATTCCCTGAAACTGAGTTAAACTAACCTTTTTACTGAATAAAATACCACAACCTCTAGTATTTTGTTAGAAAAATAGGAAATGGATTGATACTATCTTCCCAACTGCGGCATCATCACACAGTGTATAATTACTTCTACCTCTTTCTAGTCACCTTCCTGTATGCAACAAGCAAGGAAGAAGGGAACACTTAATGAAGCAAGTATGGAGAACAACAAGAACAACAAACAGAGCATCTTATTTTTCAGTAAACATTAAATCCAAGTGAACCATAATCTGTAGCTTGAAGGATTTAAAACCATTACATAGTAACTCAACATAACATGTAAATGACTGTAGAGACTCGGTCAACAGGACATAAATCCCATTCACTGAACTGAGACTCAATCAAGAGTGCAAATGAATCCGACAAACCAAAAGACACACAGCATCTTTAACTCAGCTCTAGATCCTGGCTTACCTTCAGGGCTTAGCATCCCACTGAGAACAGAATAAGGGCCCAAAAAGTGTTCATAGAGGTAACACATGGGGTCTTAGTGTCTTCTAGCTATTGTCTAGCCTGACAGTTTTAAAAAGTGGCTAAGCAGCTGCTTTGGATCCTGTACCTGTGGTTCTAAACTGCAGGGCTCCAGGACCTCTGGGCAGAGAGGACAGCCTGACTTCATGGCAGTCAGGAGGACCAGCATACTTCCTACCCATGTGTCCTCACAGTGGTTAGCTATAGTGGAGGAAGCTCACCATGTATACTGCGTGCATGCTATATGCATATGCCTTTGACGAAAGGATGGAAATGCACTGCCCCAACTACATGTAATTCAGCGGCCTGTTTCCTATCAAGCTGGCACTGCCTCTGTGGTGGGGTTAGCCTGTCAGTTTCTTGGAGGCTCCCGGCTAAACAGAAAACCCAGGCCTTGCAGGAACTTCACCTCCTATATGGCTATGTGTAGCACACTGAGGAAATACATAGATAGATGATAGATAGATAGATAGATAGATAGATAAACAAGCTAACTGTCCAAAATGTCTCTATTAACATTCTACACCCCGGGCTTAGTATTAATACCATCTGATCAGACTCAGCTTGGAATTTACAAAGTTGAAAAAAAAAAATCTCCCACCAGTGAATGGCTATGATAAGAAGTCCCATTTCATCAAATGCTTCATTAGTGAGTGTTATTTTTAACAGATGAACATTGGATTAATAAAAACTACATAAAAGTTGCAATTAAACAGGCGGTTCTGGAAGGTTGGTGGTGAAGAACACTTTAATACAAGGGCATATTGAACAGAAGCTTTTGATATTAGCTCAACGCAGAGAGACTCTGTACTTCTGGCAGTTCAACAGCAGCAGGGCAGCCTTTATTATTGGATTCTTTATTTTTAAAACATGTGTTTTGAGCAAGGGTGCACTTAGGAAATTAATTGGAAACATAGCATACATTCTTCCCTGATCTGTCTCAGAAGATCTGAGGGATGCCTGGGTAAAAGAAAAATGTGCCCAACATTGTTAACAGGGAAAGAAGACACAGGGCTGTTCCCATCTCCCTGGTCAAGGATTAACAGGGATTCACCACGGCTGAGAGAAGACTCAGGAACATGTTTTCTTAGACATCATGGCGACCGGTTTTACTTCTAACAACATTTGTCCACAGTTTTGTGTTCTATGTAGTGTTTTCCTACAGCCTGCTCTTCAGAACCTCTTTGAGAGAAACCCAAAGTATTACGGTCCATATAGACAGAGAAAAGGTGAAGCAGCTCATCCAACACCTCGAAGCTGGTAAATGGGGAATATCACACAGGACCAGCAGCTCCTCAGGTTCCAATTAATTTCATGTGGAAAAACTTCAGGGCGAACCTCCCTAGAAAAATTAGCCATGAAGTCATCTGAACTCCAAAGTGGACCTTGGAGTGTAGAATAAATTGCAATTTATTCTACCAGACCAATACATCACAGGCCACTTTCCACATGGTGTGGGCTTCAAGAGTCATATCAAAAATTAAGGAATAGCCCATTTTCAAGTTAAAAGATACAAAGGCTGATATCCTGAGAAAAGCTAGCCAATCCATTACCTTATCTTACAGTGACTGCATTATACTACCACAAAGGTGCTTCTCCAGACTCCCAAGAGAGCATTTCTCACATTGCTGCAATGCTGCTGCCAAGCCTGAAAAGTTCTGATTCAGCCTTTGCAAGCCATCTCTTATGACAACTCGCCAATATGTAGATTAACCCCAAGAATGAACAGGATTCAGAAAGTGCGTATCATTCAATTTTAGCCAATTAAATGAATACCATTTATCATTAAGCCCTTCTCAATTGGGTCATTAATACACATTCAGAAAGGATGCAAAGAAGACACCAAGCAGGAATACTAAAGGGGTTAGGGGAATGAATTCATCCTGACACACAGCCCATACTTGAAGATTAACCATCAGGGGACATTGCTGAGTAGAGGGCAGAGAACTCCACTCTACCTGTACTAGTTGGTGTGTTCCGTTGCTATGATAAATACCATGCTCAAGAGCAACCTAGGGAAGAAAGGATTTATTTCAGCTTACATGTTAAAGTCCATCTATTGTTGAAAGAAGTCGGGGCAGAATTCCAGCAGGGCAGGAATTGAAGCAGAGACCATGGAATAATGTTGCTTACTGACTTGCTCCAGGGCTTACTTTTAGCTGCTGTTTTTACACAGCCCAGGCCCACCTGCCAAGTATGGTACCTTTCAAGGATGCCTAGGAGGCTGGGCCCTACTACATCAATCAATGAACAATAAAATGGCCCACAGATATGCTCACAGGAAAATCTGATAGAAGTAATTCTTCAGTTGAGGCTTTTCTTCCCAGGTGTGACAAGTGGACAACCAAAATTATCTATCACACTATCTAGGTACAGCCTTATACCCAGGTCCACAATCCCAATATATTTTTACCCATCTTCTATGGCTTTCTCCCAAGATCTTCCTATTTTTCTTTTTCACTTTCCTATACTTTCAAAACAGTATGCTCTCATGAAAACTACAGATCAAAGCATGACATGGAGCCTTGTTTCAACAGAATGGCTGTCCTATTGGATATATTTGCTCTCTGTATTAAATGAGATACAATACATCTATTCAATGTACAAAGAACAGAACTTGCTGCCTGTGTTCTTAGGATAATTGACAGAACATCAGAAAGATGTAAGTTGACCACTCTTACAAGCGAACACTTACTTGGATCTCTTCCTGCACCCATATGTACCTTCATTTCCTGGCTCTCACCTGGGCATTTTAAATCTGCTCAGTCTCACCCTCTCCATAGAGACCCTTGCTTTGCTTCTGGCTTATTGTGGCTAAGCTGAAGCATACCATCTGGATGTAAATGAGTAATGTCTTTCCCCCTTGAAATCTAGATGTGTTTTTCCTCTCAAAAGGTGGGTGAAAGTACACCAAGTTAATCTTACCAGTCAACTAGCTGAAATGTCTGAGCCTTCCCATTCCGGATAATCTGCATTGCAAATATCCAAATATCTCATTAATCACTCTGCAATCCATTGGAAATATTATTGTTGGGTTTTTTTGTTTTGTTTTGTTTTTTGTTTTTAATGAAAGAGCCATAGGGGGGAAAAATAAGATAATACCAGCCTGCTGTGGCCTTTGTTCCCTGGCAACAAATTGCTGTTACAATAACAATTTCTGTATTTTTAAAGAATTCATGCTATTTAAGTGGATGTTGAGTGTGAGACATACAACTGAGGTAACTGAAAGTTTGCTTTGTGAAGAAAGCTGAGGGCTATTTCTATTTCCATTACTTGAGTCTACAAGGAAAATGAAACAGAAACCCTGCCTTGATTTGTGCAGGTTTGCTTCATTGTGGTCCAAGTTGTCATTTGGTGCCTTTAACTCTAAACAAAATCTAATCAAGTTCTGCTGTGTGACAGGAGGAAGAGGAAGCCTTGTGGTCACCACCAACTTAGCTCTCAATTGCTCGAACTTTTCAAGTTCGGTTGTCAGTACACTTCATGGCCTGCAGCTTGGTTTTCAGGAATGACTACATCCACCCTTTCTCTGTTCACCAGTTCTCCTGACCCTGTGTTTGACAAGTTTCAGGTGAGACTTTAGGGTTTGCCATTTGCTTCCTCTTTTCTTTCCTTTCCCTTTCCTTCCTTCCTTCCTTCCTTCCTTCCTTCCTTTCTCTCTTGCTTTCTTTTTTTCAGACTTCTTGGTTGTTCTAGTCAATAAAGAACCCACAATGCTCTCTAACAGAAATATTTCCTTCCTTTCCCTGGAATATCAAACATTTTCCCAAATGCCCTGTCTACAGTGTGCAGGCTTTAATACACAAACTTTGACAGAGAAAGGAGATCTGGGGATCAAAATTTCCCATGGGACAAGACAGAGCACAATATGAACAATATGTGTTTCTACTGCTTCATAGAGAGCCCAGGCATTCTGATCACAGTGCAGTGCCAGCTGCTAGTCACTGGTACCTACCCAGCACCAAGCAAGCACCATGCACCAAGTACCAAGTACTTTTCTTTTCTAGTGTTTTCTGTAGTTCTCAAAACAGTGGTTTGAGATAGGGATTGGCATAGCTCCTTTACTATCCAAAGAAACAGCCCTATCAAATTCGACAAAGAACTTCCCACCCTCAGGTAGAGGACCTACTACCTATTCTTAATTTCTAGATACCTGGTGTTACCATGTCCTTAGTAAAGGACACACCCTAGGAGAGAGGCTGGGAGGTCAAGTCTTTAGTGAAGATGGTTTGTCTGTTCCTATGACTCTTGACTCTCCTGTTTCTTGAATGTGGCAGGAACTGAGCAAATGCTTCTAACTTAATTTACTATTTCCATTTGTAGAAAAGATTAAGAAGGAGTCCATATCTCTGGCCAATGTCCTGATCTCATTTCCTGGATCCTAGTATAATCGACAGAGAGACTCTGCTATGCCAGCCATAAACACTCCTCAAGAAGGGACATCCAACAGTGTCATCATATAAAATCACTCTCCTCACTCAGATTTACAAGACCACAGTCATACCTAAGGGGGAAATATGTCATGTTCTCTCACTGTTGTGAGCAACTCAGATGGGCTGTTTGACAGTTGAGTTAGCAAACGTGGTTGATGCTTTCAGAGGGTAACTTGGATGTATGGAGGGTGAGTCAGACACCTCCAAGTCAGATGAGATCCTGGGACAGAACACAAGCAAAGCTATCAACATAGCCATTGCCCTGGGAACATGGTCTGAATGACTCAGCAAGGATGCGCACAGGCTTTACCAGCCTGGGAGAGGTCAGTAGGTCCTTGAGAAATATGTACTAAGAATACCACAAAAAGGAGAAGAGGGCCTTGGAAGCCGTTTTTGCTACACGTGGGAGGAGCTCCTCCCTCCCATATCTTGCGGACTCAGTTCCATGTAGGAGAGAGTATGATTTCAACTAGTAGAAGTCAAAGGAGAAGATACTTCCTGGGGACTTTTAGTGACACTCTTAGGGCAATGAGAGAGAAAGCAAATAGCCTGCTATGTTGTCCATTTTCTGTCTTCTACCCCTGAACTCAGAGGAAAGAGGCACCATGGTGGGATGATAAGGCTAGGCAGAGTTTTCTGGAAGATGACTACAAATAAGATACAGATTAAAAGGACCGAGTCAAGGATGTGCATCTTAACCTACAGCCATGTTAGTGAGGCCCACGACTGGGAGAAGCATACCACCATAAGGAAACAGGGAGTGTGGGAGACATGAGAAGGGGCTCCACTGTATCAGCCCAGTCTGGGGAGTGTGGGAGACATGAGAAGGGGCTCCACTGTATCAGCCCAGTCTGGGGAGTGTGGGAGACATGAGAAGGGGCTCCACTGTATCAGCCCAGTCTGGGGAGTGTGGGAGACATGAGAAGGGACTCCACTGTACCAGCCCAGTCCGGGGATAGGCTTTCTGGTGCTCTGAATCCTCTTCAAAGTGTTCCCTATATCCAAATGTGCCTGAGGAGATCTCTTTAAAACTTTCCACCAAAGCTTCAGCTTTGCCCTTCTCTCAGACCTGGCCCCCTCTAAGCCTCTTTTGAGTACTGAGTTCTTGCTTGTAGGAGAAGAGTTGGAATCTCAGCCATAGATGGGCTTTTAATGTTTCCTGTTACCACGTTTACTCTGGAACAAAACCAAGAGATATCTACTTTTATCCCCAAAGTATCCATGGAGCACAGTCCCTCCCTTCAAAGCTCCCTCCTATCTGGACTCTGCAGGAACTCGGGCTAAGGGCTTCAAGGCCCATAGCAGATCCACAACAACACAGCTATGAGGATACTTATGCTTCCTGAAGCTTGGGTATCTTACAGGTACATGTGAGTTCTGCTCACTCTCTGCTTAATGGACACACAGAGGGATTCTGATGTTGAGCTTCATGTTTACTTTACCTCTGCAAAGGACATTCTTCCTGCAGAAAGCCCACTGAACATAGGTTTCCATGAACAGAGTCTTCCTCTGATGCATTAGGCTTAGCCAACTGTCAGATATTCCAGGCCCTAACAAAGGAAGGTCACTATCTTCCTAACACCAAATCAAGTTCACTTTCCATACGACATCTATAGAGCTTAAATGTACTGTCTGAAATCACAAAGAATAAATATTCAAACACTTCAGTGTGGCCTTTAAGGTATTTGGAGTTCATTTTCTATGATCCTTGGAGGCAGCTTCTTTCTTGCTGACAAAATAGCCCTGGACTTCTGCAGAGCATCCACATGTGACATCTAGTCTCTCTATTACCATGCTCCCATGTGACTCTACATTGTAAACTATCTTTTACAGACTAAAAGTGTTCCAGATGACTGATACTGCTCATTGGCCAGATATGGGCCATAGGCAAATGCCTCTAACCTCTATGACTCAGTTGGCTCATATTCTCAAACTTGGGCCAGAAACTTACTTTCAGCTTTAAAGAGCAGAGGAGACATGTCTTTTATTTCTCTCCTTCCTCCTCCTTTACAGGACCCCCTCCTCCCACACACTCACTGAGCAACCTAAGTTGCAGAAACATTGTTTTCAATCAGTCATTGACTCCACTCTCTAGCAGTGAACAACAGTCCTTGGATTAAATAGAAAAGGAAATGGTGATGGTGGCTACACACAGGCTGGTTTCAATGAAGTCTTCAATCAACAGCTCTTAAAAGTCTAAAGCCGCAACCAGAAAATCCTCCAGGCTGCTGGTCATTGTGCTTGGCAACCTATCTGGTCTCTCCCAAGAACAAATCTGGTGAGTACCATTCAGGGGCTCATTTTGCCCACAAATGATGTGGCTAAAATGCTCCCCACCTGCAGGAAAGAACACAGAGAGCTGGGATAATGGTTTCTTCAACAAGTGTCACTGGGCATTTCTCAAAGGGGAGACAAGGAACATGCTCCCTCTTGAATAAGCTGCTTTTCTGGGCAGAATTGTACTCAAAACTCCAAGGCTAAGTTATCACACAGAAAGAGGTTGTTTTCCTCTTCCGGTAGACCTGACCCTTTGAATGGCACAAGCTGAGCCCATGATATTTAGTAAATAGAGTTGGCCTTGAGTGGAGATGCCAAAGGAGGGACTGAAACTATGCCTAACTCTACAGCACATAGGAGTTTGCAGATCCTCTTTTCCCTAAACTATCAGGCACCTTCTAGAATGGTCTTTGGTTTCTGATATTTCTATTTCTTCTCACTGTGGTATCTGTCTTCTCTAAGACTGTTTTCTCCCAAAATACTGTTCCACTCCAATGGCTCATTTTTTGTCTAAGGGCCACTGAGTAAAAATGTCCCAGAGATTATTTACTCTACTATAGTCAAGTATTGTGCTTTCCCATACACAATAAAACTATTGATGGAACTGGAAAGGCCCACAGCAACCAATGAAAGTAGCAACCTGTACCTTGAGGACTTTGTGATTTCTTTCACAACCTAGTCCACTCAAGTTGTTTTTTCCGGCAGTACCCAACATGATCTCTCTGGCCCACCATAAAGTTGTCTCTAAGATGCATGGATTGCTCAGATCCTCTGAGTGCTCTTTAGTGAACATCTACTTTAATTTCTAACATGATCCATGAAAGCTTTGGAGAGGTAGGTGTGCAAGACTCCCTTGCTTTGTGATCCCATATCTCTGGGATTAAATAGTATCCCCTCCTCTTTCCATATCTATTACTCTTGGGGTTCAACAGTAGCTCCACCCCTTGAGACAAACTCCAACCATTTGACTTCACTACAGTTATCACCTCTGGAAACAGGTTATATCAACAATTGTAGCCTATGAGGATGAGACCATGAAAGATATCAGTCAACAAGTGATGGTTCCCTTTCCCCTTCTGCTCATTGTCGATGATGTAAAACTGGGCAAGCTCTCAATTTCCATCATGCTAGCAAAGGCACAGATGAGCTCACATTGGTTAATTTATGTTTAGATCATTTCTTCTATAGGGATGAGTATTTTGCCTGTGTGCATGTATGTTCACCATGTGCATGCCTGGTACCTTCAGAAATCAGAGGAGAACTTTGGATTCCCCTGGATTCCTGTCAAACCACCATGTTGATGCTAACCCTATTTATAATACTTGATAAACTATACTTAATTGTCCATTAAATCAAGAACTCAGGAATGCATTTGGCAAAATTCAGCGTCCTTGGGATTACCATAATTAAGCATTACTGAAATAAGTACAAATATTCAGATTTAGTTTCTAGTAATATATAATTAAGACTTCTTTCTTCTGATTTTGTTTTTGATCTTGACAAATTCAAATAGATTTGCCTGAAATCAATTGAAAATTGCTGGCTTTTCCATGGATATTTCAAAGCAATTGGGTTGGGAAAAAATTCTCAAATTCCTGCTTAGCTGACCTAAACAAGGCATTTTCTGGGATTGGAAATGTTACAGTGTGATGTACACTGTCAAGACGACAACAGTGGCTATCAAATGTAGTTATCAGGGAGAGAAATCCTTTTCTAAAACAGAAAGGGTGCCATGAAGATGGACATTAGGCAGACAAGCATAGGGAATAGTTCAGCAATCTAGGACTCCATTTGGTTTGATCCACTCATACTCTTCTAATAATTCTCATAAAAGCCAGAGACACTTGCCTAATCATATGCTAAACATATATTGTACCAGCGTGTTCACACACACACATACACAGGCATATATACATGCACAGACACACACATCCTTCTCTGGGTGACTCACCAAGACATTTTTGTTACTGTGAAGGTTTGTGTGACAAGTAGTCTCATTCATAAATCTGATCAAGCTCTGATTTTTTCCCCTTAACTTCAAAGGACTCCAAAATGAAAAAAAAAAAAAAAAAAGAAAAAGAAAAGAAAAGAAAGGTCTTGGGATGTCTAAGCCTTCCACTGAAAATTGGACTCTTAGAAGATCAAAACAGTCTCACTAGCTTGGTGATGGTGGATGAAACTATCTACTTTGTGAAATGCATGGGAAAGACGGGTCTTAGCATCATTTAGCTCTCTATACCTGTGTGCTACTTAAACCCCTCTTGGGCTACAGAGAGTTCCAGGAACTGATAATTTTATGAGGGTCATACCTATGCCAGCTGCAGACATCCTTCCTCCGAGTAGGTGGTGTGCCAGTGAGTCTGCCTCCAAGCAACCCGGGGCACCACAGTCCCCACAAGTCTAGAGTTAAAGCCACCCTTCCAGCACGATCACTTTTCATTACCGCCCTTTGATCCCCTCCCTTCTTCAGACACAGCACTTCATCACCTTTATTTTTCTGCCATAATTGCATGTGAAAGATTTCCCTTTTGATAGACGCTGGATGCCAAGCTGGGACAGAAGAGAGTGTTGAAAAGTGTCACGTGACCTGTCTGCTTCAGAAGGAGGCCTGTACACCTGTGCAAGACAAACAATTTTTCAAAGATCTGACATATCTATCATCTGGCCACAGGATATGAGCTCTTCGGTCTGCTTAATAGCAAGAGGCAAAATAGACTGTGCTGAAAGAAATCAGTAGCACACAGCCCACTGTCTGGCAGGCCTCCCCGGGGCCCATCTCAGGCCCAGCTAGGTAGGAATCTGCACACCACCCATCTCTGTGGTTCTGTTTCTGTTCCTTGTCACAGTGCCATTCAGAGGCCATCACCTGCTGACAGGGCCACACGGTTCTCAATTATAGCTTAGGTCTCCATTCACACCTCATCACATTACCATCCAAGAAGAGCCTACATCAGACACGTCTCTACATAATATTCCTGTCTATGACAGAGATTATTGTCAGGGCCTGCCTGTTCCTGTCTCACTTACCCCCAAGGCTTTACCACCCCCACCTCCACCCCCACCCCTACCTCCAGGTGTGGCTAGTCACAGTTCCTTCTTCAATCAGAACCTGTCAGCTCTATGTTCAAAGACCCCAAACAAAACCAGGAGGCTGAATAAACTTCTGTGCTCAGTGACTCTTTTAGTCAGTATCCTCCCTGGGTTTGTGACTCTTGCTAGGATATCAGAGCCTTAGCTGGCCTGTCAACAACTAAGGCAACACTAATGGCTGAAGCAGCATCGATAGCTTTAATCTGAGCAGTAAATGAATGTGGAGCACTTACTTGGCCAGGTGCCAAGCACTGTTTCAACAGCGATGCAAGTTTAACTCAAAGAGACCTCATATGAACTCTATGGGGACAGGTAGTATGGGTGATCTTATTTCAGAGACCAGGAAACTAGACAAGGTGTCACAAGTCAGAATAGGATAGAACTGGTAGTGAGAGCCATGATCCATTCCCCCTGTTTATGTTTGTGTGTGTGTGTGTGTGTGTGTGTGTGTGTGTGTGTGTGTATGTGTGTGCCCAGAAAGACAAAATAGTTGATGTTATATATCTTTGATCTTTATTTTTTTTGAGACATGGTCTCCCATTGAACCTGGATCTTACTGACTTGGGTCAGTGGCCTACCTAGTGAGTCCCAGGGATTCTCAGGTCTCCATCTTCCTGCACCTGGCTTTGTATGTGGGTGCTGGGACTATGGATCTAAGTCCTCATTGTCGGTACAGCAAACACTAATTCCTGACTGAGCCACCTCCCCAGCCCAGGAGCTACCATTCCCATCCACCATGCTTACCATGCTTTAAAGTCACAAGGAAAGTGACAACCCATCTTCAATATACCATGTGCTGGCTACCTGCCTCTTGATTTACTTATTTTACTATTAAGGCTCAGAAGGATCTGCATCCCTGACACATCTTTAAGGGCTAGAGGCACTACATAATTTGCCTACTAAATAATGAAACCTGGATTTGAACCAAGGTCTCTGCAGCTCTAAAACCCATGTTTTTCTCATTTGTTCCAAGACTGATTATGACGAAGTATGAGGCCATAAGAACAGGTGGCTCCTTTTAGACTATTTGCATATTTCCCAGGACCTGAGCCCTTTCTTATCTATCAGAAGACAGAGTTCCACAAGAATCAGTATAAGCTAGAGAGCAATGGCCTCTTTTTGCTGAAGAGTCCCTGACCACTCTTCAAATAACTTTGCATCCCTAGAGACACTCCATTTGGCCATGGTACTTTTTCAGTTCTACATGTTTTTGGATTAGGTTTACAACAAAACTTCTTTAAAGAACTGTGGCATCTTTGTTCCCCAAAGTCACTGGTTCACAGTGTGATACCATGGCCTGACTAGGGGAGTGTTCATTCCAGTTTTGTAGAAAAGCTCATAAGACAACAGAATCGGCTCTTGGTTTATTTCTATTGGGCCTTCGGTGTTGCTTTCTTCTCTTTCTATTTCACTGGCATCTGCTTGCAGGTTTGTGATTTTCTGATAACTTCCAAACTCTGATGCCAAACACATTCACCACCTCAAAGGTGCCCCATAGTACAGTGTCTTTGCTCCTTAAGTATTTGGTAGAATTCACCAGCAAAGCCATCTTAGATCTGGATTTGTCTTTGTGAAAAGATTCTAAACTCTAAATTCCATGTGGAAAAGTATCATATTTGGCTACTGAGTTTGTCTGGTTCCTTTTCACAGGACGGCTTATGTCTTTGAAGGTGCCTCCATTTCATCCAAGTTATTTGGCTCCTTGGCATCAGTTGTTTGACACATTCTGTATCACACTTTCACCACTGGGGGACTCATCTGCCTTCCTTTCCCATACCAGCAATCTGTGCCCCCTTTCTTACTTCCCTCGTTAGTCTGAGAGGAGCCAATTGATTCTATTAATCTTCTCAGAGGACAAGGTTCTGCTTCCATTGATGTTTCTTGCTTGCTTCCCCTTTATTCCTACCCATTCATGACTACTTTTATTATTTGCCCCGTCCTGGTAACTTTGGAGCCCTCGCTGCAAGCAGATTTATTTCTTTGAAGTGTCACATTGCTTAGAGTCTCTGTTCGTTTTCTACAGGATTTTCCCTTGTCTGATTCATTTTGTGGAGGCCATTCCTTTGGACGGTTGGGTTCGCCAATCACCCCTTCTGCTGGCATTTACTCTGAAAACCACTGCCTGTGTAGTCTTTCATCTAGATGCTACAGTTTTTGTCTCTATAATCAATCAGCCTTGGGTCTGACTCCACACATTCTGCCTATACCGTCTCAACCTCTCCCTAGTATATGTTGACTTTCTAGTAAACAGTTGTAATCACAACACTCCTGTCCGACATTCCCAGTTGTTCTTTCTCGTCTGTGACTATTTCTACTGATCAGTGTTTGCTTCACCACAATAGAATATATTTCTTATATTTCTCTGGACAACAAATGTAAATTTGACACTCCAAGGAGATGATTTTTTTTTTTAAATTTTCATTTCAATGTTTCTGAAGTTTTTTGTTTTTTTGCTTTTTCTCCCTGACAACAGGGAAACTTAGAGTCAATGTGATCCTCTGAAAGCTCCTCTTCAAGTTTTATGAGACAGGAACAGAGAGGTCTTGACTTTGCCCCCCTACTGAGGCAATCCTCCTCTGAATATTCCCCAACATATCTTATATATCCTGGTTCCTTTACTCTAGCTGGTGAGAAGAGCACAGCAACCAGGCTTGCTCCAGCCTCATCTTTCGAGTGTTCCTCAACTTCTAGAAGCTTCTCACTGTATGCTCTGTTGTTAAGTTCCCTGCTGAGGACACAGAGAACCCTTTATGAAGGTCTCAGAAATCTGCACTGATGCAGCTGCCCAGTGTAATGCATTAAGCCTTCCTTCAGTCTAAGATTCCTAACTGCTTTGGCCTCCTCAGTTTAGAACTCTGACTTTTCAACTCAGCAAACTGGCCACTCTGCTTGGTTATGTCCTCCCACACTTCAGCCTGGACAAACTTTCTAGACAGCAGTCTGAGCAGCTGTGGGAGGCACTCTGTCTGTTCTTCTCTCTGGGACCTGTCTTGCCTCTTGTCCGGTATTTGACAACTACTCTTTCATACTGTCTTGTTTCTAAACTGTGTAAGGCATGAGTATTAATTGAATTCATACTAGTATGTCATGATTTGGAACAGAAATGTGTCCCCACCTCAGGACCTTCTTCTTGGAGAGATTCTGTTCCAGGCCCTGGGGATCAGAGAAGACTTCTAGAAAGATCGGTGCCTGGTTCCAAACTCCTTGCCTTCAGTAACAATTGGAATTCTTCCCATTCTCTCCTCTCTCTTGCTGACAAGTATGGAAACAAAGGAAAGAAGAATGATGGGTGGTGGAGGGGCTGCCCATAGCATTCAGGAAGAAGGAGAATGGGTGCCCCTTTCTCTTCATGAAAGTCCCAAAGACAGCATCACCTAAAGGTGAAGCAAGGCAGGAGAGCCAGGTAACTTCTTCCACCCAAGTGTAGGTGCTTGGCAAAGGTATCCTTAGACTGTATAGAAAGTTAGGTAAATGAGCTGCTGGTTTGCTTGGTTTGTTTTGGTTTGATTTTTCCGATTCTGAGTCTTAGACACATTGATTAGGCTAGCCCACACTTTCCCGGATTCTTGGGTAAGAATAGTGTTTTTATAGAAGTAGCCCCAATATCTACTGATCTCTATACAGTAAGATAATAATCTGTAATTGACGTAGGGATTAAAAGTCTTTGAAATGAATGATTCAGTCTTTTAAACCAGCATGCTGTTTTAACTTTCAGATTTTCTACTAGATATCCTCAGGAACAGGCTGCAGAAGCTTCACTGCAAAATGGCTGACAGCCAGAGCGAAGACCATGCAGGGGCTGTCAAGGAGAAGTGTTATTTTGTTTTGGGTTCTTCATTACAAAATAACTGGAAATCTGAGAACACTTTGCTGTGTCTGTCCAGGGACTGTGGGGTACTCCTTGTACTCAGTGGATAAGAAAAACGAGGCAGAACCTCTTAGAATACACGGGCTGGCTTCCTATCAGAAGACCAGACCTACCCCACCCCCCACCCCCACCCCCGTGTAGAATCCTTCTCCTATCACACACCATTTGATAGAGCCCACCAGTTCTACTTAGCAGACCAGGATGCAATATGGTTTGACCAACTTTAAGCATGGAGAATCTTGAACACAACTGAACCAGGAACTTGCTTTCTTTGGACAACTATGATTCAAGAGAAGCTTCTGGCTGTGAGTAGCACTCCATCATGATCCTGCCACAGAGATTAACCCAGTCTTTCTTCTGTTTCATCCCAGAAAACCACTAAGGTACACCCTTAAGGAAACAGCCTCATGTTCTTGCTCCTCAAGAAGGCTGACATCCACTCTAGTGCCACCTTCTATCTGCTTTAACAGAAGGGTTGCTCCAAGCAGTGGCTAGAGACAAGATAGCACAGAAGAAGGCACAGCTATCAGCTCCACCTTGGGATGCTCTGAGGTCCGTGGCTAAAAGAGTTCTTTTTGCAGTTGCCCTTAGAGAATAGCAATGAGAATGGATCCAGGCAGATATATCATTTTTTAAATGATTGATTATTTTAGGAACTGAACACAGTGAGGAACAGCTAATTGTAACAAGATTTTATGGTAATCAGATCATTGCAGCCAGAGGGAGCAACCCCAAGGAAAGGAGACTGCATTCCAATAGCTCCTATCTCCCTGTAATAACGTTCTCATGAGTCAGGTTCTGCCCTCAACCTCTGCTGCTCCTGCCAGGCCCATTGGATTTCTTTCCTTCCTCCTTTCCTTTTTACCCACGCCTAATAAAACAATCTGAATGCCTTCCAAACTAGAGTTTGCCTCTCTTCTGTCATAGTTATTGAGTCTAAGTCACAAGTTTCTTAAATATTTCAGAATGCCAAAGTCAATGATAAAGAAAGACTTAAGTTTCAAAATGTGAAGCAAAAGTGTGAAAGAGGAAAAGGAAGCTGGATCATTTCATGCTGTAAGATATGATTCAATAAGCTATACACTGGTTCCTAACTCCCTGTTCCCTAGCAATTATTTGTTACAGTTTCTTAAGAAAACTTCTGTTGTATTTGAATTTTCCATCCAATTAAAGGTGATGAAATTTTCGTAGTAAAAATTTACCAGTGTTCTCACTGAGAAACGTGGGTAGAAACAGTACAGTCTGTCAATACATGATCTTTCTCTTTCCTTGCCATCTTTATCCTCAACCTCCCTAACACTCACTCTCAGTACCAAATTCTAACTGAGAAATATCACATCTAAGTCCCAGAAGCTCCAGAATAATGCTAACATTTGAGTAGAGTTATTCCAAAGTAGCAGCAAAGAAATAGAGCACTGCCATTCAACTCTGAGAGCTGAAGCCGTGGGGATTGCAGCACACTTGTTCACCCACAAGGCACGTGTTCTGTGTCACCACTGCACATGGCTTCCTGAATAACATGGGAACCTAGACTGGCTCAGTAATGTGGTGCACCAACTCCTTAGCCAGGATGTTCTGGAGCTCAGGGAGATTTTGAGATGGCTCTGGAAAGAGACATAGTTTGGGTGACAAATTATATAATTAAACATGCTGTGGCAGAGAAGTCAGCAAATGTTCGGTCAGCTCAGAGTGCTAGGTGTAATTCTAAAGGAAGTGGATCCCTCCTGCAAACAAAACTTTCCCCAACGTTATCCACACATAGGTGCCTTTTCAAAATGGCTTCCCTATGTTTTTCTTCCTACAAACTATGATGCTCATTCTAACAACTTAATACAAGGAGCTGGTAGGGCAGATGGCTTGCTGGTTAAGGGTATAGGCTTCTCTTCCAGGGATTCCCAGCATTCACTTGGTGACTCATAACCATCTGTAACTCCAATCCTGTAACTCCAGCACCACACATACACATGCTACACATACCTAGATTCCGGCAAAACATCCCTATGCATAAAATGTTTTTAAAACATGAAACAAAAAGATACTAAGTGATCTATACAGAAACTCACATTACCTGAATATTGCAGAATATAGATTGTGTGTGTGTGTTGTAAAAGTGTAGAAGCCATTTCTGGCTTAGGCATACAAAAACTGGGCACAAGTCACAGTTGGCCCATTGGTCAGGCTGTTGTTTACAAAAATTTACTCCAAGAAAAAAAAAAAAAAAAGGAACACCTTTAGGGGTGCAGCTCACTGGCATAAAACCCACATTTACTCTAGGCTCCCTGATGTAGCTATGTTTGGATGGGGTTGAGAAAGACCTGCTGACACAACTTTCAGAGTTCATTGATTTCAGCGGTTGTTTGTACATTTGGCAAAGTAAATGCTTCTTAGTAAAAACACATTATTTATGCTCCGTCTTTTAGCTACTAGCTCCTTCCATGACCTGTAGCTCATTCTCCAATATTGAGCTCTCACTGACATAACTGCTTAACAAAAGAATAAATTGGATATTTGTATTAAACAATTGCTTGAGAAGATTCTAATCGAAGTTGTCTAAGAGTTCATGAATGGACCTAGGAAATCCCAGCTGTGTTTTTAAGGACACACACTGAGTTATATTCCCTTACATTGGTAAAACATGGCAGAGGTCCTGAGTTCAGTTCCCAGCAACCATATGGTAGCTCACAATAATCTGTAATGGAATCCGATGCCATCTTCTGTCATGCAGGCATACATGCAAATATCAAATATATATATATATATATATATATATATATATAATATCATATATAGATAGATATAGATATAGATTAGATATAGATATAGACATAGATATAGATATAGATTAGATGATATAGATATAGATATATACATAAAATTAAATGGGGGCTGGAAAGATGGTTCAGCTAAGAGCACTGGCTGCTCTTCTAGAGGACCAGAGTTCAACTCCCAGCATGCACATGGCAGCTCACAATAGTCATAACACCAGTTCCAGAGGATTTGGCACCCTTGCACCGATATACAGGCAGAACACCAATGAACGTAAAAATAAGTAAATCTTTTTAAAAAGACGGCATTTGTCCAAGACAAATTTCAATTATGCACAGGGAGCACTTCCCTAGTTTACTTGACCAGAAATGCTTTGTAAATATTAACATAGTTTTCAAGTTTTTAGAAAAAAAAGCATGTATATGCTCTCCACTCAGTAGAACATCGTCAAGGGAGAATGAATATACTTCATTGTAGCCAGAACTATAGTTAGAACTGAACCCAACTGCTTGGAACAGTGGGATAAATAAAGCATCTCCCACCACGCATGGTCAGAAACACTCGGTCTAGCTGAGATTTCTCTGCCACTCAAGCTCCCTCTTGATGAGTGAGCTTTTTATGGCAGAAAAAACCAAGTCATTTATCTGACAACATATTATTTACTAACATTAAAAGTGATAATATCCATCAACAATGAGCCCAGCCTTAAGAGGGTCACACTGAGAACAAAGCTGTGACTGTTTATCTTTGATACAAGATATACTAGGACATGCTTACCGAGCTGTCATTATGCTCCAAGAACACAATTGTCACAAGAAATGCTCACTTTAATGTCATGCATGGAAATACATCTTTGTTTCTGATGACTCATTTGTATTTTTTTGTTGTTTTTCTTTTATTCTTTTTTTTTCTTCAGGACTCTTACAAGACTAGAAACTGGGATTATAGAGTCAGAACCAGGAACATGATTCACTCTTCTGGGGAAGATTGTCTGTCTGTCTATCTGTCCTTCCCTTACTTTTATCTTGCTTATTTTTAAAATTGAATGTGATTATCTGTAAGTCCCACCATTGAAAAAAATCAGGCTCCAAATTTTATAGAAAATAAATAAATAAATTTTAAAAAACAACCCTGAAAGTCAAAGAAAAGTTTTGTCCAAGTTCACAGGGCTCATAAATGGGAGACTCGGGACTGCAAATAGAAGATTTCTTTTCTATTTTGTTATTTTGTTTGTTTCTGATTCTCTATTGATCTTGCCTCTTCCTTCCCTCTCACCTTGTCTCCACCTATGACCTGCCTTCTAAAAACATAAAACTTTGCTCCTCTAGACACCACTGTCTTATAGAGCTTCCTGTCATGACCGATTCTGTCCCCATGGAAACACCACAGCATCCAGCACTTTAGAGAATCCTGAGGGTGTGGGAACTGCAAGTAGACTGTGGCTCATGTTGGGCATTTTTACCTTGACCTCAAGGAAAGTCACCTGTAACCAGCAGAATGGCCTGCAGGCTGGAGTGTTAGTCAGTTCACAAGAGAAAGCAAGAGAGAACAGAGATGGGGACTGTGAACTGCAGAATACTGTGCTGCTCCGAAGAAGGTGCCTCTCTGAATCAGAAGCCAAAACTCAACCACTATTAAAACCAGAGCATGCATGGACCTGACTATCTACCTATTGTGGGTTTTTCTTTTTCTTATTTATATATTTATATATTTATTTGCTTAATTTCCATTTCTGGTACTCTCTCTTCTCCCTTTATCTTCTTATATCCTATTAAAGGACACTGCTGGAAGGCCAGATGTCTACTGACAGACCCTTAGTAGAACCAGTGACCCGCCTGTGTCCTTCCCAATTCCACATGACTATGTAGGGCTGCGTTCTCAGCCTCCAGCTGCCTGGTAGGAAAGAAAAAATACTCCACATGAGAAGTTATGTATCAGCATGGCCTCAAACAATGAAGCTCACAAGTGTTGTTTGTTTCTGAGCTCTACCCGAGCTACAGGAGAGCCTCCTAATGTGGAGGATGATGTCTGGTGTTAGCACAGGACTGGCAGTCTCCTTTCTGACTAGCAAATGGCTCTTGGCTCCCTGGCCATACTCTGATCAGGGTGAATTACATGCATAATTCAAAATCCAGAAAACTGCTCCAGTACAACGCGCTAGCATTCTGCCAAAGCTGGAGACTGTTAGGAAGTGTGATTTTGGCTGAGCCCTCAGCTCCATTTTACACTCTCTTATTTCTGTGTTATTGCTCATTCGCTTAAAGAGAAATACACGAGTCAGAGACAAGATCTCTTTCCCTTCTCATGTTTCTCCAATTTATCTTCCTTGGCGTGATGCATTTCTCAAGCCTGAGACTTGAAACTGCTGTCTTGTCCTCCTCGCTTTCCCCGTTATCTCCCTGATCTCTCATTTATTCTTTAGTGTTTTTCTCTTATCTGCACAGTTTCTGGGGACATCACAAAGTTGGAATGAGTTGCCTCTCACCTTCCAGAGCTGTTTATTGAATGTTTTGGGCCTCACACTTTCAATCACATGGCCCTAGGTTTCTGGCATGTGATAGGGGCAGAGAGAAGAAATCCTAGACACACCTTTACTAGGCCTCATGTCCCTACTGAGAACTACTTGTTATACATAAAAAGGACTCTCTGTGATACTTTCTCCAGAACCCCAGCTTACTCCAAAAAGCAGAGGGAATATTGCTAATCACAGTCTCAGTGTGATACTGGACAAGGAACATTGATTCTACTCTGTGTGTGTGTGTGTGTGTGTGTGTGTGTGTGATGTACATATTGGTTCTTATGGTTGTATATGGGTACGTGTGCACATAGATGTAGATGTATGTGGAAGGCAGATGTCAACAGCAGTTGTCTTCCTGTCATTTTTCTATTTCCTTTCTGAGAAAAGATTCATCATTAAACCTTCAGTTCATCCCTTCAGCCAGACTAGCTGGCCAGTGAGCTCTTGGGATCTGCCCGTCTCCTGCAAACCCAGCAATTATATGACAGAGGGATGCTGCAACATTTAGCTATTATATGTAGAATGGGGATTCAAACCTAGGTCTCTTCACTTGTTTAGCAGATTCTTTACCAAGTGAGCCATTGTCCCAGCCCCAATTTTCGCCTTTTTAAAAAAGCTACTATTCAAAAAGTATTTGGGGAAGAATTCTCCAAAGAATTCATATTCCTAAACACAGACTACAATGTCAGGCTCTTTATGAATCTATGAATCAACACACAGCTAATGTGTTTCTGCTCTATCTACACTATTCCACTTGACTTTTCTCCCACGGAGAAATTTTTGTAGCCTGACAGGAACATCATACCATTTCAGACATGCATATACCTGGGTATTTCTAAAAGATAATAAATTCTGCATTTAAAATATGATAGCACTACCATTGTTATGTCTAAGAAACATTCAAAATTCCTGCTATAAAATAATCACTGAGTGTTCAAGTTTTCCTAATTATCTCACAATGCCTATTCAAAAACTTTGCTTCAAATTGCATCTTCAGTTACGAAATACCCAAAGTCCACAAAGAATTCAAAATTAAGCAGTATGAAGGTACCCACCACCTATTTATTTAATATTTGCCAGAGATACTTGATTGGTACAATATATTTTTTTTTCCTGAAAATAGTTTTACTCTCAAAGCAAAATCAAATGGAGCAGAGGTTTCCCAAATATGCCTGATTCCTACACATGCATAACATTCCCAGTAATTTAATGCATCTAGCAGTTAATAGACCTTTTCTGATACATTAATGTCAACTGAGTTCTTTACTCTATATTAGGGTGCATTTTTGACACTGTGCGTGCAGTGGCTATGGACACATGTGCTGGATATCAATCCTGAGAGGGTTACCCATGATACTGTCATCCTTTCTGTTCTGTCTAAATGTAGTGTTTTCTCTGGACCCTGGACAGACACAGATTTTTTTAAAAACTATATGGTTCTATCTGTTCTAGAATAGCATATGGTTGAAACTGTATATGTCTTCTCTTCAGATTAGCTTCTGTTACTTATTGATATGCTTGTGACTCTTTCGTGTCTGATCAGGGTTTAACAGCTTCTTTCTTTATAGTGCCAAGTAATACTCTCAATAAATCTCCAGTCACCTACTGAAAGACACCATGATACAGGCAGCTAAAATCAGTGTTGCTCTGGTCAACATTCAGAGAGTGAGAGAATGTCTGTGGACTCTTGTCTTAGTTAGGGTTTCATTGCTGTGAGGAGACACCATGATCAAGGCGACTCATATAAAGGACAACATTTAATTGGGGATGGCTTACAGTTTCAGAGCCTCAATTCATTATCATCATGGTGGGAAGCATGGCAGCATGCAGCAGACATGATGCTCTGAGAAAGAGCCGAGAGCTCTACATCTTGACCTGAAGGCAGCCAGAAGGAGACTACTATGTCTCATACTGGACAGAGCTTCAGCATATATATTACCTCAAAGCCCCGCCTCCACAGTAGTACACTTCCTCCAACAAGGACCCACCTGCCCCCCAATAACCCACACCTCCTAATAGTGTTATCCCCTGGGCCAAGCATATCTAAACCAACGTTATCTAGAAATGGGACATCTGTACCACAATCACCCCCAAGGCTCAGAAACCAGCAAAGAGGAGAGAACTGAAAAATGGTAGGAGCCAGAGATCAGGGAGGACCAGAGTGAGGCAGTATTTTCTGGAGAGGATAGAAACACTACACCCATGCATCATAGTAGTTGTGGTTGTCTGTGTAAGACCTGTGTAAGATCAAGCCAGTCAACACTGCCGCTTGGAGATGGCAGGGGTTCATGGGCCCCTCCCCCAACTGAAAAGTTATGGACAGTTATTTGCTTCTGAGAGAGTTTTCTTTAAAAATGGATCCCATGGTAGGACAAATACACAATGGTTAAGGGCCCCACACTCAGGAGCATATGGAAAAATTAAACTGGACTCAATGGGCTATTTTTTTAAAGTGGGGACATGAAGTAGAGGGTTTTTTGAGGAGAGGGTAGGTATGGGTGATAAAAATCAAAATAATTTCTATGACTAGCTCAAAGAATTAATAAGAATATTGAAAAAGAATAAAGTTGTTATAAAGATTATCACACAGGTTTCTGTATTGGCAGAAAAACTTTCAGTTCATTCAGGGAAACAGCAAAAATGATCACACATCAAGACTTTAGCTTTCTAAGACTCTGTAAGGCTAGTTTCCAAAACTCTTTTCAGTTCTAATTCCCCATCAGCAATGCATGAGAGTCCCACACCTCTGCATAGTCTGCCCACCAAAAGCTGAGCACTTCTATTACTAACAAAGAACAAAGGAACAGATACTGGGGAACAACTAACAGTCTTTGATGAATAATAAGTATGCATGTGTGCACACACTTTCACACATGCACACATGCACACACATCCACACACACATTTTCTAATTTTAGATGAGGCATGATCCCATGACACGTGGTCTGACAGGTAGTCTGAAAACAGAACAGACTCTGTGGGACTGGGACTACAAAGACCTCAATGTGAGGTTAATCTTATTATTCCTCTGGCTGGGTTTAGAGTCACCATAAGCATAGCCCTGTGTGTGTGTGTGTGTGTGTGTGTGTGTGTGTGTGTGTGTGTGTGTCTCTGTATATGAGGATCCTTCTGGAAAGGCTTGCTTGAGAAAAGATAACTCACCCTGAATGTGGGTGGCTTCCCTGAGCCAAAATCCCAGTGTGAAGAAAAGGGGGAAAGCGAGCTGAGTGCCAGCACCCATCTCTGCTTCCTGATGTCTCATAACCAGCTGCTATCACTTCCCCACCATGACAGAGTGCACCCTCAAACTGTGAGCCAAATAGGCTTTTCCTTTACTAAGTTGTTTTGCCAAGTGTTTTGTTGTGGCAACAAGAAAAATGGCTAACACACTTGCAAATGTAACAATGACCAAATCCAAAGACTGAGCAAGACAAGGAGTCATATCCAGGCAGTGACTTAATGCAAAAAGGATCAGGTATGATATCACCGACCGACAAGAGTAGACAGTAAGTCATAGCTCCCTTTTCAGACCGGTGTAAAGTATCATCATCAAGCACAGTGACATCAGAGACAACTGAAACTTCTGACAACTTCCAGACATAATAGTTCATAGAGCCAGCACTGGAGCCTGATGGATATCATAAGATGCATGGGTCACTCCAGGCTTTGGAAAAAATGACTCTAGGGAACAAGAGTGCTGATGGGAATCTCACCCTGTCTCTAGTTGCTGAGCTGAAGTAGGTACAATCAGTACTAAATCTCTATTCTTAGGATTGCATTCCTGTACCAATTCCCCATGAAGATAATGCTATATGTCCTTGTACTCTAATAAAGAGACTACTGTATGATTTAAACTCTTATACTAATATAGTTATATAGGAACTAATTTATCTGCTAAATCACAGATTCAAGTAAAAAGCTAACAGCATACAATACTTTTGCAAAATCAAGAACTTGATGGTAAGTCCATCTGACAACTGCTACCTCTGTAATAGTTCCTCAGAATGTTAAGAGTTCCCGTGTGATGCCAAGTCCCACTCCTAATTATCCACCCGAGAGAACTGAAAGTATGTTCACACACATGAAAGTAGCCAAAGGCACATCGCTCAAACTCATCAGAAATCAGAAAAAGCAAAGATGACTATCAACTGAGCAGGTAAACAAAATATGAATAACACAATGAAATATGAATTAGCTATAAAAATGAAGTTCTGATATATAATCCAACAAAGTCAACTTTGAGAATGTTTGCTAAGTGAGAGGGCCGGACATATATGATCTGATTTTAATCATATGAAATGTTCAAAACAGGCAAAGTCACAGAAACAGAAAGTTAATTATAGGTTTTCAGGGTCTGAAGGAAGAGGAGGTCAGAGTGGTTGTGTACAATTGCATAATTTCTGTGAGAATGAAGGAACGATTCTGGAAGTGGATGGTAATGGTTGTGTGACCTTGTGAACACACTAACTTCCAAACAAATGGATACCCTGAGTAAGATGACAAATCCATTGCGTGCGCTATCTCAAAACGTTCCTAGAAAGAACATCAGATCCCTCCATCCCCCTTCGTTATTACACTGGAGGGTTCTCTGCACTATAGTAAGAAGACAAGAAAAAGAAATTAAAATCGCAGAAACTTGGAAGGAAGAAACAAACTTCTAGTATGTAGAGGATTTGATCACCAATTCAAGAAACCCATATTGTTGAATAAATCTAGGTAAAGTTGGGGTGATATACATATATAGCCAATTGCTTTTTCATAGATCAGCAGGGAACAAGAAAGACAGCTCAAAGTACGCATGTCCTCTGTTAAGGTTTGGATCTGGAATATCCCTTAAAGCCCATATGTTTAAGGACTGGTTCCAGGTTCTTGTGTACCTACAACATGTTAAACCATAGAACAGTATGAGTGAAAGAAGCCATCGCAAAATTCCATAGGCTTTATACACTGTTTGTATGAAATGTCTCTAATAAGTGAGTCCATATATAGAGAAAGCAATTTTGTAGTTGTCTACTACTTGCAGGAGGTAGAAATGGAGCAGGGGTGCTAATATATCAGGGTTTCTTTATGGGGTGACAAAAATGGTATAAAATCCAACACTAGCATGGTTTTAAAATGCTATAAATATACTGAGGTCATCAAAAATTACAATAAAAAAATACTAAAAATGATAAAAACCATATGTATGGATGGTAAGATTCCATCTCCCCAGTCTGATGTATATGTTTTCTATAGTTAAATGAAAACTTCGCTTGGACTTCTAGTGCAAGTGAAGTAAATTACTTGCACTAGATTAAAAGTAGATTCCAAATTTTACATAAAGAGTGAAGGGTGAAATTTACTCTATAACGGAGGGGAAGAATTTATTTTATATACATGTACTAATTATATATAATTAAAATTATATGCATTATTAGCATTTTGTATTAGAGTGGATGGCTTTGGTTCATCAATAGAAAACAGACTAGTGAAGAATAATAAAGGATTCTGAATTAAGTTGGGTTAAAGAGACTGCTCAGCAGTTAGCACTCACTGCTCTTGCAGAGGACCTTGATGTGGGTTCACTTCCCAGTTCGTTAAGTGATGGCATCCACCTGAAACTGTTTCAGGGTATTTAATGCCCTCTTCTGGACTCATGGTACTGCATCATTGTGCTATATATGCATACATTTAGGTACACACACATACATACACAGGCACACTCACACCCACACACACTCACACATACGTTAAGAGAAATGGACTCATTTAGGAATGGACCCCACATATTTAATAATGAAGGAACCAGACTCTGTGATGAAGGCAAGAACCATCTAATATAAAGCACAGGAGCATGTAATTGTCCATTAGGGAAAAAAAAAATAATGCATAGGTAAGGGAAAATCTGAGGTTGGGGTAGGCAGAGCAGAAATGGAGCCACTGGTTACTAAGTCTTATCTAAAAGTCAAACAAAGATTGATGGATCCTGTAGAACAATGGCAGAGGATGGGACAGGATGAGGGAAGATGTTCCCACAACGCATTTATGTAGAAAGCAGATCCTGGAGTTGTGAATCTATGATTAGGAAAAGCTGCAGGATTGCCCAACTGGGAAAAAATCCTTACCCTCATTCACTCTCATTCATCCATCAGTTCAGACATGGAACATCAGAATGTGAGCTCCCCAAAATGCCACTTTAACAGACTGATTATTTTGACCTAAAGACCATTGAGCAAAAGCAGATAAAAGATCTCAGCTCCTGTCCGATTTGCCTAAAAGCAAGACATAAATTTTTAAAGGAATCTCTTTCTTCTGCATACCAGGAAGAACAGAAGATTAATCACTGGAGATAACTCTAGACTCTGCGCCAGTAGATGGGCCTGAGAACCCAAACTGCTCCAGCGCCCTTATGGAGTCCCTCTGCCACATCTTTAGCTTCCTCATTGGTGTCCTAGAAACTTGAAGTCCATTTACTTTGTCATACCTCATGAACTACTGAGGGTTCCATTCGCGTATTAATAAACTTCTGGATTTGCTTCTTTTTCTGTTTAACCAGGTTGCAGTGCTCCAGTGAACCAGAGTTTGCAAGTAGATGATAGAACTTTCCACTCCTCAGTGATATAAAAAAAAAAGTATATTGGGCTTCTAGTTTCTTCCAGGCAATGGTCTAAGAGTTAAGTTTTCAGGGCCCAGTGATTTACATTTTAGTAGCCCAACAGGCAGAAAATTCATAAACAAAACCTAATTCTAATGGTGGCAGATTTCATAGAACAAATAAAACTGGGTAGTGCAACCAGAGTGACTGGGGGCGGTTGTGAACTTCAGCAATGACTTTAGCACCCATGGTGAGAAAAGGCCTCTCCTGGAAGGTGACAGTCAAAAACAAGGAGCTGGAACTCAAAAGTTAGCCAGAGTCCAATGCACGGGAAGAAAGACATCAAAATCTGACAACAGGAATCTCTAAACTTTGGGGATAAAAACTCAGAGACTGGAAGAGCCCACTTAGACCTCACCTCTGAAGCTGCAAGCCCTATTTGTGCCTGTTAAGGCCTTGAGGCCCCAGCTGGGCTGTCTAGGGGTATACACAGAGTCCCTGAACTGTCTGCTCAGCTGGGTTTTAATAGACTGCCTCTATTAATTATGAGACTGCCAGCAATGCCCCTGCCCCAACTCCCAGCTAAATAAAGCTTCCCCAGTTGCTTGGCTGAAAGTTGGAAACACACACACACACATACAATGTCTTGGTGTGTGCAGCATTTGGCTCTTTGCTGAGAGTTTTGCCTTCCTTTTGCAGTTAACAATTAGCTCTGCCTTGGTCCTCACAAAGGGTGCCACCCAAACAAAAGCACACACTAAGTTCCTTCGCTATACTTGCCACCCGAATAAATAGGCAAAGGGATGATTAATGAATGAGGGGGGAATTCCACACAACAGTGAGCGAAAACAAAGGCCCATGGGTTTGTTGCCCACAAACCCAGACAAGCGCTATCCACAGAGGTGACAGAAAGAAATACCCCCAAAGCTCTGTTTAATGGACAGGTTGTGAAGACTTCATTTCGCCTTGTTATGACAGCCAAAGTGTTTTTAGTACATTCTGACATGTTAAAGGGCCAGGGTCAGCTGAGGCAAAAGCACAGGTTGTTGGGGGAGTTGTCCTGCAGGGGTAGGGAGGGGCACATTTTTTTGTGTGAGTGACAGAGGCGGCTCAAATGCCTCAGACAACACTCTTGAGACCCCTTTGTGAGGCAAGGCCTGAGCAGACATTTTCAAAGAGTTGTTTGGATGTCAAACAAAAGCAGATGAGGCACCACACAAACATCCCAGCTGAAGCTGTCTGAGAGGGCCTGTCCCAGTCTCAAAATGGCTGCCTTATCCAGCAGGCTGGGCCTCGGGGCTAGCTAATAAAGAACTCAGTTCTAAGGCCTCTGTCATCAAGTGACAAGAGCGGAAGGGCTCTCTGCAGCAATGTGCAGGCTCAGAAGGGTCCATGGCTGATTGGAGACCTTTGTACACATTCTCCTTTCGTTCAATCTAAGGGAAACGTCCCCCCAAGGATACAGCCATGACCTTCATCTCCTTGGCCAAGTTAGATTTTAATGGTCTGTGTAGGGATGAGCTGGTGAGGACTGGCAAGTGGCCAAACCCTAAGGAGGCTAGGTTGGCTTTCTGGGCACATCCTCACCTCCACTTTGTAACCTCCTCCCTGCCCCCAGAGTTTTCCCTGTCAACCAGGTGCCCATTCCCACAGGCTCTGTTTCCAGCCAGGTGTCTGATGGGAAAGGATCTGATAAATTAATCCCCATGGAAGATTTAGGTGATAATGAGTTGAAAGGGACATTTGCATTTTAATGGAGGCCTCTACCAGCTTCAAGGCCCCCAAGAACCAGCAATGCAAGAACTGTGCAGTTGCAAGGCAGGCCAGGGAAGAGGTATTTATCAGCATGGATGTTCCCAGGGTTGCATCACACAGACTTCTGCAGGAATCTATAGGCTCAGATGTCACCCTCCTTCCACCTGTGTGACTAAGGACTGGAGATGATGCCATGGGAGGAAGTGGGTGCCCAGTGCTCTGAACGGGAACACCTGAATGAGTAGAAGAGGTGGCACAACCCAACAGATGATGAAAACTTAGACTGGGACTTTCTTGTGGAGAACACCATCCTCAGTTAACATTTGAGGCAGCAGATTGTGCTGAAAGACGCTGCTTTCGTGGGGGTCACAGAAGGACTCTCAGCTGGAACCAGGGCCAGACACTGACAGCTTCTCCTGCTTCTCCTCTTTGCATAGCAGCAGTGGCTCCCTTCTGTCTTGGGAGCATAGCCTAACAATTTCTGGGCTGTTAAGGTTCTATTTCTTAACTTGTGGGGTATTTGTTTGTTTGTTTTCGCAGCTTGACAATGAGTTATTACTTTGTTCTTGCAAAGAGAATATGCAATTTGGATTTTGGAAATGCCACCCATATAAATAGAGATTATAAGAGGGCACCTCTTTATACCTATGTCATTGTTAAAAGAACCCCGGGATTGCATGCAGATGTAGCCTAGAGGTATGGCACCTGGTTTGCACATGTAGAGCCTTGAAATCCAACCCCTGCCCCTGTATATTTTTATAATAATTTAAAGACCAGGCAACATATGATGCAGTTACATAACTGTGTTTAAATAGTTTTAAAAGTTGAATGATATATAGCTATTATTAATGTTGTCTTTTGTCTTTTTCTTTCTTTCTTTTTTATTTTATTTTTTTTTTAGACAAGAATTTTTATAGAACACTGGCCCCACCGAAATTCACTATGTCAAACAAATTGACTTTGACCTTGCTGTCATCCTCCTGCCTCTTCCTCTTGAGTGCTAGGATTACAGGTATGAACCACATCACACCTAGCTGGAATAGCACATTAAACACACAATTCAATACCAAGATTATACCAAACAAGCCTAGATAGAAGAAACAACAGCATCTATATTCTAGTTCTTAGGTTGGTTCATTTATGAGTATACTATTAAGAATGTGTGGTTAGATAGAATGAACTGCTGCATGCAGACTCAATGATGCTGATATGACATTCACCAAGAACAAGATTACATCAATTGCATGTACTTCAGTCTACTAAAAGCAAAGGAACTGTCCCCAGGAGGAGTAAGCCAAGCCCTAAAGGCTTACGAGCTTCTGCAAAATGAGAAATACTTGCAAGCCTAGGAGAAGCCATGAATGGAGAGAAGGGGAAGAGATATGAAGACTTTTCCTGAAAACTTGCCCACCTGGAGAAGTGCTGTCAATCAAGAGGAGAATCTGGGCAAGGAGGCATACCCATTGCAGACAATTTGCAGGTGTACTCAGTGCTCACACAGGACAGTCGGTGGAAGTGAGGATGAAGACACCAGAGACAGAAAGGGCTTTGATGGCAGATGCTTTGTGTCCATGGTGAGGGCATATGGGACTCTGGTTTGCACATCTCAGGAGTGAATTATGCACTGTGGCTGAGCAGTAAAGGGGCTCACAAGCCAGACACAGGTCCAGTGTCAGAGAGATTTGTGACAAGACTATAATCTCCAATCCAGGTCACCTTTCTAATTTAATAAAGTCTCATTAATTTGAACAAACCTAATTTGGAATGGCTGGAATAATCAGGCTGAAATGAAACTGATCTTTCAACTATAAAAAGAGTGTTTACTCAGCAAATTAATGGCAGGAGACACATCAGGTGGGGAATACTTAACCTATTTAGGAGCAGGAACATGGCATGCATATCTGCATTCATTTACTCTATAACAATCTGCATGCTAATTACAGATGATCTTTAGTCATTACAAAAGATCAGCAATCCAGAGCCAGTATATTAAGCAATATATACTGCCAGGCGAGCTCAAAGTAGTAAAACTGTGTGGTAAATACAAACTAATAATAACAACGACAAACCATGTTGTTTTTGTAATCCATTGTTGCTTAAAGTGTTACAAGGAAGAAAACAGTATTTTGCTTACATCTTCCTTAACTCTTGGCTGGGATGAGTCTTTGAAACAAAAGATTAACAACACAGGACTAAGAAGATGGCTCAGCCCATAAAATGCTTTCTGAATGAGCTAGGAAACGGAGTTTAATCCCTTAGAGCCCATATTAAAAAAAATCCAGGCATAGAGGCACACACTGATAATACTAGAGCTGGAGACAGAAGTATCCTTGGGGCTCCAATGGTTACTCTGTCTAGCAGAATCAGTGGTTGTCTGGATTAGTGAGAGACCCTGTCTCCAAAACAACAAAGTGGAGCAATTAAGAAATACACTCAATATTGACATTTGGCTTTCACACACACACACACACACACACACACACACACACACACACACACACACACCCCTTCTTTCTCCATGTCCCAAAGAAGGCTAAGAACACCCTAGGCCTGTTTCTCCATCTTAGTAATTATAAGAAGGGTGACCCTTGCCCTGTTGGTGTGATGTAATAGTTAGGGCTTGCCAGGTCCCAGGTGTGTGTCTACTTCTCTCAGAACTCTAAAAGAAGAAAACAAGACTGCAGTGCCAGCTTCCCAGCCACTGTCCAATGTTGGAAGTGTGGCTGTGCAAATGTGGCCACATGTCAAAGTTCACTTGTTTAAATTCAGATGGGAAAGGCCAAAGGGGGCATGAAGTTCTTTGTGTCATGTGTAGGCAGAAATGGAGGCATACGCTCAGAGACGAGAAGACAACCCTGAATATTATTCTCCAGGATCCTTCTACTTTTTTGAGATAGTGTGTCTTTCTGGCAGGAATTTGTCTATTAGGCTAAACAGCTAGCCAGTAAGCCACAGGGATCTATCCATCGCCATCCCCCCAGCACTGGTATTACAAGTGTGAGCCGTCACATCTGGCTTTTTCTTCCTGGGAGCTGAGCTTGAACTCAGATCCTCACGCTTGCACAAGAACCGTTTTACCCACAGAGCCATCCTCATTCCATAAAGTTCTTTCTAACCCTGCAATAAACTACAGTTCTCTATATGTCAACTCAGCCATCCTGGAACATACTATATTGCGAGTGATGAGTTAGTTTCTCTCAGTACCTCTAAATTAAAGCCTGTGTATGCAGAATGCGTATGGGCAATGTGCAAGCAAGTATGAGCTTGCACTTGATACACTCAGAAGACCATTGTGTACCCAAAAGGCTAAAAAGTAGCACAGTTTGCAAAAATTATTATGATATATGACTTAGTTAAAAGACTGATGTGGTAAATGAGCTGGGTCTGATAGAGGTCATCTGATTTATCTTCTGTTCCAAGACATCACTCAGGGTCTTTCTGTTTGAAGGTTCAAACAGCCTTGTTACCATGGGGCTGGGCAAAGGGAAAAAAAACATTTTCCAGCTCTTTTAGCAAATGTACACCAGAGTGAGTTTAATTGCTCCAAAGTCTAATGCGCTCTGTCTTTGCAATGATCCAGGAAGGCAGGCACAGTGGTTATTTTTTATTTTTATTTTTTTATTTTTTTTTTGGGGGGGATTTGGCAGCAAACAGGAACACCATGTGTTTATCTCTGCTGGCGTTTTCGAAGTGTGGATGAATACACCAAAGTAAAGGACACTAGAAAGATAAGTTTCCGTGGCATTGGCAATAACTCTTTTATATCGCCAACCGGCTATTCTATATGTAGCATTCAGAGGCAAACATTAAAAAAAATAAAAAATAAAAAAGATGATGTAAAGGCAAAATTATTTCCTTGATAACACTTGTTTTAAACACCCCGCCACTAAATAGCTAAAAGTCTCAAAGTGAATGCCTAAACTATATAAAAGCCACAGGCACACTTACATAAATTCTTAAGATTAAAGTAATAACTTCTAGAAAAAAGGTAGGAGAAAACGCACCACAATAAATCTGTTTGTAATGGTATTTGGGCCCTACCAACTGCTTTCATTGGTCTCCGGTGGCTTACATATAAAACAATACATTTGATGTATGATTTCAATTCCTTATGGAAAACTGTGCTGTCTACAAGCAGCCTGTCAGCGAGAATACCACAAAACCTCTGAGTCCCAACATGAGGTAGGTAGGTCTGTGGGATATAACTTAAGGTCACAATTTGTTCTCACTTGGTCAGGTTTAAGACTATAATTGAGAAATGCCTGACCTGGGGGAGGTGAGTGAACGGGGGGCGGGGAGGGGTGTTCTGCTTATTTATGTGAAATAGAAATGGGAAAGATGTCAGAGCTTGAAGTGAAATGGCATTGTTTTGCAAGGAGAGTGGCTCTAGAGAAGAGGCTCTGTCCAATGAGTGGCTGCCAGAGGAGTCTGGGCCACACCTCCCAGCCCATGGCGTGTGGCAGCTGTCAGCTCTGGAAAATCAGCCTTACATGGGAAAACCTTATTTTCTTGGTAGTGAGGGGCATGTTGGGGGAAAGTGGGGAAGGAGTGACTGCAAAATGAAAGCAAATACCATTCTAATTGGTCTCTAAATTGTAGCCTTTTATCATGACAACATGCCTCTGGGTTTCAGCCATCATTCTTAAATCCCAAATCAAACCTGTATAAGTTTAAACAGGGAATTATACAGTGAAAAATGTCTGCACTTGGAAGAGGGTAATATACAGCTGCTACGAGCTATTCTTCTTGAAATGATGTCTTTTCCACGCATTGTCCTGGCTCTTACTGTTCCCTAAGTCATCTTCTTGATCCTTGCTTTGGAAACACAATCACAGGAAAGTTGGGCGGGTTTTTTTCCCCCCAACTATCACACTGGAGGTGGGGCAGGGACAGCCTTGACTAGTTGCTTCTTATGCATCATCCTCTTTGTTTTCTTTGGTTTTTGAGACAGGGTGTCTCACTGAAACTCACCAAGTAGTGAGTTGGTGGCTAGGGAGCTCTAAATATCTGCCTTCCTGTGGCTTTCCAATGCTGGGATCACATGCACTGCACAAGCTACCAAGCCTGGCTTTCTTTTCTCTCTTCTCATCTCCTTTTTTTCCCCCAAAGATTCTGAGATGTAACACGGGTGCTTACATGGCAAATGTTTTGCAGAATAAGCTATCTCCCAGCCTTCATTTCTAATCAAATTTCTTAAAAGGACTGCCCCACCCCCACCCCTCTGGCTGAATACCTTTGCATCTTTGCCCCATATCAAAGTTCAGATTTTCTCTCTACGTAGTTTTTAACAGAAAACATACATACAAAGATGTTGAACATAGTCTCTATTTTACGAAAACACTTTTCAAAGACAAGGCCTCACTATGTGGCTTTGGTTTATCCAGAACTCACTACATAGACCAGGTTGGCCTTGACCTCACAGAGATCCACCTGCTTCTGCCTCTGCCTCCTGAATGCCGGATTTAAAGTTGTGTGCCACCATATCTGATACAAATATATTTTTTTAATCTGTAATTTTTTTGTGTTTAATTTCTATTTTTGGAGATAATTTTTAAATCAAATATAATCACTTATTTCCTATTTTCCTATTAAAACATATTTGTTCATAAATAAAAGAAGTTTCTGGAAGATAAAAGGCAGATGACCATGACTTGCCAACTCAAGAGTCAACCGTTCTTCATAGTAGACAGCTTTTCACTACCAGAGTCCAAATGATAATAAGTTTGTTGCTGGTTGTTTTTGTTTTGTTTTGTTTTGCTTTGCTTTGTTTTGTTTTAACAATTTTTCAATGAAAGGTTTCTATGAAGACATTTTCTCCCTTAAGTGACAATGTTTTCTCAAGAAAATAAGCATCCAGACCAAAAAACTGACTTGTGTCAAAACAAAACTAGTATGGGTTTCTTCTACCTTGTATTCCATAATCCATAAAAAAGAATATAGAAAATGTTACCTATGATTAGCCACATGTGATACGATATTTTACAGGAAACCACTTTTCTAGTATTCTTAGCCTTGGCCATTAATTCACTGATTTCATGACTTGTACATGCATCAGCCTAGTACAAATGTAAACTCCATCTTTAAAATGCTCTGTTGGCCAGTTAGGTGACACATCCCTTTAAGCCTGGCACTTGGGACACAGACACAAAAGAATCATGTCTGAAGGTAGTTTAAGCTACATAATAAGAGCCTATTTCAAGCAAACCAGAACTGGACCTGAGGTTCAATAGAATACCCCAGGAGTAGGAAAAAAAAACAAACAAAAAACAAAACCAAGCCCTTTTATTTTCTCTTAAGAAAATAGAGCTTTAAGTCTCTTTTATTTCTTAATTTAACAAATGTTCACAAGAAGCAATCATATGTCTACAATATGGTTTTCTCTTTGAGACAAACCCAGCTGTAAATTATAAAAAGCAGTTAAGAGGAAAATTTCTTGCATAAGCGTCCCTAGATGTTGAATGTGGTGGTGATACATGCCTGTAACCCCAGAACTGAGGAGGCTGAGGGAGGAAGTCCCCAAGTTCCAGGCTGGCAAAGGGGTGTACAAAATCCTTACCTCAAAGACTGTAGCCAAACAAAAGAAGACTCACGAGGAACTAACTCAGAGGTTGAACTGTACTCTCCTGAAAAGACATGTCCTGTGAATTGATCTTACTTGGAAATAGTCATCACAGATGATGAAGCTCAATAGAGTCGTGAAGGTGGTTTCAAAATGCTAAGGGTCCTTATGAAAAAGAAAACTTGTTTGCCGGGAAGTGGTGGCGCACGCCTTTAATCCCAGCACTTAGGAGGCAGAGGCAGGCAGATTTCCGAGTTCGAGGCCAGCCTGGTCTACAGAGTGAGTTCCAGGACAGCCAGGGCTACACAGAGAAACCCTGTCTCAAAAAAACAAAAAACAAAACAAACAAAAAAAAAACAAAAACAAAAACAAAAACAAAAATAAAGAAAGAAAAGAAAAGAAAGAAAAGAAAACTTGTTCAAAGAGGCAGATGCACAGAGCAGAAAAATAGCATGAGGGTGTAATGGAAACCCTACCTGCAAACCAAGCAACACAATGTGCTGGGTATGGGGGGGGGGTGAAGGAGGAGGAGAAGGAGGAAGAGGAAGAAGAGGAAGAGGAAGAGGAGGAGGAGGAGAAGAGATAGATAAATGTTCCTCACAGCCCGCAGAATGAGCCAACCCTGAAGACACCCTCATTTCAGTTTTCTGAGACATCACATTTGTGTTGTTTAAGCCATCTGGTTAGTGACACTGTGGTGTAGTAGCCTATGAAATAGCACCAACACTTTCTAAAGCTCTCAAGATAAATGTCAAATAAGTGACTGTCTACCAGATGGAAGGTTTGAGTGTTATCAAAACAACACCAACAAAAAAGAATCATAGTCCTAGCCACAGGAGTACATGAGCCCACCACCTCAGCATAGAGCAGTGCTTCTCACCTTCTTAACGCTGCAACCCTTTACTACAGTCCCTCGAGCTGTGCTAACCCCCCAATCATAAAATTATATTTGTTGCACTCCATAACTGTAATTCTGTACTGTTATGAATTATAATGTAAATATCTGAGTTTTCCAATGGTCTTGGGTTGCCCCTGTGAAAGGGTCATTTAATGCCCCATGGGGTCTTGACCCACAAGTGGGGAACACTAATCTAGAATATAACTCACCTCAAAACAATCACATGTCCCCAAATTTGGTGGTGTCCATGTCATATGTTCAACTCTAAGATTTAATGATAACTATCCTCCAGTTACTAATTCTTGGGTTCGGAGAGCCTACATGGGCTTTCTCTCAGCTAGAGGTCTCTTTCAGCCAGACATCTTGGGGAGGTTTACCAACACCAAACCATGTAGGACTTGTGGACTCTCCGTAGCCACCTTTCTCCATTGGTTGCAAAGGCCCGCGCTACATGCTGGAGCAGGCTCCAAGGAATGACAATGCCTGATGTCATGATGACAGTCACCTGTCCTTTCATCCAACACCTGAGTACAGCGAAAGCTTCACGTAGTCATAGCAACCAAGTCTATCACCAAGTTCAGGGTACTGCTTTAAGACTCTTAAAGGCCAGTGAATTCTTACCCTGAAGGTGCTGGACCTCTTGGTGATGCTGGAAATTTTGCAGCCCGTCATGCTTTTGCGTGACTCACTCCTTTGTACCATGATGCTACCTCATAGCCCGATCATCTCTCTTTTTAAAATTAACTTAATAATTATGCTCGTGATTCATTATCATTTAATAATTTTAAGTAGCATATCAAATTCTAGCGGAAGAGACTTCCTATTACATTACAAAACCCATGGTGCCTTTCCTTATTTCCTCCCCACCAATTACCAAGAAATCTGTTTGACCTACTTTTCAAAGTCTACAACTAAGTCACTTCTCTTTATATTTGTTAGTACTCTTTCTTTCAAAGCAAGGAAAAAATCAATGTGTGAGATGCCTTTAAGAGAGTAAAATCACAGAGACAGGTCCATGATGGAATTTCTTGTCTGTAGGTGTTACAGGAAATAATGGCCATCATCTTGGTTTATTACTGTGTCAGAGAAGACTGGCATGGCCCAAAGACCTATGGGATTCAGTATTTTCTGTTTGCCTCTCAGCATGGCTGTTAGGACTAAGAGTAAGGTTCCATGCGGGTAGGGAATGAACAAGAAACCTGTACTGTCACCACTCCTTATTTTCATTCTGAAAGAAAACATTTGGGCTTCACTTCAGCTCTATGGAAAAAAAAAAAAATCATCGTAATTTTTACTGCTCAGCCTGCCATTATAGAATAGAAGAATAAGACCAGTTTCTCCAAAGCTAGCATAGACATCTCTCTCTCTCTCTCTCACACACACACACACACACACACACACACACACACGCTTGTGCACACATGCTCACATACACCACCCATACATCTCACAAGTCAGATCCAACAGGCTGCTTGGTCCCTCTCAGCCGTCTAGCACAAGATCACCTGTGGAAATGGTTTGCAGTGCTTCCAAACCTCATCCCAGGTGGTGCTGCAATTAAAATGGATGCAGTTGCCTACATCTCCAGCCCTTCTGGAATGGATAGCCAAATAGCTTTTATAAAAGGCAGGCTAATGGCAAGGGCAAAGCTGACTGACCAGAGCACTTGGAGTCAACAGCTTCGTACTTCCTCACCCAAGCTGGTCTCTGTGGGCTCCCAACAGTTCTGCCTTCACCCCCATTCTCCCCCACACACCCGCCTTCCATCCCATCATCAGTGTGGGGCTGTCCTATCTTTTGTTCTGGCAGAGATAAGATGTATAAATGATGAGTGGTTGACAAAGTGTACTCCAGCGCCGCAGGCAGCTCATCAATCATTTTCCACATGTCGACAGATAATTGATGCAAACCCTGCGGGCGAAGCTCCATCAGGTGAGAGGAGGGAAGAATTAAATCTGCTGTCAGGAGCCAAGGCAGCTGATCAGTAGTTAACATTCTTTTTAATTTAGCACTTGTTTGTTTTCAGCAGAGTTTGCTGGTGGGTTCCACCTCACATACCACATTGGAGAAAGTGGGTTTGCTGCCCCTACCCGATTCCCCCGCTCATGGGTCTGTTCGCTGGGGTGGGGATAGAAAGCAGACAGGACCACCCAGGACTGTTAAGGAGGTGCAGGAAACTTTCCTTCTACCTCAGAGAAGCCTAGCATCAAAGGCTCAGCTGTCAGGCAATTATCCATCAACAGGTTAGGTTGGCAGATGCTACCTGCACACAAGGAAGAAACCACTTACTGCATTCCTCAGAGAAGAGCCCACATGTGCAGTGCAAACAATCCAACCACACATTCCTTAATGAAATGAGACTGAGTAACCCCTTTTATCATGGCTTCTAAGAGCTCTTGGTTCTCTTGTTTCCTGTGCTTCCATCAAACAATTCCAGAGTAGCCGACTGTCCAAGACACTGGAGAACTGTGTGTGCGTGTGCATGCGTGTGTGTGCGTGCGTGTGTGCTTGTACGCTCGCGTGTGTGTGTATGCTCACTGTGGGGTGTTGTCATTGATTGCTTACCCCCTTATTTTTTGAGACAGGGTCTTTAGCTGACTCTGGAGCTCAGTAACTGGTTAATGAGCTCAGCTTCAGGTATCTTCTTGTTTCCCTCCACTCCCTTCTCAGCACTGAGATCCAGTGCCTGGACCTGTGCTTGGCTTTCATGTGGGCACTGGGGATCTGAGCTCAGAGCCCCTTGCTTGCAGCACATACATTTTACTGCCTGAGCTCTCTCCTCAGATCCCTCTCCGAACAGTTAAGATAAATGGGAAGTGTTACTCTTCAAGTAGACTCTGACATACTGTTCTATGATGGCCCTGAATTCTTACAGTCAGGTATGTGTGCACTGGTACACACGTGTACACACACACACACACACACACACACACACACTTTTCCAAGACAGAAGAAATCTTTGCTTTGGTGGTGACTCAGGCATTGTGGCAAATAGAAAATGACCACATCTGCCACAACCACTAACTTTCAAAAGAATGATAATGTAATTCAGAAGACCCTTAACTCCAAAGTGACCCTGAACACCATCTTGCTGTGCCTTGGGGTCATTCGTAGGGATATGATATAATACAAAACGTTCCACTTGATAGAAGGCCAGATAAACCAGCTTTTATCGGATTTCATTTTCTACAAGGAAATGAGCTGACATCCAAGAAGACTCAATCCTAATAGCCAGGCATCAGTCCCCGAGGTTGTCAAGATGCCATCTCAGCTCAAAAGCAGACATCTTTCAGAGCAGAGACTGCTCTGCCTTCCTGCTGCCTGGGCTCCAAAGCCACTGTATCTGCTTGTGTGAGTCTAGCAATGGGAGTGGCAGTTTGGGACATTCAACACCCCTGTCCTCAGAGGATCTTCCTCCCATTCCTCTGTCGCTTGCACTCTAACCTGGAACTCTCCCAACCACCTTCAGAAGTAGGGGACCTACGAATGGAGAGACACTGTAACACCCAACAGGATTGTGTCTTGGGGCTGAGGAAATAGTTCAGTCAGAGTGCTTGCTGTGCAGGCATTAGGACTTAAGTTCAGTTCCCAGCAGTTCCTATGGGAAAAGCCAGGAGTGGCCCTGTACATGTGAATCTCTGGGCCTGCTAGCTGCCAGCCTGGCTGGAAAAAAAAATGGCAAATTCAGGTTCAAGGAGAGACTCTCTCTCAAGGGAATAAAGCAGATACTGATAGGACACCCATCCTCAACTCTGGCCCATATCTCTACAGACATACATATACCACATACAAGAATACACACATACGATTCATATATTGACCTAGATAGGAGATATATTAGAATCTTGATATTTATTATTTACTTCAATGATAAGGATTGAAAGTAGGTCCTTGTATGTGCTGGCTAACTTCGGAGCCAGTAAAACACAGCCTCAGCCTTAGACACTATTAAATGTTTAAGGAACATTAACTACCACCAGCCACAAACAGTCGTTCATATAATCTTCACAAAAATGTTTAGTGTGCTCCTTTCAAGTGCTGGAAGGGAAACACAGCTATCTATCATCTGATGCTGGGTAGCTGGCCAGTTCGCAGGTATGCAGTGCTATTGAATGTCAAGTACCCTGTCAACAGACTATTCAGAGAGAATGTGAGAGAGTAATAAACACAGCTGTAAGATGGTCAGCCTGGCTACAAATTAGAGCAATACAACAGAATGAAGATGAAAGTCCTTTCTGTTTTGAAAAGCCTGTCAAAGTAGCCACAGTGGGGGGAAAATAATATGCAGAGTTATAGGGAGCATGGGGCCCTGGGCCTTGACACAAAGACCAGAGAGTGGATAGATAAATAGTGCCTAAAGTCCAAGCTGGCAATACACATCAAAGACCTTAACTATTTCTAAAAGTTGTACATAAGGTGCTTATTAAGCAGAGGTATGAGATAACAGAACAGTCGATTGAAATATCTCTACGCCTCGCATTGCGGTATATGCCATGTGCATGGGGGACTTGGAGTAGGGACCTCTCAAAGGGGAATTCAGGTGACTGAGAGGGACACAGTGAAGATTCTGGGCAGATATAGATGTGTATAGAGTTGTGAACAATGAGAAGGGTCTCAGCATACTGATGGGGAATATACTGGGAGAGCGAAGGGGAGCATAGAGGGCTCATGGGACATTTGTGACAAGCAGGGGTCTCTACAGTGGTGGAAGTCCCACAGCCATGATGAGGCCATGGAAAGTGCAGCTCCCTGAGCCGCGACGCTGCTGGGCTGGGCTGGGTTGGACCAAGGACATGCCTATTTTGTGAACAGGGAGGTAATCCAGGCTGCTCCTCTACATAAAGCATACACAAGCAAAACAGTGACTTTAGAAAATTCTGTTATCTATATTGTGGAAGATCAGGTAGGTTGAGTGGAGCTGGGGAGCAGGGAAACTGGGTAGATCATGACAACAGTGTATAGGCTGTCTACCAAGAAATATTATGTTCCTGTGAGCACATCAGGGAAAACCAAGGCATGCTCTGCTTCACACAACAACTGCTTCTGACCGGAGGATTGTTTTCATAAGAGACTGCTTATCAAAACATGGGCTAATAAATGATCAGTCTCTATTTACAAGTTATCAGTATGTGCTATCAATTGCTAATTAAATTTTCAAGATACAAGGGTCTCTGAGAAAGTGCAGAGTGAAGACAGTAAAGGAGATGTTCTACTAGAAGCCAGCCCAAATGGGGTTCCTAATAACCTGATGGACAAACATGGAGTAGCTCATGAATATTTATGAATAAAGATGTATTTCTACATAAAGATCATTTCTATGAAAAAATGAAAGGATGGATGTCAGCAGAAACATGTGATGCTGTTAACTGTCTCAAACCCAGTTGATTTACAGTTGTTCTAAGAAGAGTCATAAAATAACTTTTATAAAAAAGCCTTGGTGACTGGTGTTCAGAGATCATAATAATGAAGAGGCCGATGATAATGATATTAGTAGTGAACACTTACCCAGTGCATCCTACTTGCAATAAAGTAAGGATATGAATTAATTTATAAACTGATGAAGTCAATATTTTTATGAGCCCATTTTACAGATAAACTTAACTCAGAATGGGTAAGTCACTTATGCAGGAGAGCCATTAGAGCAAGAAACAAACCCATATTGTCTAATTCAAGAGCTATTAGTAGTACCTGCTACTTCAGACCAAGGCTTATTTTTTTTTTAATACTGCATAAAATGAACATGCATTCAGAGTCCAGGCTGCAATGGAATTCCACGGTGCAACACAGGAGAGTAAGCACTGCCAGAAACACACTTGATTTGTTACAGGTTTGATTTTGAATGAATCTATTGGCATTGCACATTCAGAGAATCTGTGATTAGCCAGAGTGTCTATGAAATGGGAAGCAGTTCTTTCACATTCAAAACTTCTGGGCTGTGACAATTCCTTCTATCTAGGGACAGGAGGGCAGAGCTAAGGATCCCATGCCCCATCAGCCCTACTGTGAGATCCCTCCAACCTGAGGTCTGTCTTAGGAGGTCAACTTCTTGGTACTCCTTTGCAATGAAAGATACAAATAGGATCTACTTACTGAAGCTGGGGCCTTGAGAAGTAGCCTGAGTGGTAGGAGAAGACTGAATTCTGGTGATCAGATTTCTAAGGCAGCTCACTTAACATCCTAAAGGGAGGACCTTCATGGAGCAAAACTTCCAAAGCCAAAAGTTTCAATGGTATAAAAGATAGAAGTAGGTCAGCCCATAGATGAGTGACAGCAGAGAGCATTCCAGCCCATCCCAGGGCTCGTCTGTGATCTGGGTAGCACTGGTTCATTGATGCTGGTTGGTGTAAATGGGTTAGACATGGCTTGTTTCCAAAAGGCTTATGTGTTAGAAGCTTGGCCTGCAATGCAATGGTGGTCAAGTGGTAGCACCTTTAAGAGGTGGAGCCCACATGTTGCCAAAAGTATTCTATATATTTAATGTAAATGCCATCAAAATTCCAATGATAGTTTCCATAGATCTAGAAAAACATCTGAAATTTCTCATGCTAGCACACCACCTGATTCCTAAGGTGTGAAAACTGGAGAAACAGATATGCACTGTTTGAATGACTGATTAGTTTCATGTATACAGCAGAGGGTTTGCTGACTTCCAAAAATTTAATCTCCTACTGGAGCCTACTGATCCTACAGATATCAGAATATAACGCATGTTTCTGGGAACCCAGGCAAGAGGTCCTATCACAAACGATTTTGCACTGTGTGGACCATTTCCTGCTCAATGCCTACAAGCTGTTAGAGAGTACCTCTCTGGTGTCCTCGGGATGAGACAAAGGATGGGTCACACCAACAACACAAAACCCATGGTCCTGTATGAACAGGAAGAGTCTCCAGGGCCATCTACTGTCTTTGGATGTCAACACACATTTGAGGGATAGATATCACTACACATTTTCTTCTATTCTAGTGAGGGCAAACTTCAGCCATTTTTACCACTAAAGCAGAGCTAACAGTTTTACTGTGAGGCCAACTCATGCATGGCCTCTCTCATGGAGTAACCACTCGCTTTAGATTTCTGCACCTGGGAGGCTCTTCGTTGACAAGAGAGCTATATGGGCTGGTGTCAGAGACCAGGTTCTAGAGCTGATTCACAGGCACCTCTAACTTTCTGGTGTTGTTATAACTTTACCTCCTCCCTCCGTTTCCTCTTCTTCTTCCTTCTCCTCCTCCTCATTGTCCCCATCCACACCAGCCATGCAATGTTTCCCATCTGTGCTGTCTAGAAGTCAGCCAAATACAAGGTAATAGGAATACACACAGACACTAGAACTAGCTGACCCAGAGACCCCGGGGTGGGGGAGAATGGAACCATTTTCCTCCAGACACCTCTGAGCAAATGTCTGCTTGGCCTGTTACATTCCAGAAGGATAATTTTGGGGTGAAAGAAGGAATAAATGCTGACAAGTTGCTAGAGATTTAATTTATTTCTTAGCCAATTCTCCCCTCCCCAGTATAAATACCAAACTTGGATATTATGAGCACATAAAGAAAAGCTATATGCATATGACTTATGCAAGTGTACACACGCATGTGTGCATGTGCCCATGCCTGTGTGTGTGAGTGTAGGCTGTGTGTGCTCATAAAGGCCAGAGGTCAAGGTCCTGTCAAATATCTCCCTCAATTTATTTATTTATTTATTTATTTATTTATTTATTTATTGATTGAGACCGAAATTCTCCCCAGATCTCATGGATTCAGCTAGCTGGACTGGCCAGTGAACCCCAAGGATTCTTTGTCTTTCTTTCTGTAATTCTGGAATTATAGAAGAGAACCACTGTACTCAGCTTTTTACATATGTGCTAGGGATCCAAACTCAGGACCTCTTATTTTCACAGAAAGCACTTTATCTGCAGAGTCATCTCCCCAGCTCCTGTGTTTGTGTGTCTGCTTGCACTTGGTCAAAATGTTCCACTCTCCCTCGACACTTCATTTAAATCATGGGAAACAAGTGGATCTGCTTATGTTCTTCTGGAGCCTTGGCCTCATTTACACTTGGACCTCAGTATGGACGGTGCCCAACAGACCATCCACACAGCTTCTATAACATCATGTTTTATTCTCTCTAAAAAAGGAGCAACTTCAAATCCCTTGCAAGGCATTCTGGGTACAGGCTCCTAGAATTTCACTATTATTTCTAAGCTTCTAAGTTGTCCACACTTGAATTGTTTTCTTTTCTTTTATTTTTTTAACTAAACCTCAATGAGTGGTCTCAAAACACTTAGTGTTTGTATGGATAGGGGATCACTTAGTCTCACATTTTCATTAGTTTTATAATATCAAATTAAACTGCATTGTTACAATAGAAACATAACCAACCAGGGTTAGGAACAAATTTAACCCTTGCTACCCAAAGAGTTCACTGTAAGAGCAGCAGAACTGTGCTGTGCATGTACAGGAAAGCATGCACCAGGCTGCATGCTTCAAGAAAGGATGATGCTGTGGGTGAACACCTCCACTTGGAGAGATTCTGTTCACTGCACAGTTCCATGTGGGTTCACATCCCTGGTGGAGCATCCATTGTCTCCAAAGATCAAATCAGAAATGCTCCAAATTCTAAAGCACTTTATGTGGCCACATGACAAACACTTGGAAAACTCTGTACCATGAAATTTTTTCTGCATACAATTTTTAGAAATATGTAAGGTTATAGCAGGGTGGGGGCATCATTCAGTTGCTAGACTGCTTGCCTAGCATGCATTAAGGTATAGATTCAAGTCCTGGAATCATCATATAAACCAGAAATGCTGATGCTTATGTGTAACCCCAGAAAGGGAGGAAGGATCAGGTGCACAAGCTCATTAAGTTCAAGACCAAAAAGGGGGAAAATCTTGTACAAAACTCCCCTTGGTATACATGCATATGCTGTATATAAACCTGAATGAACTTTGGATGTAGATCTTAGTCTTAACTCCAAGACATCTTATTATGAATATGTAGATGTTCCCAAATATGCAACATTCATGGTCCAAAGTACACTGGACAAAGGATCAGCAACCTCTACACATAGTTTTCAAGCTGGCATTGAATTTTACATAGTAAGGTAATATTTTTGGATATTACCTGGCAGCATCAATATAAAGAAATGCTTTGTTGCTCTGTGTACAATAAACAGGTTTTGGGCAAGAGTACAGCATCTCAAGGTCCTTGTCAACAAACATCCATGCTCATGGCACTTGCATGACAAGCCTCTACTTTGCATTTTTCTGAAAAGCTTGACCCTGACCTTAATTTCATGGGCATCTTCATCAGGTATCTGGCCTGTAGGGGATATATCTTCTAGCACAATCTGCTGAGGGTACTTGTTTTGCTTGTCGATTGTATTGGGAAGAAGCTGTCAGCACTACAGCTCTCCTGTGGCTTGTAACATCCAACTCTCTCATCCTGTGCACTGCTAAATGTCCTAGAAAAAACTCTCAGGTAAGCAATCCTTCCAGTAGGATGGTCCACCTGAATGGGACCAACAGAAAAGAACAAAATTTATGACAAGATTTGTATAGGTCACAAATAGAGATACACAGAAGATAGGAGGTCTAGGATAGGGTGAAGGTAATGGCCAGAGATGACAAGACAAATAGGTTGAGGAAAGGATAAAGGACTCACATCACAAGTGGACTATGCTTCTTCATATTTCCTAGCAATGGCTAACAGGATCCTGATGGTGTATCTACAGTGCTAGCAGTCATAGGTTATAGCACTGAACAAACTCCATGGAAAAACAAATTCGGACCAAGGAAATGGCTCAGTAGGTAAAAGTTCTTTCCACAAAAGCACAAGAATCTTACTTCAATCATTAGGACTGGCCAGACATCCTATTTAAAGAATTGGGAACCGTAGGCCAGTGAGAGACCCTGTCTCAAACAACAACAACAACACTACTGCCAGGTGGGGAGCTTCTGAGAAAGTTCACTCAAGGTGGATTTCTAATTTCCTTAAGCACACACACACATATACAACACCCTGCCCTTACCCCAACTCATCATACACACCACACACACACACACACACACACACACACACACACACACAGCATTGTTGCTCTCAGAATGTCTATAGATTATCTGTAATTGTGAGGGAAATCCACAATTGTTACAGGAGAATGGTCTTCCATCTAAGAAGAGAGAAAGGAGGAGAGGATCCCATTGGTTTATAAACCCTGGGAAAGCCAGCTTTATCATATATACCCTCAGTGATCCTGGAGACAAATACATCACAGGGCTGGTTTCTCTCATGCCTCTTTAGCTAACAGCCATCTATACATATGGATGTGTCTTCTCTCTGTCAACTTTTGTGACAAGTCCTTTGTTGCATGAGCTCAAACTCCACAGCTCTGAGAACAAGAAAGGAAGGGATGTAGGTTCTTTCAGAAGAGCCCCGTTTGCCCCCTCCTTAAGTCCTCCAGGAAAGACCTAGAACATCTAGCCATGGATTTGTGTTGGCTGATTCAACAATGCCACGGTAAGAAACAACCCATTGTGGTAGACCACACAGATCATTCCAGCCGTAGTTCATGATTGCACACAAAAGAACACTTTCATGGAAACTGGGGAGTTTTTGAGTCTGCTCCATCTTGGGTTGGCCTGCTTGAGGCTCTAGCTCCCTGTCTATGTGTGATCACTGAGTACACAATGACGTAGCATTGGCCAGCCCTTGTACCTCAGGTAAAAGACAAATACCTGTTGGTGCCCCAACCCTAAACTTGAATTTGCTTTGATTTTTTTTTGCCTTGATAGGCGTAAGTGATTTTGCTCTGGCCTCTCATTTAATCGTCAACAGTATTATATTTTTTGATAAGGAATCTTTCATCATGGCAGATGTAACACAAATGAGGAAGCATGTACTCAAAATCTAATTGACACAGCTAACCCAGATATACATTCTTTAGCCCTCCACACTATCAACACTCAGCCAAATGGACAGTCACCTCATGACAGCCTGCTCTGAGAAGACAGAAAGGAGCTTCTGGTGACTGGAAAAAAAAAAACAACCATGGGCACTCCAGAGAGCTGCAACACAGTTTCTTTCACATGGAAAGGGTTCCTTTCAGGTTCTACTGTCTGTCTGATTTGTAAAGTTTCATAGGTATAGAATAGCAGGCAGAGATATTATCAACAGTAACAGTATCGAGGGCAAGCCCCCACTAAACAGCAAGCAGTCTCCTTTCTAAGTGTTTTATAAGCATGGACTCATTAAACCATCTCAGAAAGGGATTACTACTGTCCCCAAGGTCTTGAGGTAGATCTAATTCAAGCCAATAATGCTAGGTGGAGGCTCTTTTCTCTGCAGCCTGCTCCTTCCCATTCAGAACCATTCCCACCCTGTGGCTGTCTTCCTTGCATTTCCTCCTCATGCCCGTCTCCTGCAGACCTGGCTCATTTGCTTGACCTGGCGATTGGAAATTTCATGCCGGAATGAAGAAGGAGGCATATACTAGAAATCTCTGCAATACCTGATGTCAAAGACAAAGAGTGATAAGCAAGCCTAACAAATGCTTGTGCTTTTATTGGCCTAATAAGTTGTATTATTAAACCTTATCCCTTCATGTAAGGGAATTGATATCTAGTCAAATCCTTGGTATGTACAACCAGAAGATAATACCAGTCTACTCCAAGTGACAAAGAAGAATACTATGTATTATTTCGGCCTTGTTGTCACAGAAAATCATTTCCCATAGTAACCTCCTTTTACAATGTTTCCCACCCTGTGAGGTAGAACTCCTTAGTTGTGGGCGCTTTACAGTTCGTATTATTATAAGCCCTCCATGTAGATACAGCACTAGTGCACACATGTAAAGAGGCTGGTGAGCAAAGCCAAAGATGGCCCAGGGGAGACAACAAGAGCTACAATATAACTGAGTCAAGTGGAGAGGGGCTGCTGCAATGAGGCTGAGTAAAACACAATAGAATTTCAGCATGTGGGAAGGAAGGAATCTGAGAGAGAGAGAGAGAGAGAGAGAGAGAAAGAGAGAGAGAGAGAGAGATATGAACATATGGAGGCTCTTACCCATCTAATGCCCAAACTGGTAAATACAAGAACAAAACATAAATAACAACAACAACAGAACCCTTATATTTAAACAACATACATCACGTATGACAGTTCACATAGGAAGGAACCGATCAACACTCCTGTACTAATGGGTGAGGCATGATTAATCTAGAAACAGACTTAAACTGAGGTTTATATTCATATGCCAAATCCTTGATCAAGTATCATGACAAATGGGGATGTGACCTTGGGAGGGATCCCGCAGAAGCTCAGGAGTGAAGAAGGCTGTAAACCTTCACTGTAGAGCCTCCAGGGAAACACATCCACCCAGGAGAGGAACAGCCTCTGCGCTTGTGAGCGGCCATCAGCAAAAACAATAGCTCCTTTCCAGTGTTCTCATGGGCCACAGAGGGTGAGAAATGCAGGGTGCAGGACAGATACAAAATTCAGTTTCTGCCTTCCTTCCAATGCCTTGTTTATCTTTGGAGCTTGGAATACCAGATAGACTGATAAACAATAGTAGTAATAATAATATTAACAATAATAATACATGAAAACCATTCTAGTTGCAAGGAGGATTTCCAAACCTTTTCCAGGATGCTTCCTCATTTGTAACTTATTCCATATTCCTTCCTACCCAAAGACCCCAGTCTCGGCAGCAGAAACAATCTATGCTGCCCTGCCATTTAAGCGCCAGGAGCCCCAGTGCTATTGAAGCTTGTCATCTTGCCTATTAGTTTGATGTCTTTATTCACAGACCATCTGTACCACCAAGAGATACAGAGGCAGCTAATGTCAATATGAACAAATGCCTTCTCTTTTACAAGAAATGTCAAACACAGGACAGGCTAAGAATGACCCTAGGAATGCCAACAGATGTTCACTACAAGCCTCTCAAAAATCAATCCTTTCTACAGGGACTAATTAAGATGAAATAAGAAGCAAAAAGTAAAGAAATTTGTGTCATATCATCAGGGACTTCATCCTCACTTTTCAAGCTCATTATGGGCAGATTGGCCTATGCCCTTTGAAAAATGCTAAAATGGGATGGGGCGGCCAGGGTACCACAGGGACCTTCAGTCGCCTCAAGTTCCAAACTGAAAAGAAAAAAAAAATCATTGCTCTTTAAAAAAGAATGTGGACTTATACAGTCTAGATCCCCCCCCCCCCCGCAATGGTTTAAACAACCACACAGAGAGAACAAGTCCATTTCCAGAGAGCCTCTAAAAATATAAAATAACAGGATGGATAAGATACAATGTTTTTCAATCTGAGGAAAATTAGAGGGTTTGTAGTTTACATGTAAGAGGCCAGGGAATGGTCATCTCTTGCAAGGTGAGAAAAATGTCTCCTGTTAAAGATTTGTCCTCAGTATTCATCCATGAGAGGAGGCAAAGTCTTGTGCATGTGTCAGCTCAGATGAACAGGGTTTTTATTTCCTGTTTTTAAATACAGGCTCGCTTTGTTTCTAAGAAGGCTTTCCCATTCTCTCCTTATCCAATCTATCCCACAGTCTTGTCAAGGTAGACCACTGGCATACCACATCCAAACAGAAAAAGATGCTGTTTCTCACATGTCTTCTGCAAACCTGGTGGCAAATCCTATGGGGCACAGCTTTGCCCAGGGTTCCCTAGAGGTGAGGTTTGGTTCTGTGCTCCTTACTCTGCTAGTTCCTCAAAAAGTATTAGAAGATTGGCAGAATGGCAGGGCTTCTAAAGACCACCAAATACATTTTGGGGTTGTTAACAACAAAATCCAGGGATGTCTATGTAAGCACATTTTGCCCAACCTAGAGCCATCTGCCACAGAACCGTCCATGTAGCAAAAAAGGAGTCAATAGCTAGGAAAGGTGGATGCTTGACATGGTATGAGATGTCAAATTCTCAGTTCCTTAATGTCTATAGCCACAAGAGAAAGTCACAGGGACTTTATAGCCTACCAAGGCCACCACATAACCAGTTCCTATCACTGTGGTCAAAGACCTTGACAAAAGCAATTTAACAGAAAGCATTTGTACCTTTCGCAGTTGAAAGGTCCATGTTTCCATGGTGGGGATACCATAGTGAAAGGAGCTTGACACATTCATCACATTGTATCCACAGATAGGAAACAAAGTAATGAATGTTACCACTCAGTACACTTTCTGGGTTTTATTCTGTCTAGGAGCCCAGTTCACAGAAAGGTGCCACCCACCACCGTGTGTCTTCCCACTTCAATTTACTCAATCTAGACAATCCCTTGCAAATATATACCTGGAGGCTTGCCTAGGTGAATCTAGAGCCTGGTAGTGGACAATAGTAACCATCAAGAGCTCCAATTAATTCAACACTGAATTACATACTCACTGTATCGCCCAGACTGACAGTCCTTCTGGTGTCATCCTGCATAAAACAACAAGAGCTAGCACCCTTTTTGTGTCCCTCTGCCAAGGTTCCGTGGAATTGTTGTCAGTTCACAGAGGGCTCAGGTCCTGGGTGACTCCTATGCAGTGGCATGGATTCAGTTTCATCTAGGTTTCTTTTGCTATAATTTACCATTTAAGAGTCAGTGAAGGCAGGGCCACCCTCCTCTTGGCCTAGTAAGGTTGGATAATTTTATGGTACAACCTATAGCAAAAACCAAACGCCAGAACTCTAAACCTGAGAACTATCCAATATATTCATAATTGATCCCTTAAAGCCTGGGCTGTAGGAGTACAAACTGGGAAAAGCCACTGTCTGAGGACTCTGCCTTATTAATCACCTAGTTTCTAATATTGCCCAGCATGACACTTATCACTCTGGGAAGTTTTCAGTATCCTTTATACTTTATTGTCACCTGTGCCAGACCCTTGTAAGATTCTAGCTACACCAAGAAAAAAACTACTTAAGAACAACTAAAACCCTACTGGAGAAATGGTACCGTGGTTAAGAGCACTTTCCACTCTTTTTAGGAGCCTAAGTTTGATTTTTGGCAGCACATGGCAGCTTGGAGTGATCTGTTAACTCCATTCCCTAGGGAACTGAAGCCCTCTGGGCTTCCAAGGGCACCAGGTATGCAGGAGGTACATAGACACACATGCTGACAAAACACGCATACACATAAATAAGTTTAATTAAAAGAAAAACTTAGTAACTGACATAAAAATCCTAACAGTCCACTGCCTTGAGGAATCAGAAATATTAGCATGCCCTGATAATGTCTCTTGTCTCCATCTTTCTCCTTTATTCTTTGGAGTCCTGATAATGAGTGTGTTCTTGAAATTAAGTTCATAGTTAAAGTTCAGGGAAGTATGTCCATCATCCATAAGGGCAAAGTTAAGCAGCAAGGGGACCCTATATACTACAGATGTCCCATTTGTAAACTTCTGTCCCAAAGGACAAGTATAGGAAATGAACTCTCCCCAGCTCAAGTAACCCAGTTAATATTAAAACCATGTGAACATTAAGGAGTGATCTATCAGATGATCCAGAAGTGCGCCAGCTTCCTGGAAGCAGTTGAAGATAGAGCTCTACTTGATCAATCACGGCCTAGTGTGGTTGCTCAATGTGATGTACACAGAGGACATCAAAGAGAGAAAGAGCAAAGCCAGGATTGCCAGATGAAACCAAATGCAGTCTGTTTCACTTGAATGCCAAAATGGCTACCCTTCTGAACTTTGTCAATCAAGGTCACTGTCATCCAATTGCATTGATGAAGACTGCTTTCCCAGGGGAGTTCATGAAGGCTTCACATGGGGTCTAAACAGACAAAAGTCCCTTCTGGAAGGAAAAGAACTCTGCTAAGGAGAATGAAGAGCAAAGTCAGAGTTTGGCCAGATGGCAAAGACTCTCAATCTTAGCATGGAGGCTGAGGCAAGGGGACATACATTCAAGGCAAGCCTGGGCTACAGAATGTTACCTTGTCTCAAAAGATCAAAGAGCAAGACAAAGAAGTCATGTTGCTTAGTCCAGATCTAATAGAATGTTTGGAGACTTCCAATCATGGTCCTGTTGGTTTGTAATACAAAACTAGAAGCAGGAAGCCTGAGGTTCTAGTCTCCTGTCAGGTACTGGGTATTAAGCACCTCACCTACAGTGTGAGTTTTCCAGTTCTTTGATTCTAAATATAAAAGCTTGTAATTCTGTAAAGCCAAGTGAGCCTTCCAGAGAACCTGTTTTATTTCTCCTAGTGATTTATTCCTGTATTTTCGTGGCACTAAGGATTGAACTCATGCAGGCTCAGCAAATATTTTACCACTGAGAGGCTTCTCCAGCTCCATATCACCTTTCTGAAGGAGTGCATTCAAGACTGTGTAGCTGTGTTGGCCTCAGAGAGCAGAGGATTGAAATATCAACTCTGCCCAGTTGATGTGCACTTAATCCCCTGAGCGAGACATTTTGCTCCAGCACTCACAGGCACAGGTGTGGGTGCCCCACATTAATCCTGCAGGGCCCAGAGTGGTTCCAGTCCAGCCCAGCCCAGCTCAGCTCCAAACACAAACCATGTGCAATGACTAGTGTGTCAGGAGGCACTCTCAAGTCCAAACTGGCAGTCCTCGATGCACCAAAGACCTGGAAACATCTGCAGTTTTGTGTCTCTTCCCTGTTTCCATCCCCACATGCTTCCTGCGCCTGCTTGGATCACAGAAAGGTCGCAGGCTCCATCTGGCTACCCTGCCCCCTCCGCTCTCTCTCTCATCACTCTCATCCCCCCTAAGGACTTTCTGCCCATTTTGTCACTTCCACCTGTTCTGACAGGTTCCCCTGCCTGACCTCAAGATAGCCCTTGGGGACATTAATCATGTAACAGCCGGAGCCGTGAAAGAAACAAGGGTTTGGCTGGATACTGTTACCGTCCCTGTCACCTACTAATCATGTCTCATGACTCGGAAGGGCTTAATCAGACGGCCTGCCCTCTCATTAATCATCCAAGGCTCACTCAAACTTCACAGAGAGATTAAAGTTTAGTCTCACTGGCTCCCCATGCCTTCTCCCACCCCATGCTTCTTTAAAAGTTTCACCAGGGGAAGGTCTCAGGTTCCTCCTGCTTTGCCAACTGTCAGGGTGACTGCAAGGGTCTGCTGCCTACCAACTGCACAAAGCTACACACACACACACACACACACACACACGACCTCACACACGTCTCTTTACTTCTCTTTCTAACTGTCCCACAATTCAGGGACACAAAGCTCAACCTCACATGAAATGGGAAGTTTGGGGACCATCAGATCTGGGAAGTCAAACAGAACCCTGGACGATCTCTTGAACCACCTCAAAGAACTAAAGAAAGGATGTCCGTATTTTGACAACAGCAAAGGAAAGTTAAGCAAAATATTTGTCAACGGTTTCTTCAAACAGGGCGGTTGTGGCACAGTCCGCTGAGTAATGGTTCCCTGGCAGCAAAAGTACTCCCCACTCAGAGGGCGCCAGCAGCCCCACATCACCTCCGCACATGCCGCCATGCTGAAAGAAGGGCTCCCAGTGGGTCAAAAATAGCCTGCATCCTTTACAAATTTGTTTTAGACCAAAATAAAAAGGATGGGAAAGACACTCCAGAAATACCCGGTACAAGAAAGCAGAATGCATTGCTGATCTGTCCTCAACCCCAGCTCCCAACCCCCAGTCTCTCCCCCTCCCGTTTGTACCTATCTGGGCTTCAAAGGGTTAGAGAAACAGGTCCCAGGCAAAGCCTGCAGCAGCCCCCCTCTCTTCCACTGTTGGCTTTTCGCTAACTCCGGGTGCTGTTGACTTATGAAGTGCTGTACAATTATGGGCAACAAGGATAATATTTGCCCTCAGAGCCATGAGAGAACAAATATTTTATCAACATCTAAATCATCTCTCATCTAGCAGGAGAGGAGGGGCACCAGGCTCAGTGGTACATGCATAAGCAGACACAGAGCCTCCTAGGGAATCTACCTGTATCAACTTGACCTAACAGAACCTGGGACTATGCCCACTGCAACCTGCAACCAGCTCTCCCCGAAGATCCGAAATGCCTGTATCCGTCCAGGCACTGCCCACTGTCACACCTTATCCCACAATCACCACCAGGGTCCTATCCTGAGACCTTGTTCATGTCCAGAAATAGGAGCTAGACTCAGGGATTGGGAAGGTGGGGGATTTCTGTGGATATTTTGGGGGGTGATGAGGGCTTGCCCTGTTGTTCTGTTTGTTTCCATTCACCGATCCTCTGCCACTAGCCCAGAAATGACAGTAGGTGGAAACACTATCTTTCATTACACAAAGTATAAATAGTGTAATCTATCAGCGCCGTCAATCACAATGATTGATTACACGCTGTCATAGAGAAGAGTGACATATTAGAAAAGTTTTGTTAACAATGCCTATTGCTAGTCAGCCTGCCACCGAGGCTGGTGATTAATGTGTTGTCAGCCTGTAATCCCACACCCTTGGCTAATGAGGCAGGAATTTATCATCTTTACAGAGTGGCAGATGTCAGGGAGAAAGGAATCCAAGTGCTGGAAACAATATACTTTTTCTTACTAGGCCTGACAAGTCTGACAGGCCGAGAAAAACCACAAAGCAGCTTTGTATAGCACCAACCTAAAAGAGGAACTTTTCATTTGGCATCTTAGATTTAAATACTGCTATAAACCAGCCTCTGTGGCTTTGGGATGGGGTGGGGTGAGGAGCACAAGTGAAGGAGGACACAATGACGAGCTCTGTGAACTTCGCACCTCATCCTGACAGCCCCAGACCTGGGAAAAGGTTACCATGGCAAGCAGACAGCTTTCTCTGCGAGAGAAGCTGGCAAAAACTCTTCACTTTTACCTGTGAACTTGTAGCTGAGGAAGCAGGGCATGGAGGGGCGGGGGAGTTGGAGCTGGAAGGATAGCCTGCTTCCCAGTCACCACCTTGGGCTGGCTTTTACCTGGAGACAAGGAGCTGTGTCCAGAAACACTGCTCTGTTTTTCTTTAGGGCAGGGACAGGAAGCAGGGAGAGATGGGAAGGTGTCTTCTCATTGGCCAAGAAGAGCAGCATGGTGGACAGGGAGGATTCCTGATTATGCCTCTCCTCACATTTCCTCACTTAACTTTAAGACAGTTTCAGATTGGATTTCCACTGGCTCCCCCTGCCCTTTTCCCCCCACCCCAATGTTGGTTTCTCTTTTTCATAGGAGACAAGGACTAGAGTCTTAAACATGTAAGCAGAGAGAAGAATGAGAAGAGCCTTCCAGTGGCCCCTTTAAGAACCACTTACTCTGACTTGCGACCTCTCCCCTCAGTTCTGGTAACTGAGAAGACCCTCTGAAGCACATGCTGAATTGCCCGAGACAGTCCAAGAAGCCTAGGTGTATTTCTCTTCTTTTTCTTTTCTTCTTCTTTTTTTTCCTGCTCGCTCTGACCCCGCTCGCTCTGGCCTAGGTGTATTTCAACTTGACTTGACTGTCTACTCTGTCCCAAAGACTGTGTGTCCTACCCACCGTGGAGATGTTCACACTTCCCAGATAACATCAGAGACACTGCAGTCTAGAATTCCCACCACCACCACCATGATCCCCCTCTCTCCTGATGCCTTCTGCCCCTGGTGGAGTTTGCAGGAAGAAGTCAAAGGGGAGAGGCCTAAGTCCTCCAGTTTGGAAACTTCGTTCGGGAGCCTGGCCAAAATGTCATGTGTTGCTTATTCTCATGTCAGTTTCCGAGGAAGGGGGCAAATCTTAAGTGGCAACATTCTGACAGATGTAACCCTTTTTCAAACACATACCTCCACTAATGTACACAAATTCGAAGTGAAAAGAAAAGGGGTGGGGGTGGGGGTGGGGGGACAGCAACCCTGAGGAGAAACGCTCTGCCTTCTGTCAACGGCACCCTAACACCCTCAGGCTAGAGCACACAGCAAAGCACTGAGTAATTTAATCTCCAAAGGCCTCAGCACTCCGGCATTGAAATTGCACCAGGATCTCTAGAGCTGGGCCACACCCAGTACAGTGAGAGATGGCTTTAGCAGGCCAGGAAACCGCAGGCCCAGAAGGAAATAAAGGGTCACACCCAGATCTTGTGGGTCTTCCCCACCCCTAAGGTGATGATGGCTGCCAACCTGGGAGAACTGCTTCCTTAGGAACAGACCTGGGGTCAGAGGCTGGACAGTGGGAGGCTCTTTGTGCCTGCCCTCCTTCCCAGGCTCTTTGTGGGGATCAGTGCAAGAGGCAAGCTGAACTCTGATGTTAATCAGGCTGTACTGAGTGAAGGGTGATGAAGGCCGGCGCCGGCTTCACTCTGCCTGTCCAGGCTGTCCTGGCCACAGATCTCCCTCGGTGATAAGCAAGAGAGCTGTGCAGCCATCCTTAGGCCCTTACCCTACAGTCCCTGATGTGCACACAGTGGGGACACATGGCCCTCCACCCCGGGCCTCGTGGCAGAAGCCAAGGCTCCCCCAGACTCCTTACTCACCTCTGCAAGGAGGCAGAACCCCCCATCTGGCTTTCCTGCCACCAGCTTCTTCGCTCTCCCTCTTGCCTGCTCTCCTTCGCGCAGCTTTCATTAATTCCCTCAGCTGGCAGTTTCCACCCATCCGACGACAGATTGGAAGTGGAATTCAAAAGGAAAGTCACTTGACCTCCCATAATGTGCTTCTCTTAATTACATTAAAGATTTTCAAATGTGGGCATACTGGCTTTGACAGGTGAGGTTTTAATCAACTTCAGGTGGCTACATTTAACTGCTCCCTGGACTGGAGCGGCAACATTGGCTGCACCCAGGCTATCCAACGTGGTTCTAATTTACATGACTAATTTTGACACGAGGAGAAGATGAGCCCCCATGGGGGACCCCTGCCCACATTGGTGGGGGAGATTTCCAAATTAGAATTAATGCAGCAAGCTGAAGCATGGGTACGGGTTCCTCCTCCTTCTCCTCCTCCTCCTCCTCTTCTTCTTCTTCTTAATGGTGGGGGTGGCCCAAGTAAATAGCATTGATCTTTTGTATATGTCTGCATATAATTACACTAAAGGCTTTCTTCTGTGTTAAATTATACAAACTCTTCAAAAGTGGGTACCTAATGTCTTTTTCTAGAGCTGTGTTATTATTTTGGTCAGAAGTTGTTTACATGAAACAAATTTGATTTACTAAACTCTGGCATGTTTGCACAACTGCACATAATGTGCACTGAGAGCCCAATGCTTGACGCTCATACACACATTCTTGGTTCTGACTTGGTGGCTTAGAGCGTGATGTTTAGGTGTGCTGGCTTACATGACAGCTCAGGTCTTACGCCAAGTTGTGAATTACATTTTTCTCTCCCCAAATGTTTTAGCCATTCAGAAGATCGGCATTGAGTCTCCAGTGTGTTCTAAGCACTACACTGGGCAATGGAGGTGTAATACAGGGCTTGGGGCGGGGCAATGCAGTCTCTGTCTTAAGTCACTTAAAAGATTATTTAAGGAAACACATGAGCAAAATTACACAGGAAGCACACTTCATATCACAAAGGCAATGGGGACAAAATGTCATGGGGACAAAAAGGCAAGGACAAAAATGCATGCTGCTTTGAGTATCCGTAGCGGAGCTGAGATCTGATCTTGGAGCAGGCTGCCCTGAGGAAGGGATAATAACCTGGAACAGGAGAAAGACAGGTGAGCTGGTTCTAAAAGAAAATATTTCAAGAGTTTTAGGCATAGAAAAAGCATGAGCTAAGGCCCCTGGTGGGTTAGAGAGTAGCATCCAGGGGCTCCAAAGGTGAGTATGTGCCAGGGATAAAAACAGATAAAAATGGATGACTTATAGCTAGAGTAGGTGGCAGGAGCAGTCCAGGTGCCAGAGGGTGGCACATAATATATTAGGGAATGTGGTATTTATCCAAAAAATAAGCCTAAGCCTACGCAAGAGTTGAAGCAGAAGGATGCCTTGGTTCTTTTGTATTCGGCAAGGAACTACTGAAAGAGGCAGAGGAGGCCATGACAGGGGTAAAGATGATGGAAGTGGGCCTCATCCGAAGCTTCATAATGATCCAGGACTTAACCAGTCACTCTATAAGGTGGTTTTAACACTTGGGGTGATGGTAAAGAATAGATTGTGTGGCCTGGGGGGAAGGTGAGCGAAGAAACTGGTGTGATGTTGGGATGGACTGACCAGCCCAAACTTCCAACTTACACAGATGAATGGGGTGGCAGAGCTGGCCCCTGACATCCCAAGATTTCTGGTCTCCCAAGAAGGCAGACCAGTTGTGAGCATGAAGAATGTGAGGGACATGGGGACATTGAGACTTGTCAAGAAGTATAGCCTAGTCCCCTATGGAGACCAGCTCAGAGGACCCCTCCTTGACTTTTACACGGCTCCAACTGAAACCCTGGATGTGAAGACCTCCAACAGGGACAGCATAGACAGAGGGAAACAGACACTTATCCTTGAGAGACTTCTACATTCACTGGCTGTGGAAGCTGGCATGGGCCTGTTCGGTGTTTGGGAAGGTACATGTGTCCCAAGAGTCAAGACTGGCTCAAGAAGGGTGTGGCCAGGACTGACATCCCAACTCCTGGGGAGGCAGAGAAAAGGAAGTCCTAAGCCCAAGGCTTTCATGGGCTGCAGAGTGAGTTCAAGGACAACATAAGCAACTTAGTGAGACTCTCGTCTTTAAAAAGATATCCCCTCAAAACAAAAACAAACAACACCAACCAATCTAAAGAGGACTGGACTGCACGTGATTGGTTCAGTGTTTTCTAGCAAACATGAAGCTTGATATTCAATACCCACAGATACTGCCCCCATCCCCCAGGAAGAAGAAACGGTGAATGGTGGCTTCTAATGATGCTGAGTAGCTAAGAGAAGCACTGTAAGGCCCATTAGATATAGCAATAGGGAGGTCCCTGGGAATTATGCTAGCCTCTGGGAAAAAGAAAAATCTGCAAACCTACAGGAATGCAGATTGCAGTAAGCTACCAATTGAACAGAAGAAAAAGAGAGAGGCATCACGGGAACTGACAGAGCTTTTGAAAAGTCCCACACTAAAGGGGATAGAAAAGGCTGGAGGGGACTCAGTTTAAAGACAAGTCTGAGTGTGATACAGAAGACTGGATCGAGAGGGAGAGGCAGGCTCTGCAGTCTAAAGCAGAAAACTGATGTCATCAATTGGATGGGTGGAGGGCCTCACCTTAGACAGGAGGCAGTCTTGACTGATAGAACTGTGTGTTTTACAAAAAAGAAGATTTCTCTTGGGGATGCACTGAACATTTATTTTATCAATAGACCAAAAGATGCCAATAAGAATGGGGGGGGGGGGGTCTACAAAGTGAGTTCCAGGACAGCCAAGGCTATACAGAGAAGCCCTATCTTGAGAAAACAAAACAGGGAGGTGGTGGCTTTATGGATTCTTCAAAGGATGTCAAATGGTTATCTCCTCTAGCATATGAGGAGGGGAGAAACAGACAGGTCACAGCCATCCTAGGAGATAGCTGTGAGGATGACCACAGCAATGACATGTTCCTAGAGTTTATGGCTGTTCATGGAAGGAAGGCTATGTCCATGTGAGTGGTGACTCCCGGGAAGAAGGACAAAGAGAGGGCAATGTTCTGATCTCCACAGTTTCCTATCCTTTCTGTCCTTTTAGGACTAGGCTTCCACTGCTCAAGAAGAAGCTTAAATGTATTCAACTATGCTTAGCCTTGTGGTAAATAAGGTGAAGTATATGACTGTTATCTATGTGACTCATAGGCATTTGAAGAGATTAAAATAAACATAATTTACACAGAATAGCCACACGGCTGGGCTTAGAGGTAAGAGACCAGTCAAGGTGGACTTCTAGGAGGAGGCAAGACTTGAGTTGTGTGGCAGATTAAGTAAGACTTTCTCCAGGAAAGGAGAAGTCATGGAGTCCTACTTCCCACTCACACTACCCCTATATTTTTCTTGCCAACAATATTTCACTGAAGAAAGATAAGAAAACACAAGGAAAACATGAAGAAAATACTATTCACCTGCAATGGCACTGTGCTGGTTTGCATGAAAATGTCCCCTATGGGCTCATATTTTTGATTACTTGGTCTACAGTTAATAGAACTATTTGGGAAGGATTAGGAGGCGTGACCTTCTTGGAGGAAGTGTGTCACTGGGGGGGGGAGGCTTTGAGATTTCAAAAGCCTGTTTTATTCCCAACTAGCTCTGAATCCCTCCTACTTGTAGAAAAGACTGTCAGCTCTCAGCTATTGCCCCAATGCCATGCCATGTCTGTCTGCTGCCTTGTTATCTAGCACAATCATCATGGACTCTAATTCTCTGAAACTGTAAGCAAATTAAACATTTTCTTTGGAAAGTTGTCTTGGTCAGCGTGTCTCATCACAGTAATATTTGAAAATACACACATACCCACACATACACGCTTTTGTGTGTGCATCCAGATTGGACATGAGATTGTATCTACTAGTCTGGAGTTTTCTCATGATTTTCTGCTTTGAATATTAAGAGTAATTTATATTACATTCATACATAATTAGAAATAAAATCCCTGTACAACTCTACCATCAGAGACAGTTACATCTAGTCAGGACATGGGTAGGGCCTGGGCCAGGTGTCCCAGTGACTTTTTCATGACAGATGTGTTGACAGAAGGCTAGGATCAGAGGCCTATTACCACAGAATGCCTTTCTAGGCTCCAGCAAGGCCTCATCTGATCCTTAGAGCCAGAGGGAAGTACTTCTTGACTACCAAGATGAGCTATGACTAAAAGTTTTCTCTATAATTTCTTTAAACATCACTGTAGTTTGCCTCATCATGCTGAGTACTGGCACCACTCTCAAGATAAAGACTTCATGATTTTGGATCTCCTCAGGAGAAAGCATTTTTTTCTCCTGAGGAGAGAAATATCCAAACATAAGATGCCAGTAGTAACTATGGGTAACAGACATTTTTATATAAGGAAACTTAGAAAGAAACAAACCCCCAAAGCTCCAACCTGCAGTGGCAGCACACAGCTATAATCCCAGCATCAGGGAGATTGAGACACAAAGCCTGCCATGAGTTTGAAGCTATCCTAGGCTGTATAGTGAATATCAGGTCAGCCTGGGCTACAGAGAGTGAGTATTCCAACATGAGAAGCATGAACAAACAAAAAACATTACTGATATGTTACCGGAAGTTTGTTTCCCCAAAGTTAGGCTTGCTAAGGGATTAGCAAGCAGGTGTGCTGGTACAAGTCTCCCACCATCCCAGCAGATGCACTTGCAACAATCCAATGCATCAAAAAGAAAGTGTTCCTCTGATTACAGGGAGAAGTCTGGAGCACCAGAAGCCAGCGCTCTCTGAAAATGTCAAGGGTGGAAGCAGGGGCCATGCCTTGGATGGATTAGACTTAAACTGAACCTTGAAAGAAGAATTGCAGAAGCTTAGTTTGGTGGCATATGGCTATAGCTCCAGTGCATAAGAGGGTGAGGCAGGAAGATTACCATAAATTTGAGGACAGCCTATGCTACCTAGGGAGATGCCGTCTCAAAAGCAAACAAATAAATACAAAACACACATACGTACACACACACATACATACATATATATACATATATACACATATATACACACACATATATATATATATATATATATATACATACATACATACATACATGTGTATATAAGGGAAGGAGCAGGGTATCCAACAGGCATGGTAAGGTACTCACACCCTCTAGTGCAGAAGGACCAGGAAAAGGAAAGGACCAGAGAATTTCAATTGAGGAAGACCCATCTCGATCTTCTCCCAGAGGGACAATGGGTCAGCACAGATCCAATGCATTCCAGAAACTGTAAGACAAGTATTGGGCCAACTCTCAAAGGTGCAGGCTGCTGTGAATTGAACCACATATATCATGACAAGTGGGGTATGCCTTATCAAATATCAACAGCTCAGCCTCTCAGCCAGGGGCCTTACTGTGATCCGTGGACCTGCAGCACACTACCTTGCCACAATTGAAAGAAATGAAAATTCTCAAGTCCCATCCACAACCTGGTCAATCAGCTGCTCTGGTGATGGGGACTAGAGACCTCTTTGACCAATCCCTGCAAGCCTCAGTTTGATAACCACTGTTATAAGCTCAGTGATTTAGCCATACCTGGAAGGGGTAAGCCGGCATAGCCAAGGCACCTGAATCACCAAGTGCTGGCCCCAGCCTCCCCCTGCCAGAGGCCTGGAAGCCAGGAAGCTGAGAAACATTTTCAAAAGATCAATGCTTGAAATAAACCCTCTGAAGCCCTCTCTGCGTCCGGGCAGAAACGGCTGCTCTGAGACTCCAGGGGGATATTTTAGAATGATGGACACTCTGTTACCAGCAGCCCCTGCCTCTGAGGACTCTCTCCTCACTCTGGCAGAAGAATGGACATGATCAAGACTCTGAGATTGCTAACACCACTGGGAGATGATGTATTTCTGCTAATGGCACCTTCTGTCGCTAGCGAGAAGCGGCTCCAGCTTCCTCTTGTCCCACAGAGAATCTGGCAGTCTCCAGAAGATGTAAGAGAAACCTGAGGACATTTGGAAGATACACTGCCCAGGAAGGGTGTTTTCAATTTGATTTACCTTCACCTCCTACAAGGAAAGGATAGTTAGCATCACACTGCATCAGGAGCCCAGCACGCACCAAGAGTGAACCTGGGGGAGACTAAATAACCCTTGTCAAGCATAGGAAGGGCAGGCACATGGAAACTTGTAACTGGCTCCTCCAAAGATACAATAACTGAGAATTAGCTTAAGTTCAGCAGGAGGGATGTGGCTGGAAATGAGGACATGACATCAGCATGTTTTATGGTTAGAGACCATAAAGGGTTTGCATCCACTGCCTGAGAATCAAATCATTGAGAAATTCACTCTGGCTGCCTTTGACAGGCAGTAGTAAAGGTGATTATTTGTAAGATAAGTAAGACCTTTGGTTTTTAAGGGATATGAGTGAAAACATCTGGGAGATGGATGAAAACATCTGGGATGCTCAAGTAGTTCGGCCAGAGAGTACCATCTTACAATCAGAATATATGTTACATGGCAGGCTTGCTCACATTCACTCACAGGAGCTGTGGAAACAGATTCCAAAAGGAAGCTGTAACAACATGAGAAGGCCTGTGTGTACTGATTTAGTTTCCATAAACTTGGCTGCTTCAAACAATGAAGGTGGATTCTCTTGTAGTTCTGGAAACCAAAGGTCTGAAACTGAGAATGTGGCAGGCCCAGAGGCTCTGGTAGGCAATCTCTCTTTACCTCCTCTAGATTCTGGGGGCTCTGGCATGCTTGGGCTTTGAGCCATATGACTTCAATCTGCCTGTCTTGGGTCTCCCCTTCTTTGCTTTTATGGGTTTGTCATGAAATTTAGGGCCCACCTGGGCCTAGAAGGGTTTGGTTTTGAATTCTGTAATGTTAAGATATATGTAAAGACTCTTGAGAAGTAGATCACATTCATAGGTTCCTGGAGGATGTATTTTGGGGAGGAGATGCTATTTAAATGACTATACTCATTTGCTAATGAACTTGGATTTGTTCTAGGAGTAAGGGATACATTATTGGGGAAAACTGTAACACAAACCTTGCCTGTACAGGTCTTCCAAGGAATTGTAACAGATGGCAAAGGAGAGTTTCTAAACACAATAAATAAGTTAAATGTAGTTTCTTTAAAAAATGGTAAGTTCTGAAAAAAAGAACAGAGTATGCAGAACCGAGTACAAGACCCTTGACCATGGATATGATTTATAGTTGGTCAAGTTTGCAGCATGAACCATAGTGGATCAGGACCATTGAGAAGATAAGATTTTGGCAGAGACCTAGAAAAGTGATGGGATTGGCTAGAAGGTACAATGCAGGCTGGCTGGAGAGAAAGGACATTGATGATCTTAACCTACTGTGAACCTTGTGAACTACAGTACCAACCTGTCAGGCAAGGTAAGCCAAGTTGTACGATAATGGCATAACTGTTATGGGTAAGCAGTAGCTCTCTGATGGGATCTAAGGCCCACAGGAAGAAATCTATGCTTGGTACTTTAAGCCCAGCAAAACAAAAAGGGCTGGGGAAAGGGCCGGGGAAAGAGCCCTAGGGGGAACTTACTATCATTGTCTAGCTAAGTTGACACAGCATCAAATTGTGTTCTAAATATCTACATTTATACTGTAACAAATGGCTCCCTCAACTTTATTCAGAGAAACCTCTTTACAGTGCATGGTGGTAGATGCAGAGCTCCACGGCTACTCAGTGTGCTTAGAACAACAGTGGATGAATACTCAGTCAAAACAATAAATTCATACTGTCCTCTCTGTGACTCACTAACATGGTGGGAGGAGGAAGAAAAAATATGTAAGAACCAGAAGACAAGGAGGAAGACTGTGAAATGCCATATTTTAGATATGATACAACAATTAGACTCAGGAATTCTTAGCACCTTGAGACTAGTCCTGCCAATAGTCATTCATGTATTGGGGAGGGATAATGGCATCCTAGTCCTATGGGTCACTGCCGAACTATTGACGACTGATATATTCTGGGAAAGGGGAATCACTGTCTTCAGTTGCACACCATTTGGTAAACCAACTCCAAACCCATAGTTACATGGATAGTCCTAGCTAAATTTAATGAAACAAAACAAAAGGAACTTGAAAATAAGGAAGGTATCTGTACAGAAGAGGGGCGTTGACATGGATGAAATGGGTAAGAAGAGTGGATGAGAGCGTCTGTAGGAACCTAAGTCTATAACTAACTTCACACTTAGTTGTAACACACCATTTCCTTTTAAAGACTGTAAACAAGAAAAGTATATCACCCTTGCTGAAATTCTACATTGTCCTATGAAGTGATGGTGCTTAAATGTCATGGTTCTAAGCTATAGAATAAGACACTGAAATACAATAAATGACATACATGTAGAACACAGTATGTAGAACATAGTATGTAGAAAACTATTTCTGCAACTAATATGATTATCTATTTATAAAAAAGTCCTCAAGCTAAAGAAGCACCCCTAGAAATAAGTGATTTTGACAGTTTCAAGAAACAATTATATTTATATAAACTAACAATGCGTAATCAGAAACCAATATTAAAAACCAGCACCATCCACTGTGCTGCAGTACACATGGAATACTTAAAAACAAAGCGAAGAGAGTTTGAGCAACACTTGTTTGATGAAAACCATGAAACACAGATGAGTGAAATTTTAAGGGCTTAATTGCCTAGAGAAGGATACTTACTTTCAAGGACTTAGAATCAAATAGATGTTAATTCTCCTCAAATAAGCCAGACATTCAATATAATTCTAGTTAAAATTCCATCCAAAATGTGAAGAAATCAATAAGTTGATATGAAAATGTATAAAGAAAGCAAAGGAACTACCCAGACAATTTTGCCAACAGAGTGCAAAATTAGAGGACTTATCCTATCTCAATACATGAGTGGTGGCCATGCTTGGCTGAGGGAGGGGCCCTATTTGTAGGTGTGGCCTTGTCAGAGTAGGTGTGGCCTTGTTGAATTAAGTATTCCACTGTTGGGGTGAGCAATGAGACCTTCCTCCTAACCACATGAGAGCCTCCTAGCAGCCTTCAGATGAAGATGTAGAACCCTCCGCTCATCCTGCACCATGCCTGCCTGGACACTGCCATGCTCCCACCTTGATGATAATGGACTGAACCTCTGAACCTCTAAGCCAGCCCCAATTAAATGTTGTTCTTATAAGAGTTGCCTTGGTCATGGTGTGCATTCACAGCCGTAGAACCCTGACTGAGACAACATGGCGTGACATTAAGAAATGTGTGGCCACATATGTGGCAGAGGAGGGCCTTGCTGGACATCAGTGGGAGGAGAGGCCCTTGGGCCTGAGGGTGTTAGATGCCCCAGTATAGGGGAATACCAAGGAGGGAAGACAGGAGTGGGTGGATGGGTGAAAGAGCACCCTTATCAAGGCAGGGGGAGGGGGATGAGATAGGGGGTTTCCGAAGGGGAGACTTGGAAAGGGGAAAACATTTGAAATGTAAATATCAAAAGAAAGAAAGAGAGAGAGAGAGAAAGAGAAAAGAAGGAAGAAACAAAGAAAGAAGCATGTTACTGAGGAAGGGAGGGATCAAGTACATACAGCAGGACAACAGGTCCAGAGATAGACATCACAACAGGACAGTGGGTCCAGCAATACACACCACACATACAAGGCCAACTGGTAGCTCAGAAAGGTGTGAAAGTAAGTAGAGAGGTAGTAACTCTTTAAACAAGGGAAATTGAAAAAATTTGATATCAAAGTGAAAAATAATTAAGGCCCTATATTAGCTACAGATTGACCTCCATCCAAGTACATATGTACACCATGTACAGAATAAAAGTAAGTACTCAAAATGGCATATAGACTTCAATATAAAGCCCAGAACTATGAAATGCAAGTACAGGAGAAAATAATTATGTATTAGACGTTTTTAATACAAATGTTTGTTTGTTAAAGGACACTGTTAATAAACATTAATAGGTATGTCATAGACCAAGGTGAAATATTTTAGAAACAAGTACTTGAGAACTGACTTATATCCAGGTTACATAATGATATCTCAAACTCAATATAAGGACATCAAACAATTTTTGAAATTGGCATAGGATTGGAGCATATTTTTTTTTAACCAAAGGAAATATGTGAATTGCAAATGAACACTTGAAAGGATATTTTATATCACCAGGCATTCAGAAAATGCAAATTATACCCACAATGAGATACTACCAACAAACCTACCAGAATGTCAAAAAAATAAAAATATAAAACTAATAGCATACCGATGAAGTTATGGAAAATAGGTAAAATGACTGGCATTTTCATATTTTGTTGGAAGCAATGAAGAATGGGATGGCCACCCACTTTTGAAGTGCATTGGCAGCTTCCCATCTCATTTAGCAAGCACTTATGAGACTCAGTCCCACTTCCAGGTAATTACCCCAAAGAGATATAAACATGTTGGTACAAAAGTGTCATGTTCACTAAAAGACTCTACACAACCATTACAGCAATTTATTCAAAACACAGAAATCTATAAACAACCCAAAGGGCCCTCATCTTATGAATGGACAATCAGACATGATCATGCAGTGAAATCATTTGTTTCGACACTGGAAAATTTATTACTAAAAGAAAAATAAATACAAAAAATTTTAGTGTTGAAAAAGCCAAGAAAGAAAGGAAGGAAAGAAGGAAGGACCTGGGGGGGGGACAGTAGGGGTGAGCTATGGATACATGCAATAGCATACGCCATATGCATGGTGACAAGCAAACAAAAAAACCCCAAAAAACAGAACAAAACTGAATCCGCATTGCCAATGTCACAAGGACGGTGAGGTTAGCCAACTACAACAGGACAGCAGTTTATTTGTGGGGATAATAGTAGTCCTTTATCCTGATTGCTATGGTAATTATCTTATCTTACAGGTTTGCCCAGGCTCATGAAACTGAACTAAAAAAGGTGAATAATTATATAAACTGCTTACTAGTATCTTACGATGCAAAATGGTTACCAACATAGAAATCTTTACCATATGTTTTATTTACTCTTCTGTCGCTGTGACAAAATACCATGAACAAAGCAACTTATAAAATAAAGCATTTCATTTGGAGTTTAGAGAGCCCATGCTGGTAGAACAAGGGCAAGGCAGTAGGAACAGGGAGAGCTTACATCTTCCCCTACAAGTTGTAGGCGGGGACGGGAGGGGCATGGGGATAGGGTGAGTCTCTGGAAACCTCAAAGTCCATCTCCAGTGACACACCTTCATCAACGAGGACACACCTTCTAAACATTTTCATCAACTGGGGACTAAATATTCAAACATATGTGTCCACAGGGCAATTCTCACCCCACATTATATGTAAGTTATTCCTTAAATTGGCTTTGATAAATCATGTCTACTTTTATCTTTGGTACTGTACTAAAAGAAAGCATCTAGGTTAAAAATCCAGTGGAAGACTAGAAGGACTGCCCCCCCACCCCCCAGTTATGGGTAAGGTTTGGGGAGTCAGTGGAAGCCTGTTAGATGTAAAGAACAGAATGATTTTAATACTGGCATGCAAATGTTTACATTACCAAGAGCACCTAACATGAGCTGGTAGGTATGGGTGTGTTGCATTTATTGAAAAGTTTCTGAATGCTTACTCATGATTCCTGAATTTATCTTATAGATCTCCTTTCATCTTCAGACTGGCTCCAGACCATGCATAACTCTGAGCAGTCCTGACACAGACAATTTCCTGGAATGATGATGTAATATGTATTTTCAAAACTTAAAGTAAGCAATGATGAACACTAACATAATATATAATATAACATATGGAATTTTTATCCAATTCATTTATTCCGTCAGCAATGTTCCTGAGCCATAAGAGGGTATTAAAAAGTAATATGTAAAACAGAATCTTATCTTTATTTCACAAATATATCTTTCTCATGTAGGTAGTTACAGCAGTTGATACATTAAAATATGAGTTACTTTTAAGTAGGTTTAGTATATCTAAGTTTACTTCTCTTTGTATTTATTTTCAAAGTTATCTATTAAATACAAGTTTGAGGAAAGGCTATCTGTTTTATGAACAGGGAGAAATATTTGGTTCCTTTTTTATCTTAGAGGCCAAGCTTATCAAAGACCTATTATTGGGTGTTGTGGCTTATGCCTGTACTACCAGCTCTATGAAGGCTCACACAGGTGGTTTGTTGTGAGTTCTAGGCTGGTCCCCACAGTGAATTGCAGGGAAGCCTAGACTACAAATCAAGACTATACCTGTCACATCTGTAGAGTTCCTTGGGAACCAAATCCTAGACAGTATTCCTCATCTCTTACAACTATGTATCACATTCCTATGTGGTAACCTGTACTACAGAGAGCACAAAACAAAGCTGATCGATATATACTTTTGTTTCAAAGACCTCTAAAAATTTAGAGGTGTAAGGCAAGGAGGGAACAGAGGGTCCCAAATAGCAACAATATGACTATATAACTAGGAGATTAAAGGTAAACAACAGTTTCTGTCAATGCCAGTCTGCAGATGATGCGGGCGTGTCATCAGAACATGGTCCAGCAGGAGCAAAAGCATCAGGTAGGGAATAAGAGATATCCGGAGATGTGGTAACAATTCAAGTATATTCCTGGGGTGCTATTTAGAGTTTATCAATAACCGGAACTGTGGGCTCAGGACTATAACATGGGGTTTTAAAAAAGAAGCCAGGTTTTACAACGTGAGTGGTAAAAAGAGAGGGAGGTAAAAGAGGGAGAGAGGTGGCCAAGGTAGGGGTAGTAATAGCCTTGATAAGGCTTTTCTTTCTTTCATTCTTTTTTTCATTCTTTCTTTTGTTCTTTCTTCTTCTTCTTCTTCTTCTTCTTCTTCTTCTTCTTCTTCTTCTTCTTCTTCTTCTTCTTCTTCTTCTTCTTCCTCCTCCTCCTCCTCCTCCTCCTCCTCCTCCTCCTCTTCCTCTTCCTCCTCTCCTCTTCTTCTTCTTCCTCTTCTTTCTCCTCCTCCTCGTCATCTCCTCCTCCTCCTCCTCCTTCTTCTTCTTCCAGAGTGAGAAAGAGGTGATAGTATAGTGTTGTCTGTCTCCAACTCAACTCAGGAGCTGGCCTGAGTTTATCTGGAAAGGAATGCTGCTGGCTGCAGGTCTAAGAGAGGCAAAGTGAGAATGGCCCTGCTTTAGACTGTAACAAAGTCTCATCAACCTTCTCAACTCAAAGTACCCTAAGGACCTTCTAAATATTCATGGAGAGAAGAGAGGCCAAAATTCATTCGATGGAACAAATGAATGAATAATATAATAACAATTTAATGGCCATTGCACACAATATGAATGGTATAAATTGGAAGAACCCCTTTTATTCCATTCCTTGTGGCTTGCAGTTATTTAAGTAGGGGGCACATATACTTGTTGGGACCTTATATAACATCCCAATCTGTTACCTCATTCTTGACAGGCAAGTGATACCTGCATTTTTGTTCCATCCTTGCTGTTTGTCCTAAAAAGCTACCAAAAATCAATCAAAAACCTACTTTGCCAAGACATGCAATAGTATGATCTAGTGCTGTCAAATCTTGCATACTGGCCTTCAAATATTTAGCATCTCCCATAACTTCTTTGAGAACCGCACACACTGTTTGGGAATGGCGGGAGAGGCAGATTGGACATGGGGCCCCTTAAGATGGAGAGAAGGTGTGTCTTTAAGTATACGAGCCCTCATCTGACTAATTAACATTGGCCATTAAGATGGAAGAGCCAGAAAGCTGGGTTGAGAAGGTTGCATGCTGCATAGCTTTGTAAACTCAATAGCAATTTTGGGATTACCAGTTCTAACCACCCCAGTTTACCTGTAGGGTGTGAATGTCCTCAACAGATTTGTCTCATGATTCATTAACCTGAAGAAATTATTGAAGTGAACATTAGTTAAACATTGACCAAGGTCACACTTTCACCTTCAGGGAAACATGACCCTTGGCAGCCTGCATTCAGTTAACCTGTGCCAAAGGCCCTGGAAATGCCAACACCACACTCCTGAAAAGTCCTAAGATTTCTTGGCTCTTGGCCTTAGCAGGCTAAAGATGTGTCAGCAGCCAGTGAGAGGTAAAGGAAGTTGAAGATAAAGGAAGTTGGAATGGATGGTTTGTAGCAAAGAAGGAACATTAGAATAGAATCATTGGTGTTGAAGGCAAAGAAGGAGCACTCATGGGTGATTCCCTCTGTATCATGGTCTTAAGTCCTGACTCAGCCATAGCACTCGGATAATATCAAAATTCTCAGCTACCAGACACCCCATCTTCTCTATATTCCTTCAGCAAAAGGCATGCAGGGAAGCTTGCAAAAATGCCAGGTTTTGGTCAAAGGAATGGATTTCATGAAGAAGGAGAAATAGGATCTATTTCATCTCAGAAAGCATAAACTTTGGGTTTGATCCTTAGCATACAATAAATTAGGCTTGATGGTACATGCCTATAATCCCAGAAGTTATGAGTTAGAGGTAGCAGGACTAGAAGTTCACGTTCATGTTCTGCTAAGTAGTAAGTCCTCAGCCAGCTTGAGTTCTCCACCCTGTCTCATTAGTCTCTGCAAAACTTACCTTCCATGCAAAGATTGAGTATGTGTATGTAACATGTGTACATGGCATATTTCTTTCATTAAACAGTATAAAGTTGACAAAGAGATCTAGAATCAGGTGTGGGCATGGCCATGGTCTCCCTGATGAACCAGGAAGGGACCATGCCTTGCTTATATTCAATTCTGGTGGCTCCAGGTCTTCCTTTTGATAGCAGAAAGACTCCAGTCACTGACTACATTTTCACAAAGCTTCCCTTTCTAGACCCAACTCTTCCCTTTCTCTTGATAAAATATGACATGCTGCATTTAGAGCCTTTCTAATTCAAGATGGCCTCTTCCTCTACCTCTTAACTCAGTTACACTTGCAAAAACCCTAATTCCAAATAAGTTCACATTCTGGGTTCAAAGTAGACATGACTATTTTAGAAGGCATGCTCAGACATTAGTTGTTTCTGTTATTTGGTTATTGCCCATATGCTACAGTAGACACATGTTATTACAATAAACAAACACGAGTCTCACATGTGTTTATTTTTGTCGGGTTAACACACAGAAGTAAAATGACCTAAAGGCTAGTTACTCACACATGTCAAATGTCAAAGACCTGGCACTACTGTGGGGAAAGGGTGGCTCTTAATACATAGACAGGTGTACAACCAGTTACAAGGACGTATCTCAAAGACATAATAAAGATGGTAGCTAGGCTATTATGTACTTAGAGTGAAAACAAGTCTTTGTTCCCTGTGTCCCACATTGAAGGCCCAGCTAAAGATAGAGAGAAATGAGAGACACTAGACTGATGCTGGATTCATCCAATGACCAACCATAGATTATGAGTGACCATGGGTTTCCTGACAGGGATAGGGCATGAGGTCTGGCACTGCTGAATAAGAAAGATAGGGACAGCAAGGGGAGGTGATCAAAAGATGCCTCGCATGATCTGTGTCCTCTGGAGGCTGCACCAACCAAGATATGATCTCTGAGGGGAAGAGGATGAGGAATGGAAGAATGCCAGCCAATGTCTGCCTTAAATCATTGCTCTTTACAAGGCAGGAAATGAAGGCTCAACACACACAGTTCCATTTACTCTTCACAGCACACCTCTAAGAAAGAGGTACAATGATCAACACTCCCTGAAGGCTTGGGGATTAATATAAGGTGATTACCTGACATCCTTAGCTTATTGGTATCCATGACAGAACCTAATTGTAGATCTCCATCCACCAACCCCGAGCCTATGGTTCTTAAGCTCCCTTTTCTCCTGCCTCTCTCTTTTCTTGAGTTTTAATTATAGAAGAATAAACAAATCATAAAATTTACCATCTTGGCCATCATTGTAACTCTAATTCAGGAGTGTCAAGGGTACTTATACTACTGTACAGGGACCCCTCCTTGCCCTTCCCACCCAGAACTCTTCCTTCAAAATTGTAATACTATACCTGTGAAACAAATAATTAGTTCTTTCTCTCCCTCGACTTTGAAGCCAGGATTCCACTTTTTGTTTCCGTGATTTTGACTCTTCTAGGTCCCTCTGGAAAGTGGATTCACAGCACATCTGTCATTCTGTGACTGTTTTGTTGCATATGACATATCTTCAGGGCTCACCTACTTCGAAGCCTGTGTCAAACTGTCCTTTTCTTCCCAGACTGAATGATGTTCCAAGGTGTTTCTACACCATCCTTCAGTCATCTCCTCATCCGTTGTGGACACTTGGATTGCTGTGACTTTTTGATGACTGTGAAAATGTGGCAGTGAACAAAGATGCATGAAAATCCCCTTTCTTTTCTCGTTTTACTTATTTGGAGTTTCCAGAAGTGGAATTTCTGTCTCCTATAGTAACCCTATTTTAATTTTTTGTTTGATCTCTGCAGCATTTTATATTCCTACCAAGAGTGGACAGGGCTTCCAATTTCTCCATATCCTTTTTGCTTGTGTAAGCCATATCACAATGACATGGGCTGCTAAATAAACCATTCCTCCCCACACCAAGCCTATCCAAAGAGAGACCTGCTTCTCTTTAGCTGACCATGAAGCTTAAGAAAACATACCCTCTCTAAACCAAGAAAGAATGCCAAGCCACCATGCCTGGGTCCCTACCTTACCTGGGTTCTCACTGCCTGGAGAGACCACCCTAAATCTTCTGATATTCTCCAATATCCAGACAAGTTTATGACAACCCCAGCCCTCCTCCCAAGTGTCTCACGACCTCCCCCTTCCTCGAGTACTCAATTTACTTTTTATTACCAACACCATCAGAGACTACATTGAGAAAATGTGTCAATTGCTTCTTTGTCTGAAGGAAGGACATTTATCATTTGCTGTTCTAAATCTGAAAACATCATAACCAAGCCGTGGGCGTGGGCTCACATTACACTCTATAATTTCAGTAAGCGAGTTAATGGGAAAGACGCATTAACATTCTGTTTGTGGTTTAAAATACATATTTACACAGTTTGACTTTTCATATCCCCAAACTTATAATTTATCCATCATTACATTCCCTATTCTCTACTCTTAAACATTAACTGCCCTCACTGAGGTGATGAAAGATGGGAAGGCAGGCAACGGTGGTTTTCACAGACACGACGCTGATTGGCTCAAAGCTGAGTAGAGAACCCACATCCAGTGGTTGAGAAAGAAAGGACTCTGGCTGAGATTGCTGAGCTAATGGGTTCAAGTGGAACTGCTGCCTCCAAACACAACAGACACGGGTGAGTGGGCAGGAACCTTGTGTTAACTTCACCATCGCATGTTTGGGACCAAAGCCACAACTGACTATTTGTGCCCACAGCTCGGATGCCCCCAAGGACGTGGCTGCTAAGAAAGGAGTCCAAGATTCTAAGAAACTCCCTACTTTATCTTCCTATTTGTTTTACTATAAAGTCTAAAAGTCTGTAATTTTTTACCAACATATTTAACTTTTCCAACTTGTTCTTTCTCTGTGTGTATCTTCACATATGTATGGGTTCACAAGAGAATGTGGGGGCCAGAGGATGATCTCAAGTGACTACCTTTGTTGATTTTACTATTATTTAATTTATTTATTTGATACAGAGTCACTCATTGGCCTGGAACTCACCAAGTAGGCTAGCCTGACAAGCCAACGTGCTCTAGAGCTTAGATTACAGGCCCACAGCACCATGCCTATCACCTAAGTTCTGGGGATTGAACTCCCATTCTAGTGTCTGTAAGACAAGCATCTTACCAACTGATCAATCTATCCAGCAGTTCTTCTCCACTTCTTTCTTACATTTTGTTTCCTTGTCCTGTTTCCATGTTCGATCAAGCAGTACAAAAGATTTATTTTAGTTAGGGTTTTATTGTTGTGAAGAGACCATGACCACAGCAACACTTATAATGAAAAACGTCTGATTGGGGCTGGCTTATAGTTTCAGAAGTTTAGTCCATTGTCATCATGATAAGAAGTATGGTGGCATGTAGGCAGACATGGTGCTGGAGAAGGAGCTGAGAGTTCTACATTTTAATTAACAGGCAGCAGAAGGAGCCGCTGAGCCACACTGGATATAACTTGAGCATAGGAGACCTCAAAGCCTGCCTTTACTGTGACACACTTCCTCCATCAAGGCTACTCCTACTCCAACGAGACTACACCTCCTAAGGGAGATACTCTCTGTGGACGAAGCATTTGAACACATGAGTCTATGGGCTTATACCTATTCAAACCACTGTAGAAGTCCTACATAGTAGAAAGAATGCAAACTGTGCAGGCATACCGATCTGAGTTCATATTCCAGCTTCACCACTCAGCAGCTGTTGGGACATGAGTCTTGAGATTCTCATTCATAGTAATTTTACCCATAACCATGTAAACAAACACCATTCTCTGAGCTCCAGTGCACAGCACTCATTGTATCTTCTAAGATTCTACTATAATTCTGTATAAAGCATGATACAGAAAATGTCTTTCACCTAATGCCTCTGAGTCTTGCTCAGTGATATACAAGGAATAAGCACTAAACATTTGGTACATTTTGAGCCAATCCTAGGAGCAGTAAAATTATTGCACTCTGCACTTTCATTGAGAAGAACTCGGCAGGCTGTTATCTAGAAAGTGAACCAAAGACTAAGAATCAACCTCATCAGATTCAACAAACTCATCAAGTTGGAAATTGCTGAGCATCAAATCCTAAAATATTGGAAGAAAGAAGAGGCTCTTGATACTCAGGTGACGGAGGATATTTTAAGATGATGGAAGAATTATTTTATTGACTTTGAAATGACCAATACATTCAGAAGAGGTTTAGTTAAGGTCACCGACAATAGATTTGCAAGGTACTGACTGACTGGCCATCTACCAAATAAGTAATTAAGAACTAGAGTGGATGCCACCAGACATCCCCCTTATTTTTAGGATTTGAGCCTCCTCCTGCCTGGCTTTCTATTCAGATATTGTGTTTTGGCTTCTACTTCACATTACTTTCCCTTGGGGCCTTACTGCTTATTAAATTCCTACCCTCAAATCTCAAGATACAGTTCTTCCAAAGAGCAGACAAATTCTAATGGAGTCCCTCCTGACTTCAAGGTACAAAGCATTGCAAATAGAAAGCTCCTTTAGGGAGAGAATGTCCCTTGCTCCGGTTCCTACAGCTACCACTTCCTGTTCCAGAGACAGAAGATGGAAGAGAAACAGGGAAAATAAGATGTACTGTCCTTTCTGTCATGATTTTACTGTCACCTGGTTCTGCTACAGTACAGCAACAATGGATCATTCCTTTCTCTACCAGGCTTAGGAGCCACTGTGTATCAGTTCTGGTGGTCAAAAGAATTCTTGATAGACTCGCAAATATGGAGGAAATCTTGACATCATCGAGTAATAATAGTGTAAGTACTGCTGACTTATCTTTCCTTTGAGACCTCTGTATTCGAGCCTATGGGTTCTGTTTCTGGCCTGCAAAGTGAGGCAATGTGTTTTGATGCCATCTACCACGTGAAGCCTTTCAAATAGCAAACCAGAACCTTCTGGCAATCCTCATAACTTGTTTGCTCAGTAGACTCAGAATCTCCATTTCTCTCTGCAATAACTTTGAGGATGAGGGCTCATGAGAACCAAAACATCATCCTAAAATGATTATGTGTGACTGAACTTTGTGGGATGCCTGGGAATTTTTTGATTCCCTTTGGACACTAAGCCACCAGTCTAGCATACCAGAGGCAATAGCCTCTTTGCACCAGAGACCAAGAAGATAATACATAAAACATCACCATCCCTGGGAACCTCAGAGATAATACAGTGTCCTCTGTTTGTAAATGATCTGAAGGTCACAAAGGAAGCAGTAAACTCTGATCAGCAGCCTCAGGCCTACAAGTCCAGCATGAGAGAAGGTATCTTTGCTCTATACAGTTTTCCTGGAAGCAACATCTGGTACCCAAGCCTGCCTGAACCATCACCCTTTTGTAATTCCTCCACCTGACACTGGGGTGCACTGACATGCCATCTCACCCTGCCCCCAGGCAGATCTGATTGTCTACCAATGCTAGGGATGATTTACATAGTCTGGGAGAGGATTTTCCAAGAAAACACTCCACATAATTGGCCTTTGGTCGAGCTCCCCAGCCATGATTTATTGGTCTAGGACAAGCCAAGGAACGTCTCTCTCCACCTCTGCAAAGCCTCCGGTCCCTGGCCTCAAAGTTCAGCAAGTTTCTGGCCAGAGAATGTTCTTTCTCTCCTCCTACTCAGCCTTTTTCCCTGTGCCTTGCAATCTCATTTGCTAAATATACTAAGGTGCCCTGTACACAGTGGTCTGTAGGTCTAGAATGTGCCAGGCTTCCTTTAGCTGGGAGTGTCAGTCCTAAATCACTCTGCTGGCAGCTGCCACCCATTTATATCCATGACCGAAGAGGATTGAAAGGACAAGTTCTTCCACAGAGATGCTTTTCCATCCAGGCCCCTGGAGGTTAGAAGTGTACAGGCCTGCGTTCACCCTGTTACCCTCCTACAAACACATAGGCACAAAGCAGTAGGCAGAGGACGTACTCCAAGGCTCAAAACTGTTCAAGGAGCAACTTCCATCTCAGGCACTTGTTTGTAACTGTCCTGTGACCGTGGCCTAAGCTAAACAACTCTAAATGCAGGCCCTGACAGTAAGCACAATGAGAGCCATTGCAACTGGAAGACATCAGAACTTGTAGAAAAAGAAAGACAGACTAAGAAATCCCTCTGCCTTACAAATAGCTTTTGACTTTTGCCAGCCCCCTTAATAAGGCCACCCCCCAAAAGGCTACAAAAGGGTCTCCAGGAAGTTGAGGAGTCTCTGGGTGGAAAGCTAGAATGGGTAAGCCAAAGCAAGTCTTTTTTCCCTAAAGTTTGGAGGGGTGCCTAGTTAAACCTTACCTTCTTGGCAGGCTCTTCCTG
>JADRCH010000330.1:1002449-1102047 GCA_019843965.1 Rhynchomys soricoides
GCATATGTGTGCGTGTGCGTGTGCGTGTGCGTGTGTGTGTGTGTGTGTGTGTTCCTTGACAGGAGCATGTCCATATCTGTGATTGCAGAGGAGAGAGGACAGCCTCGGAGCCTGTAATTCTATTTCTGATCATCCACACTGTTTCAGTGTCTATTGGTTACATTGTTTCATTCTTGAGACAGAGTCAGTGGCCTATACCTTTTGGCCATAGAAACAGTATCTTCAGGCAAACTCTTCCTTACCAAGAAAAGGATGGAGAGAAGAGAGCCAGGATTCCTGGGAGAGATGGCCCCTGTCCTGGTGAAAGGGATATAAATACTAGGAGCCAGGCTTTCCCCACAGAACAAAAGAATATTCCCGAAGGATAATCTTTCTTTGGGCATGCCCAGACAGCTTGGAGAGCCAACTACCACCCATCACCCTGGCATGGTAGCTGTAGGCAGGATAGCAAATCTCTCTTTAAGAACATGGGATACCAGGAGGGCTTAGAGAGCAGAAAGCATTACCACCCCTATGGGCTAGGAACCGTGAAGCAGATAAGTGACCCCCCACTTCCACTTCAGCCCCAGTAAGGCCATTCTTCAGGATTGAGTAGGACAAACAGACCCGATCTTGGCTGGCAAAAGAGGCTTTCTCCTCCCAGCTGCTCCAGGGGACTGGAGGAAAACACAGCTCAAGATTGCATTACCAATTTCTGTTGGCCTAACACAATGAAAACCCATATCTAATTTGTTGTCCACTATCCCCCAGGTCCCCTTCAGCATTTACTGCTTTCCAAATATCTTCCTCCCATTGAATATCTGTGTTTCAGATTATTCGTCCCCAGATCTATTAGGATGCATTTACTGCAGCTGACTCTCATCTAGTGATTTCCTGTCCATATGCCTGACAGCTCCAGGTCCCTTTATGTCACATCTCTGTCATTGGTAGGGTTTATAATACCTCTCCATTTAGGGCAATGTACAGATTTAATTAGCATATTCTTTACAACCTTTTCTAGGTTATTAACAAGGATGCAGAACACAATAGATGAACCATCCTTGGGGCATCCTATGGCCTCTGAATTGTGTCACATGTCTTGGCAAGGCTGCAGCGAAGGAGTCCATTCAGTGCACTGAAAGGACTTTGCATAAATTCCCTTCATCATGAAATAGGCTAGAGGATCCTTGGTCCAGTGTAATGAAACCAACATTGTGCCAAGACCCATGTAAAGCAGATTCCAGTCCCAACTCTGCTCGTAATAAACTCTGTGACCTTGACAAAAACCCTTCAGCATTTGTTTAGTTAGGAGTGAAGGTTCACTGCAGGTCCTCAGAACAGATGTAAAGAAGATACTAATCACTCATATACTAACAATGACAGCTTTTCACTAAGCTGCTATTATATGCCAGTTAGTACTTTGTATGGATTTCTAGCCTTCACCCTAAACCTGTAAGGTTGAACTGAACTAAAGGAATCAAAGGCCTTGGCCAAAATTCATGTGATGTTTTTCAAAGTACACGGAGATGCCTCAGCAGGGAAAAGCACTTGCTGTGATGGCTGGGAATCTGAGTTTAGTTCTGCAAACTCAAGTGAAATAGCCATATACGGACACCTGTATCTCAGACTCCTAGAGTGAGATAGGAGGTGTGGAGGCATGAGAGTCACCCAAAGCCCATGAACCACCTGGCTTGGAGCATCCAGAGTGGCAGAAGTAAGGAGGAAGAGCATCTCTCAACAAAACTAAAGGAGAGAGCTGACTTCTGGAAGCTATTCTCTAACCTTCCCAGGAATTCTGTGGGATAGATACACACATACACACACACACACACACACACACACACACACACACACCCCATACAGAGAGAGGGGAGGAAGGGAAAGAGAGAGAAATACACACTCACACACAGAGAGACACAGACATACACACACAGAGTCAAACATTCTCACACAGACACAACGCACACAGAGAGATACACATATTCTCAAATAGATACATAGATACATACAGACACAGAAACACACGCACATATACATACACACACACACACACACACACACACACACACACACACACACATATGTAAAAGGGCCAGCAAATGGCCTAGTGGGTAAAGGCCCCTGCCTCCAAGCCTGGTGATCTGAATTCTATCCCCAAGAGCCACGTGACATAAATAATAAATAATAAAATATAATAAAAGATTTTAAACCACTATCTTGAATTGATCCTTTGCAAGTTTGACAGAACATAGCATTTCTAATGAGTTGAGCCTTCTCAATTCAAAGAAAGAAGGCAATGTCTTAAGGAAGGGGTTCTGTCCCACCAAGCCCCCACTCTTCCCCTGTCTGCTTGAACAGCTGGCCTTGCATCTGCATGTGTACCTGCACAGACACAAGAACAAACAGCAAAATACACATAAAACAGAACAAATCTTTGGTTGACTGAAGAAATGGATTTAATAAGAGGCAGGTTCCCTGAGAGCTCTTGCCTACTGCAGGATTACCAAGGCACAGGCCATCCAGGGGGAGCTCTGGACCAAATACAGTTCACTCAGCTTCTTAAGAACACCTCCATGTTCACAGCCTTGAAATCACAGGTCCAAGGAATCCAGAGAAGGCTTTATTCATCTTCCCTAACCTCCAGGCTTCTCTTTTATTTATTAATATCTTTTCTTCTTTATTTCCCACTTCTCTACACACAGACCTACTCTGATGTTAAAAGGGATACTTGAAAAGGATTCTTCTGGTTTTGCTTCTATAGTTTTCAAATTGTTATTATTCTTTTCTTTATGTGTATGTGTGTCTGTACACAAGGGCAGTGTCCACAGCATCTAGAAGGAGGTGTCAGCTTCTCTTGAGCTGGAGTCACAAGTGATTGGGCATGAGGGCTGGAAACCAAACGCGGGTCCTCTGGAAGACCAGCGAGCGATCTTAATCATTGGGCCACTTTTCTTTCCCGTTCCCAAGAGTTTTAAGGTAAATAAAGCCCTGTGCATTTCATTTCTTAGTTTTAAAATTAAGTGATCAATTTTGCATCCACATTATAAAGTATAGGTTTTATTATTGCTAAGGCTTAATGGAGCCAACAGATCAGGAGATGGAGATGGCAGCCAGTCAGGGGTTCGTTATTTAGAGCTCTGGGAGGACTGAGCATGCCATGCTGTGCAAGAAATCATGGAGGTAGGCAAGAAGGCAGAAGGAGGGTAGAGCCTTTGTTGTGTGTGGTATTTTTTGTTTTGTTTTGGTTTGTTTTTGCAGGAATTGATGACAAATGGAAGGTAATGTAAATAGGCCTGGGATTGAGCAGCTTGAATAATTTTGGTCAGCTTTGGGATATATGGGGGTTCCTGGGAAGATTGGTATGAAGAAATAGGTCTCCCAGAACCAGATGCGTTCTGCATTGGTTAGTCAGCGTGTGAAAGGCACATTGCTTGGTGAGTCATTTGCAATATCCTAGAATTCCTTAGCTCTGAGAAGGACAGCCATTCCCTGATCAACAAGTTCCCAGATGCCAGAATATCAGAAATAAAAATCTAATCAATACAATCCAGCCCATGATTCCATGTGTCCACCGGACCCTCAATGTGAACTGCTGTGCCGATTCCAAGGTATCTACCTCATTTTACCCTCCAGCCTCTCAGTGTTTCTACTCAAGGTGGCCTCGAGCTTTCCAGTACTACAAATAAAACTTTAATGAAAACCCTCATACACACCTCCTCACGGACCTACGGAAGAATTTCATTGGGCTGTATATCTTGGAGTGGAACTGCTGGGTCAGGGGTATGAGTAGATTAATTCAACTCAGTGAAGCCAGCCTGCACTCTGGAATTGCTGCTTCATCCAATTGAGCATGGGGGCTCTACAACATCTGTAATGTTTGCCATGGTCCACTTTTGTGATTATTCCTGTCTGGTAACCACAAAGTGATCACTTATTCTCATACCAATTTACATTTCTCTGATATCTAAGAAATTTGATCTCGTTTATTTTTTGTTCCCTGTAACCTCCTAACATATGCTTGCCAAATCAATTCTAGGTAAGCAATAAAGCCCTAATAGGAAGTGCCGGAATACGTTTTCTTTGAGACATGGTGATGTACAAGCTACCTCCCTCTTGCCTGTCCCACCCTAAGTTCATCGGCAAGGCATTAATGATAGCAAGCATATATCTCTATCTTCTTGCTTTGATGGCTGAGGCCAGACACTGGTATTATGTAGAAAACAAGAAATGAGGAAGTGTGCTACATTATATTATAGAATATGTATGTATATATGCACACATACACATGCAAACACAATGTGCTTATCTAGTACTGTTCTATGTGTTTATACCTACGTATTGCATAGATGGCTGTGCTTTTATAAACACTGTTTCTCCTTCAAATAAACTACAAACCAAATTTCTAAGTTGTGCATAGTTCTACTCCCAAATCTAAAACAGCAGACTAACCCTTGTAGAGACAAGCTGTCATTGGTCCCACCTTAGGCCATCAGTGGGATTAGAAAGAAAGCAAAAACCTAAAACAGATAAAAATAGGTTTCTTCTGTAAGCTGTAATTCATGGCTATCTAGCTTTATACGATACACAGGCAATCAACTGGTGATACTTTCACTAGAGACTGTGGAACAGAGAGGGAGAAAGGGAGAGAGCTGGTAAGTGTGAATACTATGAACCAGAGACCCATGCAGAATCTGGTGCTGAACACTAACAAGCACAGGGGTGTCACCAGGGCCATGCCAGGCATTTATCTCTCAACTCGCTACTTTTCTCTCTCTCACCAATACAAGAGGCCTTACTAGAAGCATGAAGCTGGCAGCTCCAAACATGCTTCCCATCAAGGGTTCTCAGGTGGAATGTGAAGAGCCACCCCACCTGGAGAAGGAAATGACTGCCCTGTTTATTTTAAACATGAGCAAACTCTGGCATGCCACAGGCCACTTTAGAAGGGGCATTTGCTTCCCAGAGCACAGCTATTCTCTATTCTGACTCATGTAGATGGGACAAATGGTGCCCTGGGCATACTCATCCACACATCAGCCTGAAATTGCCAGTAAATCACAACTGCAGTAGCTAATAACAGCCATAAAGCCTTTTGAGTTTTACAAGGTGTTTATAATGGGTAACTCACTATGATTTAGATGAAAAACATGAGTCAGCTCTTGAGACAAAGCTGATATGGGGACAGTGGCCTTGTGGGATGACCTCTAGCAAGCATCCAAATAAATTGCAGAATCTCCTCCTGGCCCAAGGCTGGCCATTGTCTTGTACATATATTATCAGAAGCTCGGCCGTGGGAGAATTGAGCCCTAGAGAATGGAGGTCTTCTATGGTGACTGGCCACAAGAAGAAAAGATCTATTCAGGGTGGCTCACTGACAGAAAAGATGATAAATGTTTAGTATAGAAGCATCTCTAAGCCTGACAGACATAGCAGTAGATTAGAAACCTTCCCAACTATATAATAATAATAATAATAATAATAATAATAATAATAATAATAATAATATATACTAAAAAACAGAGTATAGTTTATAATAAGTTAAATCAAGGGAATTACAGAATCCCCAACTTTGTGAAGAGGGTCCTAACAAGTTCTGATAATGAGCCTGAAGTTTTGCTAATGGGGTTGGGGGTACTGAGTATATATCCTAGAGACGGAAAGAGTGGGTGGAGACATTGGGTAGCAACGACGGTGCAAGTGAAGAGACAGTAAGAGCAGGGAGAACTTGAGAAACATACTGACTTAGATAAACCAGAGACAACATTGGAGAGAGGAGTCTGGAAGGATAAGAAGTCAGGAAATACAGTGAGAACCTCAGTGTTGGCATCAAACGACCGTGGGAACCTTGGACAGATGATCCTGTGCCGTGAAATTCAAGCCATTCCTACCCAGTGGGAACATATGCAACTGAAATATAAGTGTAAGACAAAGGTCCTTTCCCTTATTAATAAAGCATTTAAGTGATTTTAAAGGACATTTTATAAAATATAAAAAGCAATCCCACCCTCTATTATGAAATGATAGAGTTGAGCTCTGGTTTGGCCTCCTGTATTCTAATATGCTGGATTATATTTTCTCCACTTTGCTCATGATCTTCTTTCCTTCTCCTGGTCCTTGAGCAACTTTTTGACTTAGATGTTTTATTATCAAGATTTTCTTTTTACAGCCTGTGTTAGTCTTTTATCCAATTTCTGTGATTAAAATACCTCAGATAAAACAGCTGGAAGAAGAAACAATTTAGTATGGCTCAAAGTTTCAGAGCCTTCAGTCCATGGATGTTTGCTCTCATCCCTGTGGATCTGTAGTTTTACAGAGAGCAACATGGAGAGAAGTTTGGCAGAGCAGAATTGCTCCTGTAATTGTGGCTGGGAAGCATAGAAAGAGACAAATGAAGGGACCTAGAACAAGGACTGCACCCAAATAACACCTCCTACCATGATTCACATCCTCTGATCAGGCCCCATCTTCCATAGACTCCACCACCTTCCAATAGTCTATTAAAGTATGTATCTGTCAAAGATTTAATCCACTGACTAAAGCCAAAGTCTTCATGATCCAATCACTGAGAAGTTTGGCACCAAGCCTTCAACACATGGGCCTTCAAGAGATGGGATGTTGTCAACCACCAAATGATCAAACCCAAACCTTCTATCTAGCTCTAAGGATACTTCAGTATTACAGGTCATTTATTAGTCAGGGTTCAATGGAAGAACAGAACTTATAGAATCAATAGATAGATAGAGAGATAGATAGATAGACAGACAGACAGACAGAAAGGAAGGAAGTGCATTTATTAGAATGTGGTCCATCTAGTCCAACAATAGCTGCCTACCATTGCAAGGTCCAAGAATGCAGTAGTTGTTTAATTCATAAGGCTGGATGTCTCAGCTGGTCTTCAGTATATACCAGAATGTGGAAAAAGTATGCTCTAATGCCAGTGAAGCAATGGATTTACAAGCAAGAATGACAGTAAGTAGACCAAGTGCACAAACTTTGTCCTAAAGTGCACTTCCATGTCCTAGAGTATTTTAAAGCCAGGTCTGAATATTAGAAGGCTGCCAGCAGAAGGTATGAACTAGATTAAAGGTGGACGTTCCCACCTCTAAAGGTCTGGATTAAAGGTCTATCTTCACACCTCAGAAGATCTAGATTAAAAGTAGGTCTTTCCACTTCAGGTGATTTCACTAAGAAAAATAGTCCCTTACAGGTATTCCCAGATATTTGAGTTTTCATTCATTCCAGATGTAGTCATGTCTACAAGCAAGAATAGCCATCAGAAATCACTTGAAGTCATTCAAGGAACTACTTAGAGTGGCTGAGTGGCCCTTTCCAGAAGAGCTCTAATGGCTGCCCAGCATTCTGTGATTTTTCCTTCAGAGCCTGTCTTAGTGTTTCTATTGCTGTGAAGAGACACCATGACCACAGTAACTCTTATAAAGGAAAACATTTCATTGGGGATGGCTTACGGTCCCGAGATTTAGTTTACTATCATCATGGCAGGAGTTAGGGGGAGCACGGTGGCATGCAGGCAGACATGATGAGAGTGCTACATCGTGATCTACAAGCAACAAGAAAAGATTGCCACATTGGGCATGATTTAAGCATCTAACACCTCAGAGCCCACCCCCCAATGATTTGCCTCCACCAACAAACCCATACTTAACTCCTACAAGGCCACACCTCCTAATAGTGTCACTCCTTATGGGCCTATGGAGGTCATTTTTCTTCAAACCACCGCAGAGTCCAATCTAAAATCAGAAAGCACTCACTCTAAAAGGTTTGTTTTGTTTTGAAAGCTTCTGTCCATCTGATTCCAATAGATGATGCTTAACAACAAAACTAAAATGAGTAAGAGTGCAATGGCACGTATAGGAAGGTAGCAGCAAGACACCACAGAAGAGATTAAAGTGGGGGAGTCCTTTTATTTTATTCTCTTAGAAAATGTCCTAGGGGTATTTTTTTTTTTATTGTTTTCTAGCCAACCTACACAGACTGATATACTTAGTAAGTATTAGATAGGCGGGTGGATGGACGGATGGACGGACAGATGGATGGATGGATTATAATAGATTGATAAAAAAGAGATAGGAAAGTAGATGGATGGTAGATGAAAGCTAGGTGGATGAGTCGATGGATGAGTAGATGGATGGGTGGGTGGAGAGATGGGTAGATGGATTAGAAGTCCTGAAACACTGAGACTATGATTCTTAGAAATGAAAAACAAGTCACAAACAAGAGCTTCTCTCAAATAGGAGACTCTTCCTTAAGACTCCTTTAGACATTTGGAGAGAATGAGGAGAGAGAGAGAGAGAGAGAGAGAGAGAGAGAGAGAGAGAGAGATGTGGTAGCATCCTCACATTCTGACACATACCTTGAATTCTTTAATCCTGTTTTTCAACCTTCTAGTGAATTACAGTTTCTGAGTTTCATGAGCTTATACTTTCTGGTGTAGATAGATAGATAGATAGATAGATAGATAGATAGATAGATAGATATAGTGTGTGTGTGTGTGTGTGTGTGTGTGTGTGTGTGTGTGTGTGTGTTTAAGGGCAATAGAAATAAGAAACAAGAAGACAAGTTCCACTAACCTGAACCAAGATTCCCAAAGTGAGAAAAGCCCCAAGCCTTTATCTTTAGTAGCTTGGTACATAGATTCTGGGTTTGGATTACTTAAGTTTCATGTCTGTAAAATGCTCTCAATCTTGAAGCTCCATTCATATTTATTTCTACCTTCTTCTATGAGTGACAGTGTTACTGAAGCTTGGCAAGCTAAAAAGTACCCCCTTTTTTCCTCTGGAAACTGGAAGATCTTAAGAAGCTTCCTTTAGCCACAAAACCCTCTTTCTTTTTAAAGACCAGAATATTGTCTCCTAAGTTTGGAACCTAAATGATCAGATCATAAATAAATGATAACCTCCCAGTAAAGACTGGGAAACCATGACCTTGAATATTCTACTTCCTTCCTTCCGCCTAGCATGAGCTTTCCCCTAAATAGAGAGGGAATCCGTCTCAGTTCATTTTTTGAATATGATTTTTTTCCTCCCAGTGGTCATGGATAGCATAAATCGCTATTAGCCATGACGGAGACAGATAACCTGCCCTATGGGAGAGTGAGAATATGAAATCTGAACTTGCTGTCATTCTCTTTATGGCTTGAAGACCTTCTCCTGTCCATGGTGCATCTCAAAAGCTCACCCTGCTACATAGCTTGTTTTGAATCAAAGTGACATAAAATAGATCATCTTTATTTTTCTTCTCTTTGAGAAGCTTCTGACTTCAATGGGCTCCCAGAAGCAAGGCCAATAGAACCAGTACATAAAAACACTCACCTATACTCCTCCCCCTCCTTAACCCATGTTTTAGGGTGATTGGGGCACAGGAGACAACTTTCTGTAGTATTTAAAACCAAGCTCCAGTGGTTTGAAAATGGGAGCCAAGGCAATCTGAACACATAAAGGTACACAGTATCTCAAGGGAATGTCAGTACCTCCCATGAGTACAAAAAATTCTGGGTAACACAGAACATAAAGAAGAGTAAGCTGGGTCCCAGACTATGTCAGTCTTCATTGGGCAGGTTCAGAAACATTGAGAGGCAATGCATTTAATCCTGACTCAGAAACATCTATTTGTCTGGGAAACATCATCAGCTATAACGCACTATGAGCCTCCCATTCTCTTTCTCTCTCTTTTATTTTTTCTACTTTATTTACATTTCAAATGTTTTCTCCTTTCCAGATCTCCCCTTTGGAACCTCCTTATTCCCCCCCCCCCTGCCTTTATGGGGGTATTCCCCCACCCACCCACCCACCCACTCTTGTCTTCCCTCCTTGGCATTCTCCTACACTGGGGGATCTAATACCCTCAGGCCCAAGGGCCTCTCCTCCCCCTGATGTCTAACAAGACCCTCCTCTGCCCCATATGTGGCCAGCACCATGGGTCTCTCCATATGTATTCTTTGGTTGGTGGATCAGTATCCAGGAGTACCAGGGGATCAGGCCAGTTGCCACTGTTGCTGCCTTTCTGGGGATGCAAACTCCCTCAGCTCCTTCAGTCCCTTCTCCAGGTACTCCATCTGGGACCTCCCACTCTGCCCTACTGTTGCTGTGAAGTGACTCTTGGGTATTTCGAACTTTTGGGCTAATGACCACTTAACGGTGAGTACATACCGTGCCCATTCATTTGTGACTGCGTTAACAGAGCCACCCAGGTGTCAGATGCTAATAGTATTCCTGAAAATGCTTTCCCAAAGTTAGTGTTTCTCTATACTCACATGCAGGACTCACATGATGATGATTTTAAAACGTGAACTCCTTAGCTGTACAGAAGCTTTTTAGTTTTATGAAGTCTAGCTTGTTGATTATTGGCCTTAATTCCTTGGCAAACGGAGCTGAGTTCAGAAAGTCCTTTCCCATATCTACATGTGCTAGGGGACTGCCTGTATTTCCTTCTAGCCATTTTACTGTTTCATATTTCATGCACTTGGCACTGAGGTATATATCCACTTGGACCGAATTTTCATGCAAGGTGATAGATATAGGCCTAATTTCTTCTGCATATGAATACCCTGTTTTTACAGCACTACTTGTTAAAGATGCTATCCTCTTTTCCTGTGTGCATATTTGTCCTCTATTAATAATCAGATGGCTCTGGTTATGAGTGCTCATGTCTGGTCTTCTATCTTATTCCGTTATTTCTGTTTTTGTGCACAGTGGTTTTGTTACTACAGCTCCATAGTATATCTTGAAGTCTGGGATAGCAATCCCACTTGCATTACTCTTTTTGCTCATGATTGCTTTGGCTGTCCAGGGCCATTTCTGGCTCCATATGAATTTCAGGATTTTTTTTTCTATTTCTGAAAAGAATGTTGTGTGTATTTTGATTGCATTGTGCGGTTTTTATTGAATCTGCAAATTGCTTTTGGTCACCTGGTTATTTTCACAATTTTAATTCTATCAACCCATGAACACAGTATATTTCCCCCATTTTCTAGTGCTTTTCTCAGTCTTTCTTCAGAGACTTGAAGTTATCATTGTAGAGGCCTTTCACCTCATTGTTTAGATTTATTACAAGATATTTTATTGTCTTTGATGCTATTGTAAACCAGAGGATGCACACAGTCTCTGTCGATGTCTGTTTTGTACCCTGGCGTTTTGCTGAAATTGGGAATTGTGTCTAAAAGTTTTCTGGTGGAATTTTTGGAATCTTTTATGTATTATATTGTATCACATGCAGATAGGAATAACTTCACTTCTTTTCCTATTTGGGACCCTCTAATGTGTTTGCTTTATTTCTCTAGTTAGTTCTTCTAAAACTGTATCAAGAAGGAGTTGTGGGTGATCATGAGCAGGCCTGTCTCAATCCTGATCTTAATGCCCTTACTTGAGCTTTCCTCCACTTAGAATTATGTTGGCTGTGGGTTTGCCATTCTTCAAAGAAATAAAAAATAATCCTAGGATACATATGAAACCAGAAAAGACCCCAGAGAGTGAAAACAATCTTGAACATAAAGAAGAATACAAGTGGGCTTGCCATTCATAAGTCCCATAGCAAGTAAGTTTCCAAGAAACCAGATTGCAAAACCCAAAAACCTGTGTCCTTTAGCATGTCACCATGTCACTTCCTGCACAGTTCCCAAGGAAAGCTCCTCAGGTACTGCAGAGGGATTCAGAGCTGACTTTGATATTGGGTGAGGGTCTATAGAGAGGCCAGGTCAAAAAGCCATGGATGGATTCTCAGAGCTCTTGCCCATGTAATATGTGGAAAAGTTGAGGCCTGAGGAGATGTGTAACTCACTCATGATTCTCAGTAAGGTGGCTGCTACAGTGAAGTATAACCTGAGTGCTCAGCAGCGCAGAGTTCACCAAACATGTTCACATCTTCTGGGAGGGATCCACTGAAGCTACTGCATTCACTTTCTAGGGCTGACACAACAAATCAGCATGGATTAGATGCCCGAACTAACATAAATTTATTTTTTTATCCCTTCAAAGCTACATATTAAAGATCAAGGTGATTCTCCCTTGTGCTTCCTCTTCCAATGCAGTCCCTCTGTGCCTAGAAAGATCCTAGTGACACTTTGTGTACCTTAATCTCCCTTCATAATAGTGCACAAGGCAGACTGGGTTAACATCACCCTTGCAGTCTTGTTTAGACTTCATCCAGTCTTTAAAGTTCCACATCCCATTCTGAGGTCCTGAGAATGTAAGATTCAGCATGCAATTAGGGAGATACATGTTAAAATCCCCCAGAAGTCTCATTTTTCAGACCCTTCTTCAGCTAAGGATGCTTATTTCCCTACATTCTTGACCACAGGAGACAGGCAGAAGTGTTGCATGTCATTTTAAGACAAGACCAGTGAATCTCACACGATCTTCCACACTCTCAATCTTGCTCCACCAATCAGCAGAGTTCAGAGAAGGGCTCCACGGAACAAGAAAAATGTAGAGTCATTGTATACAAAGAGCCTAGATCCCTGATTAAACATTCCCCCCTCTCCATTATCTACCTAGGAATTTTCAGTGGCCTGGAGCCAATCATACTGCCAAGATCTGGGCAACAATTGTTTTAGTAGTCTTTCCTGACTAATACCCTCAACTTACCAACTAATAATCTTTCTATCACACAGCATAATCAGCAAATTTTAGAATAACACAGTTCACCAATGAGTAATCTAAGTAGGCTGTGAAAAAAAGAGAACATATATCTTCCCTTCTTAGGGAACCAGGTATCTTAGAATGCACAGTCTCCAGAAACCTTCCCAGACTTCCTGCTCCTCTTCCCAATAAAGGCTAGTAACTGGGAGGAGAAGAAAAAGTGTAGATAATAATGATCCCTTTCTTATTTAAACAGGCCATTTTTCTTCCTAATAATGTATTTTTTGTCAGCTCAAATATCCCCCTTTGATAGAAACCTGAAAATAATTAGCCCTAATAGCGCTGCTGTGAATAACACTGCACAAGGAGGAGGTAGCTCTTAATAGGAGCTTTCCACTCCCAACCAAGTCACCTCCTTGGCCCCCTTCCTGCCAAAAGAAATGTAACAAGGAAAAGATTATAGGTTCAGAACCACTCGGGGAGAAATATATATTTGGAATGAATGCATGAAATCCTTTAAAAACAGCACATGCTGAAGACGTTGCGTTTTGTTTGATTTGCTTTCCAAATCACACAGGCTGCACAGTTGCAAACAATGTTTAAACAAGTATAACCCCTGAGAAGTGTGGAGAGATTTAAGAGAAATAAAAGCAAGATCAGCCAGCCTGTAATCTTCTTTTCTCTTTTTTCCTCCCCAAAGCTGCATTAAATTGCCTATTGAGAACAATAACATATTTGTGCTTTTACAGGTAGAATGATTGGTATTATGCAAAGATTTGGCTAACAGTCTGAAGGTACATTCACACTGATCAAGACTGCATGCTGTTAATTATTTCCGGGATGCTCAGGGGAACCCATAATTCCCTTGGACTGCAACTTAGCAGGTCAATGTGTGCTTTGTAGGAGTACCTACAGAGCCTAAGCCCATAGTTGGAGAGCCATACCAGCCAATAAGACTCCAGGAAACCTGCTCCAAAGAGAGTCTTGAAGCATTAAACATAACTTAAAACCCACTTCTCTTAAATCTTGTTGGGTGAAATGTCCCACCTGAAACAGACCATCTGCTTGAAAAGTAGCACCTGGGAATTTAAGGTAGCCCCTAAGGTTCAGAGAGTTACATCTTGCATTCCAGCAGGCGTGGGGAGGTGAAGTTATTCCAGGTAAGCACCTTAAAGGAAACACACATGGACACACACACAGATCTTGACACACAACTACCAACATTGTGCATAAGACTAAAATCCAAAAACAAGAGAAATGTGGTATAGTAATTGATGGTTCACAGATTAAGTCTGACAGAGAACTGTGCAGTTTGTGGTAGGGCTATATGGAAGAATACAGAGAAAATGAGAAAAGTATGAGTTGGAAAGTGACGTTTGAAAAATATATATATATATATATATATGTATATATATATATATATATATTCATATAAACCCATGGAGAGGGGAAGAGAGTAAAATAGAAGTTTGTATAGTAAGCATGTGGGGAGTGGATAGAAATGATTTTCCTTGTGAATATAGGTTTTGGTTAGAGTTTATTTCTGTGAAAAGACACCATTCTCACAGTGACTGGGGCTGGATTAAATTTCAGAGGTTTAGTCCAATTTCATGATGGTGGGAAACAGAGTGGCATGCAGGGAGACCTGGTGCTGGGGAAGTAGCTTACAGTTCTACATCCTGATCAGCAGGCAGCAGGAAGAGAGAGTCTGCTGTTGGGCCTGCCTTGAGCTTCTGAAACCTCAAACCCCACCCCCAGTGACACACTTCCTCCAACTAGGCCACGCCTACTCTAACAAGGCCACATGTCTTCAGCCTTTCAAATAATGCCACTACCTATGAGCCTATGGGGGACATTTTCATCCAAACCACCACAATATCCCTTAATAGGATCATAACACTGTTTTAGAAATGTATAAAAAAATAAAACAAAACAAAATAAAATGGTACCTTGGTCTTTTAATCTGAGTACCACGCATATATCTGTGATCCAAAATTCACAATCAGAATATAACTCCTCAGTCCCCATTTTTTTTTTTTTTTTAAAAAAATGGTATCTGTCCTGAAAACAAATTTGTGGATTTGGCCATGTACACAAACAGTGCCAGAATATCTCCAGGCCAGCTGTTCCAGGTGGGACATGGAATAGCATGTTGTACACAGGTGTGCAAGGATACAGAGCCCCAGAGTCCACATCAGAGATGCTGCTGACACAGATACACATACAGGAGCAGCAGCCGTAGCACAGAAAATTCTTTTATGGCAACATATCAAAATTTCCAAACACAAAGACAAGAATAAACAACATGGAGCAGTTCACATCCATCTCTAGGAACAAGGAAGGACTGAACCTCATACCTGGGAACAAACATATCCTTCTATCATTTGCAACATGCCACTGCCTTTTGAGAGGTGAATGAGGCTCGTATTCTCCAAATCATTCCATAAAGATGCCGTTAAGCCTTGGTGAGGGGATCAACTTTCTTAAGTGCTTCTGGGACTCAGACTAGATTGTCAAGGAAGATCTGACCTAAATTAACTCATTAACAATAAAAAGAGCTTTCAAAGAATTGATTTTTAAAAACTTATTAAAGATTTATTTTATTCTATTTGTTTATGTGTGTGTGCACGCACATATGAGTGCATGTGCCCATGTGCGTAAGGGTACACACTCTTGTGCTATGATCTCTGGTCCCTCAGAGCTGAAGTTTCAGGTATTTGTGGAGTATCTGGCTTGATCTATGGGTGTTGGGACCTAAATTCCAGTCTTCATTATTGCCTAACCAATGTTCTTAATCTGTGTCCCCTCTTTGGCCCCAACAGTTGTTGGGTTTTTAACTGACCCACCACTATGGGCTATGTTTTTTATTATCAACATATAGCTATCTGGCAGATGGTACTGTTGCCACCATGAAACAGCTCAAAGTCAGAGAAATGGGGGGACTTGGTCAAAGTCACCTTTAACTGCTGGCAAGGGGGCTGAATACCAGTCCTTCGATGGAGACTCTCAGCACAACTACTCTCACTCTCTGACACACTTTGGAGACTGAGCACGGAGTGTTTTTGCACAGGGTCTATAATTAGTTGTCTGGTCCCAGTTGCTAGCAGGGTAAACAACGTCTGATAAACCCACAGTGCTGTAAGTATTTATTATACTGCAACCCAGCTGCCAACTGCCTAACCATTTTAATAAAAAGCTATTTTCTAAGGTTTATGTTTTATTGCGTGTATGCCTCCCTCATTGGTTAGCATTTTGGAGTTGTGGAAAAGGTTATGAATTTAGAAACTGGCTGCATTCATATCATATTTAAAACTTAATGCTATTTTATTAAAGACATATGGGCCTCTAAAGTACACATATTAAATGTCATGTAAGAAAAGTAGCAGTTTAAATCACGGTCAAGTTCATTTTTGACGTGACTCCTGAGGCTTCCCAAGATCTGAACTATTTCTTTGTAAATCTGGCAGTTTAACCGCACTCATAAATCACTTTCAAAGTGTATTATTTCTTAATTTTACTGCATTAGAGAGTGTTTGGCCTACACAGTGAACTGTTTGTAGCAGTTATATGAACAAAGTTGCACATTAATCCCACAGTGCTCGGAAGCAGAGGGAGAGGGAGAAGCTTTCCTCCCTGGGTCACTTTTCTTCCCACCGAACATTTTCATCTGTAGAAACACAGTCCTTGGTCTTCCTGCTCTGCCCCTCTCATCTAGGCACAAGTTGCAAGTTGGCCATGGCGTCGATCTCAATACAAGGAAGAAATGAATCCTTTGTAACTTAATCTTTTCCCAAACAGCCCATGACTAAAAATTAAAAATTAGAACGCATGCAGAAATCTGCTTTTTTTTTTTTCACATTATACTGTGCAGATACACTTTTTTTTTTTTTTTTAAATGTAGCTTTGTGTAATTCAGCTCTTGGCTGTTCTGTAATTATCCCAAGATCTGATATCTCTACCTTGGGTTTCAAAGTCCTTCTAAAGATGAGATAATGTTCTTTGGACATGGGTAATAAGCCCCCAACTTAACTCTCCAGTCTTTTCTATTCTGCTTGTGGCTGAAGGGAGCCTAATCCCAATGACAGATTCCAGGATCTAAACCTCAGCCTTGACGTCCAGATTCGCCAAGGGAGTTGGAGGGGGATTAGGAGAGTTGAGTCCAAGGTCATCCAAATGAAAGGGCTTAAGGGCTTACTTCTGCATCAGGCATCCTTCTGCTGAGCTGAGGCTGTGAGGAGACTTCACCACAGCTGTCCTGTCTACCAGGACTACGTCTTGTTGTCCTCTCAAGTGTATCTGTGACCTTGGAGCCTCTTCTTTTGTCCGTTTTATACTAAACTTCAAATGCTTCCTTGGTCCTGGATCCCTTCCTCCACTATTCCTATGGAACAAATGGCTTTGCTCTGTGCTGTAAGATTCCAAAATTCAGTGACTGAGAGCTCCCTAGGAAGTATGTATGGTCTTCCTTCTCTTCTCATATTCAGGAAATAGATGCTCAGTTAAAGCCTTGCAAATTATTGCCTAAAACATAAATCTTAGAAAACTCAGTGAAGCAGGATGGGAGAAGGGACTGGGCTCTCTCCATTAGGGGCTGAAATGTGTTCTATTCAAATTCAGTTATTGAAATCTTAAAATCCAACATAATTGGGTCTAGAAACATAGCCCCCAGGAGATCATATTAAGGTTAAATGAGGCCTTGATCATGTGGTTTATAAGAACAGAAAAGATATCCTTTAGGTTTTCTCCATACCTAGACCTAAGGAGTAAGAGACCAGCACCTGAACCAAACCATGCTAGCATACTAAGGTTAGAATTCTAGCACTGTGAGAATTTATTTGGCCTCTTGAGTTTGAGGCATTTTTACAAAATTGATTGCCTCTTTACAAAAGAGGCAATTTACAGCATCTGAGATGACTGATACATATCCCAACATCTATTGTAAACCAAAAATATCTTCTCTATGTCATGTCACAGACTATTTTAAGATGGTGTAGCTAAGAACATTAGCTGTCAGTTTCTATGCACCAAAAACAGTCCCAGTGCTATATACAGATTCAATAGCTCTGTCCTTGCAGCAGACTTTGGAGAACACACTATGACTCCTGCCTTCACAATGGAAAGACATAGCAGGAGGTACAGGCTCAACCTATATTCAAATCTTGACCATAATCCTGAAATATGGAGCATTCCCGCCTTCTACAGGACAGCAAGTCCAACAGGGGTCCACAGGCAAGTGAACCTTCCCCAAAGAACAACTGGAGGCAACATCTTGAGACATGTCAGGAATTAAAACGAAAGCTGAGTATGTGAGAAGAATGAATAAAGGGTGACAAATAAAATATAGGAAAGGTCACACACCCAGAGAACATCTGTGACATTCCAGAGTGCCTAACAACAACAAAAAGCAAGAGGCAACACATGCACATTTCACTCATGAGTTGAAAGGTTCTTTGAGTACAAGCCCCGTTTAAAATTTCCACACATAGAAAAAGAAAAAGAAAAAAAAAATATATATATATAGTGTATGTGTATATATGTGTATGTATATATATGTTTATATATGTATATATATGCATATACATATTTACGTATCTGTGTGGATATATGTATATACATATATATGCATGTGTGTGGATATATGTATATGCATACATATATACATATATGTCCATCCATGCATACATTAGCTTGCGATTAAAAAGAAATAATGAGTTTTAATTCTGGTAATGTAGCTCAAAATTTGCTGCCATATTTTGAAATGCTCATGAAAAATGAAATTATCCTAAAGATTCCTTGGTGAAAAGGCTGGGTAAAATTGCCATCACTGACAATGGCACTGAGCTTGGCTCAATTAAGATCAAAGGAAGCAGAGCACTGTGCATTACTGATGGCGCTCTGCCTGTCTGATCCTTTAAGATGTTCTGTGTAAGAGACAGAGGAGGAATGAAAGAGCCAATTGTCCCACCAGCATTGGGTTCCCATGGGAAGACCTGCCCTACTGTAATAGTGATATGCCACTTGACAGAGAAGGTACATACGGGTTGAAGAGAGTGTACTTGAGTCCCCAAAGGTAGTCTGTACTGACAGGCAAAGTGACGGGAGACAAAACAGACTTCCTGGGTGCAAGAGTAGTAACCTGTTTCCAAACTGGATCTAAAGTCGTGTATAAATGTGGACGTTATCCAAAATTTTAGGTGGGAAAAACAAGTTCTAATCCTCCTGAATGCAACTTTTAGGGTAAGGAATGCCTCTAAGGTAAAGATACTTCATTTTATTTGAATGGGAATTGGATTTTTTTTCCTTCTGAACATCTAGCACTCAAGAAACCCAATGTTTAAAGAAAGAAATGCCACCTTTCTTTGTTTCTTTCCTGTTTTCTTTCTTTCTTTCTTTCTTTCTTTCTTTCTTTCTTTCTTTCTTTCTTTCTTTCCTTTTCTTCTGTCTGAGAAATGGTTTCTCTGAATAGTCCTGGAACTTTCTCTGTAGATCAGTCTGCTCAGAGATCTGCCTGTCTCTGTCTCCCACGTGTTAGGATTAAAGGTACGTGTCACTACTCCCAGCTGAGCTGTTTAACTGAAATTTACCTTCTGGGCAATACTTCCTCCACACACACACACACAGAGAGAGAGAGAGAGAGAGAGAGAGAGAGAGAGAGAGAGAGAGAACCCTGAAACTCATATTTTAGACTCTTTTATTACATATTTATTTAAATGAATCAAGTTTCTAGGAGTGGTGGGAAATCAACAGAAGGGCTCACACAAGCAAGGCGAGTACTCGAACCAGAACTGTTTCTTTTTCTTTTCCTTCCGTGTTTGGAGGTCTGGGGTCTGGAAATAGAGCTCAGGACCTTGCACATGCTAGGCAACCCCTCTATCTCTGAGCCAGCCTCAACTTTTTGTTTCAACTTTATGAAGATGTTTCTTTTGTTTGAGTTAGATAGCCCAAGACCATTCTAGATCAGGCACTGCTCCATCCCACCCACCAACCTTGCCCAGGGTTAAGAACTAAGTATCCCAGACCCGGTTGTATCCTTCAGCTTTTGTGAGTTTTCTTCTCTGCTTTCTCCTTAAGCTTTTCTTAACTGCTGCTAATAAAACGTGATTTGGAAATAAGGAGAACTGCAGGATAAACGGCCGCTTTCTGTACCTGCCACGCTAACCTGTGATGTTAATATGCAAATGCTAATGTCCAACTGTTAGTTTCAGAATGATGTCTTGCTTTGCCCTTGGGACCTGGCATCTCTGTGGCTGAGCATTGGCCTATCCATTCTGTAGATTTACCTGTCACATAAGAGGCTTGGTTATCTACAGGTTTAATTCCTACAATATGATGTGTCCATGAACATTTCCAAGCAAGATAGAGCTCATACGTGCATGAATGCATGCATATATATATATATATATATACACACACACACACACAAAACACTCACACATAAAATAAAAGTAAATAGATCTCTAAGTATTTCAAAGAGCCATCAGGCTGGTACTATGCAGATGACAGATGTAAATGGCTCTTAAGCTCCATTCTCATTACTAGCAATCACACAAAGGAGAACCTTTCATAGCCCAGTTAAGAATCATAAACTTAAATCCACTTCTTGATACAAAGATTTTAGATCCCATAGGGGAAAAAAATTCTTTTGAGCAAGAACAGGTCAAAGGTCTTTTGGGGAATGTCAGGACTCATAGGCAGGACAGTCACTATGATATCTCTGATGCTATTGGCCTTCTTCTCATGTTAGCCTCTGAGTACCTTATCACCCCACCCCACATCCCCCCAAAACACACACACACACACACACACACACACACACACACACACACACTACCACCACCACAATCTTTCCAATAATCCTAGGGGGAGAAAGCCCTTAAGCCCATCTCTTTGACCCTACTGGCCACCTAAACACCAATACCAGGTTGCGTCCTCTCAGTTTCAGGTGACCTCCAACCAGATGACAACCCTGTTCAACACAAAGATCTACCACTTTCTCTTCCTGATACCCATAAAGCAAAGACTACACTGCTGAGCCATTCCTGCCATGCCAAACTCTGCCAAGGGGGTCACGCTCAGAGGAAGCCACAAACTAGGTCTAACATGTGGAGCTTCTCATTGCCTCATTCCTCAGTCTCTGCATAGCCTATGCATGTCACCGAAGGATGCAGGAATGGACCCACAATATCATCATGAAAAATCACACAGCTTCCTTGAAGCCTTCTTCCTATGGGTCTCCCTGCTCTTTTGGTCCAGCCTCTAGACCTATCCAAACCTGGTTTCTAAAACTTAAGGTATTCAACTGCAGGATCCCAAGGTTTGAGGTTGACTGTCCTGATGTAAGATATACAAGGGTAAAATCACAAGTTTTAGGGCATGGGCAGGAACTCCTTCATCATCCTCTGCTCCATGAATATGTAGATGTGTGTAATTTCCAGTTATCAGCTTCCTCAATTATAGACTTGAGACAATTATAGATTTGGGGGATGAGACATGTATTAATTAAATAGCTAATAAAATACCCATAGACAGTGAATGCTGAGTAAAGACTAGGTGCTTTTTGAACTAACATCAGGAAACTTTCTGTCCATTTAAATAATGTACTACTAAGCAGCTGGACAGCTCTTAGACAGGCCTTACTATCCTAATCAGTACCAGGAAGGCTGCAGGAGTTAGTGCTACAGACCACAATCATCTTACTGAATCCCAAGTTGTATGAGGTGGCCATGGATGCCTCAGAGGGAAGGACATGTGGATAGGAAGATTAATCCCTATATTATTCAGGTTCTTCAACCATGCTCAGCTCAGTCCTGGTGGCTTGTAATAAGCACAGGGCTATAGTAGACTAAAGGTTTTGCTTCCAGGCTGTGGGTTGAATGTAGGTTTGTTCAGTGTGCCTCATGTGTTATTTTCTTGGTTGGTGGCAAACTTACAAAGGCAGTGAGTGGAAACACGTGGTGCTTCAGGTCTTGACCTAGAATTTATAGGTTGTCACTTCTGTTCACATATCAGTGGCCAAAGCATTAATGGCCAAGGCCAAGGTGAGTAGATAAGAGGAAAGTTTTCCTCTCATACAGGAGCTTCTACAGCAAGAACAAAGATAAAGGTACCACTGATTTTGGGCAAATATACTCTGACATACTTTTCCCAAATATTGGGTTCCAGACTTAGTGCAATTTCCTAACAAGTTTTTTTTTTGTTGTTGTAGGTTTTTTTTTTTTTTTTAAATCTTGTCTCTCATGTTCAAAGAGTCCTATTTACTTATATGACCCTCTTGTCTTAGGTCTATTCAAATATCTTTGGACAAAATGATCATTTCAGATAGAAGATGGCAGGGAAAGAAAGCAGGCTATGGGGATATTGTAAAAATGACTGGCTCCATTGGCAACACAACACTGTTTCCTGGGCCTCAGTGTCCATAGAGAGTGGCTTCCATCGTGTGCTCAGAGTCTTTCAGAAGCATTTATAGTTTGTAACACTTTCGTCATTTAAAATGGCTAGTGTTGTTTGTCAATGTCCTCTCAGGATGTAGAATCTCCAGAGAAGCAAATCTGGGTATGGTGGTGATAAGGGACTTTCGAAATTATGTGAATTGAAGTAGGAGGACCCACCATGAATGTGAATGGTACCATTACATGGGTTGGGGTTCTAGACCTAAGGAAGAAAGAAACAAAGAAAGAAAGAAACAAAGAAAGAAAGGAAGAAAGAAAGAAAGAAAGAAAGAAAGAAACAAAGAAAGAAAGAAAGAAACAAAGAAAGAAAGAAAGAAGGAAAGGAGGGAGGGAAGAAAGGAGGGAGGGAGGGAAGAAAGAATGAAAGAGAGAGAGAGAGAGAGAGAGATAGAGAGAGAGAGAGATAGATGCTAGCTAAGTTCCTATATTCTTCTTTCTCTTCTCCCTCACTGTGGATGTGATATGTCCAGCTGCCATGAACTCTGAGCATCATGCCTTCTCCACTATGCTAAACTATAGTCTAAAACCGTGAACTAAAACAATCCACTGTTTTCTTACTTTGCCTTTGTCTGATCTTTTGTTATAGCAGCAAGTAAACCCATACATCTTTATCGTGAGCATCAGCTCTCCATCCAAAGGCATTGTTTAGTCCATTGCCTTTCTTTGCCTCCTGGTCATTGCTACACCAGTGCAAGGCTCCAGAAATTGCTTCCAAAGATCAATGCTCAGAAAGCATTTCTGGAAGACAGGAGACGCCATGGCATGAACAAGCAGAGAAATACAGAATCCATCAGAGATTTCCCCTTCAAATGAATGTGACAAATGTTAAAGTCAGAAACAATAAAGAAAAATTATCAAACTACAAATGTTTGACTTTCAAAGCTGTTTCTAAACATATTGCCTAAGCATTTTCCATAAAAGAAATTAATTCAAAATATTTCCTTCTCTTTAAAAATAACTAAAAATAGAATTTAAGTATGTCTGAAGACAAGAAACATCCGTGCATAAACAGAAATAACACAGAGAACATGAACACAGTTAGGTAGTTAGATATATCTAGAAAATCAAATGACATTTATAGGTTTTATTCTGGATAGTTAGCACTGCAGAAAACTTTAAGCACATGCTGGCTAAATATCTAGTTCACTACACTACAAATATCTTCTTAACTACAAATTACAAAATTTGTTCATGAGCAGGTCCAGATTTATGTAAAATACAGATCAAATGTTCATAATTTTTATAACTCTTGAGGTAGCCTCAGACTTTTAATTTTAATTTTTATTAATTGATTTATTTTATGTGTATGGATATTTTGCCTCCATTGATGTATTTGTACCATATGTGTGTCTGATGCCTGTAGAGGCCAATACAAAGCATCTGATAACTAAAACTGGACTTACAGACCATTGTGAGCCATCATGTAGCTGCTGAGAATCAAACCCAAGTACTCTGGAAGAGTACGCAGTGTTCTTAAGTGCTGAGATATCACCCAGCCCTTTGATAACTTTTTTTTTTATGTTTGTACTTGGGTTAAATGAGGATAACTGAAGTGATCAAAGACATATGCACATTATTTTAGAGTAACATAAATTTATGGAAGCACTAGTTTAGGCATCAAAATAACCCAATATCATGACAAAGCAAGCCATTAAGTAGGGCTCCATTAAAGGGCAGATAACTATCATGGCAGCAGCTACACCAGGGAGAAATCTCCTTTCAGTTTTATAGACTTATTGAGGCCCAAACATACTTCTGAGAAAAACTACTTCATAATTTTAAAAGTCCTGCTAGAAGGAGGTAGGTTCTGATAGGAGAAAAAGTTGAGGAACACACTCAGGAACTGGCTACTGAAGTCACAGACCACATCTTTGCCTCCCCTAGAAGTGTGGTCCAATGGGAAAGCTGTGAGACAGAGATCATGGTAACCACATCTTTTCTCATCAAAGTAAAGTCCTGGTAAATATCAAAAGCAACTGTCCAACCCAGAATCTGTCTCTTCATCCAGCCCACAGGCCTAACTCACCACCTACAGCAAAAGTCTTCTCTACTTCTTCAGCTGATCGTGCTCGAACCAACTGAATGATGCTCAGGCTTTAGGGATAAATTTTTCGGTGTGCCTTGCTGTCTGTGGTTCTTGAATTTTTTTAAGGATCAATTGAGCCCCTGCTGTAGGCCTAGCATCTGAGATCTAAGTTTGAAGAAAACAGACCTAGTTCACAGCTTCAAGGAGCTGGTATCCCAGAAATGGTCAGCTTTCTCAGACCAACAAGGAACTGGCTTCCCTTATGTTCATTTCCTGTCTTTGCCCTGCATTGCCTTTCTCATAGAAACCACCAAACAAACATAAGAAGAGAAAAACTGACTGTACATAGGGAAATTTGTACCTAACCACAGATGTCAAGATTGGGACTGTGCAGAGCAGTTATGGGAACAGGTGATTCTTGGACACAGGAAACCACGGATGTGTAGTCTAGGGAGAGAACTGAACATCTTTCCTGCAGGCACACTGAAGTTTATTCCTTTGCCAATTTACTTGTTCTTCCCTTTCTTTTTCTCTCCATCCCTCTTTCCTCTTCCCCATCCTTACCTCTCTGAATATCTGAAGACACAATATACACTAAAACTCAAGCTAGATGAAATTTTACACATATATAAGTCATACACTGCACATGCTGGGAATCTGCTGGGAATGTAGAATACTGGTTCACACCAGGACTCAAACATAGATACTCACCTCACTTTCTCTCTAAGAAAATGATCATAAAAGCAAGTGAAATTTTATGTACCTAACTGCTTTCAAACACAGGTCATGATTCTCATCCCAGTGCCCCCTGTGGCTATAGCCCCCTGTGGTTCTTCTAAGGTTCTAAAGATTAAACAGTCAGTAGCCAACTTTGTGTGTGTGCATGTAAACAAGAGGGCTCAGCTTTAAATAATTATGTCAAAGAAATGACAACTGTGCTCTTTGCCAGAACAGGGATGAATAATTACAAAGCCAGGACATAATTAAGCAATTGTGACTGTCGGGATGTTGAGCTGCTTCTCTGATGTTCAGGGCTGGTGTGTCGCCATCCGCACCCTCCTAGACCGCCTTCTGTGCTCCTTTGATCTACATTCCCAGTGCAGCAATGGGGGTCATGGTCTGGTCATTCCAGATGCCTTTCACTGGGGGCCTTGAGCTTCTCAGTATCTAGTTTGGTGCTATCTCTGTTGATGGTGGCATGATTCAATGGCCAATATTTGACAAGGCTATGGATTTTCTTTAAAATTCTGGGAAATGAGCAAATCTTAGCTGTCACGGGTCCATTAAGTGTACACACACACACACACATACAGAGAGAGAGAGAGAGAGAGAGAGAGAGAGAGAGAGAGACTCATACAGAGAGTATGAGTGTGCCCTATGTGTGCTTGTGTACCTGAAAGAGTCCACTGTCGTATTACCTATCTGTTTCACATGAATGAGAGCATCCTTCTATACAAGGATTCAAACTCAAAAGACAGGCAGCTTTGAAACAACAGAGGCCAAAGAGCTGTCACAGAGGCAAAAATGTGTCACGAGGAGCAAGAACTAAAGAGAACTTGGATTCCAGTATCCAGGCCTGCCACATACCAAATCAAACCTTGGTGACATAGAGGGTTGATTAGTTCCTGGCTGATTTTGCATCTGCGCCAGCTGAGAACACCCAGCCTGCCCATTCCCTACCTCGAAGGCAAGGGCTATGATTGGAGAGGCATTTTCCATTCTCCCAAATACTTTATGTCAGGAATAAAATGAAAACAGCTCCCCAAATCACAGCTTCCTTGATCATCCATCAGAACATTGTGCTGAATAAGCACAACAGGCCCCTGCTGCCCCAGAAAGGACAGAAGCCAACGTAAGATTCTGATTCTTTTATGAAAAATAGGTCTTCAGCTAGCGTGTGCAGTGCAGCTCCAGCAATTTGAAGGAAGGAAATTGCTCTGCACTTAGAGGCCCACTCAAGGTGTGCACATGCCTCCCAGAACATACATATGCATATATACACACAGATATGGGAAATATATCTGCATGGGAACAAACATGTGTCTGTACAAACAGCAAATAGACAAGAAGCAGCAGTCTGAATGCCAGTTTATTAATTCAGCAAAGAGCTCATTTGGCTCCCTTTTATCTGTAAGTAAAATACCACTGTGAATCTCAGAGAACAACAGACAAAAGGGAATCTCCCACCATTTGGCAGGTGTGCAGTGTGATAAACCAGTAACAATGTGGAATCTTCTTGGGATCTTGAAGGATCTTCACACAAAAATCCTTAAACAGAACCCCAAGAACCCAGGTTTGGGTCCTAACTGTACCTCATGAGGACCTTAGGCTTCTTACCCTCCCAGATCTCTCAAGCACAAAGCAAAAGAAGGGATCTCCTACTAGGAAATAACAAGAAGCCACAGAAACAGAAGCCAAGATCCCCATTCTTCTTTGTCAAGGGCATTTTTTGTCTCTCTCCTCAAATAATTAATGAGCATTTTTAAGTGTAATACAGTTAGTAAGGGCATTAGAGTCAATCACACAAACATTTGCTAATTCTATAATTGATTGGAAGCTAATTGTGAACGCAAGAAGCACTTCTGCTCGTGTTGCTAATGACTCAGACAGCTGATGGCAGGTTTTAAGGCACCATCTCCATCATCTGCCATCATGCTCAAAGGCAAGTGAAGATTCCACCTCTCCCTATCCCCATGCAGAAAAACAGTCCATCCCCACCTGTCTGTCTCAGGCTCCCCTGAGACGTAGCAACTGTGTCAAGACATCTCCAGGGAAAATATTGATCTCTCTCCAGGGCTAAAACAGCAGAATGAGAAGAAACTCAGCCCCATGTAGGACATAAGGGTAAAATTCCAACTCAGGAATTCATGACCCAGTGACCTTGGGCAGCTCCACAGATTGCTCTGGGACTGAAGCCCATCATATGTCAAATGTGGCAATGGGTCCATCCTTCTATGTGTACAGGGCTCAGAGTCGGGCATACAGAGTACATCCCAGAACATGGACAGCACAGTTAGTACTTCCTCAGCTTTCTATCAGCAGCTTTAAAGTTTCCAATCCCAAAGCAAATGAGGGCAAGACAAATAAAGATGAGCTCTGTGCAGTGTAGATGTGAATGTGGGAAAAGCAGGATGGCCAGTATCTGACCCCAGGGCATCACAAAGACTTCATCTGTTGTACTTGACTGGGGTTGGTGATGTTGGCTGTCTCTGAAGTCCTAAGAAAGGAGGAGAAAAAGAGAGAAAGGAAGGAAAAAAAGAAAGAAAAGAAGCCAGGAGATAAATTCTTTCATTTGGACAAAATGGTCAAAGCTGGAATAACTAAAGGCAGTCATGTGCATTCTGTCAGGCCTGTGCTCCAATAAGGAGAACTGTTAACACTTTAATAGCTATGAAATGAATCACTCAATTAATTCTCCACATGCTGAAACAGGTAACAATACATTTATCTGCCAGAATTATACCCTCCGTATCATATATTTCCACAACTGTTAGCAATTTCATTCAGCATAACAGGAAATCAGTCGCACCTCATGGATTCAGGGAAAGAAAGTGGCCCGAGGTCTGCTGCCAACAGTGTAAGTTGATGGAAGAGGCTTCATTGTTCTGCTCTGGTTTGGCTTTGTTTGGCTTTGCTTCCCAGCTTAATCACTTCCAATGCATGTACAGAGGGCTATAAGTCACTGGGTGAGGACAAACTAGACCTTCAGGATTCCTGTGCCAGCATTTTCAACATATAGCTGCAATTTCATAGGCGGTAACTAAGGAGCTCCACAGTGCTCCAGGGTAATGAAGTTTCTAGAAAGGGGTCATCATCAGGGTCACTGAATCTACTCCCCGGGCTCAGACTTCTTAGAAGGCCCAATGGCTCCCGGAGAGATTATTGCAAACATCCTTAAAACCTCCTTTTGTCTGAATCCAAGATTCCAAGCCTACTGTCACAAACTGTATGTAGGGAGCACATAGCAGCCCCAGCTCAGATTGTCTGGAAACACTACACACTGTGCTAACATCACCTTAGGGAACTGAAGAGCCTTCCTCTCTGATAGAAGAAAATGACCCCCTTTTAGTAGCAAGAAACAAGAGGCCCCTCCAAAGGGTGAGAGGAATTGTATCCACCCAAGAATCATAAAATTGTCAGTGTGTTCTTTTTCAGCCCCAGAAACCCTTTAGAAGAAAATGCTGAGGGTGTCTAAATTTACCTGTTGAACTCCACTGAGCTTCACTCATGTTTCTGTGTGCCTTAGTTACTTTTCTACTGTTCTGCTAAAATGCCATGACTATGACAATGACTTATCTATGAAAAGCAGTTTATTGCAGGCTTAGAGTTTCAGAGGGTGAGTCCATGACCATCATGACAGCAGGCAGGCATGGAGCTGGAGCAGTAGTTGAGAGCTTACATCCTGATTCACAAGCACAAAGGCAGATAAGTTGCAACCTCAAAACCCACTCTTGTACTGGCACATTCTTCCAACAAGGCCACATTTCCCAAGCCTTCCTAAACAGGTCCATCACCTGGAGGCCAGTATTCAAACACATAGGCCTATGGGAGCCATTCTCATTTAAACCACCAGGTATGTTATAAATGAGTCTGCTTAGACTAAGTGATAGGAGACCTAAATTATAACCAGTCAATTTCATGACTGGGCCAGCCCTATATCTATGATTGAACCCTGGTGTGAGATCATGTCTACTTTGTAAATACACAGGAAGATATCACCCATGCTCTGCAGAGAAACCAGTGAAGTAAAATATAAATCCCATATGAAAACCAAACATTAGCAGCTCACCTTGGGTTTCACCACCTTCATGAAGGCTCCTCTGACCAATGCCTCCTCCCGTTCTTGTCTGGTGACTTTCTGGGAATCCAGAAACTTCAAATTGGGCAGCTTGTGCAGAACAAAGCACCTGGGACAAAAAGGTAGACACAACTTGGGAACGTTGGAATCATAGCCTCAAGGATGTCACCAATATGTCTGAACCTTGGGAATCCACACAATAATGCTTTAAGGGTTTAAATCTTAGCCATTGCCTCCCCCACCCCTACTCCAGTGCCCCCAAGAGGAAATGTGAAGGGTTGTACTTTGTACAGACACACAACCAAATTTGAGTCATGATTGCACTTGACTCAAGGGTACGTACATACCTCATTAGATTTAGCCAGCCAGTGGGACCCTGTCAAAGTATTCCTTTCTTCCATTCTAGGAAAGGGGCCTTGTTTCCATATGGAAAGTTCTCAGTAAGACTACTCTAAACCTTGATTAGACGTAACATGTATGTATGCCATTCCTGGGAGGTATCTATATTATTCTCTTCATTGATAAATTGACAATTTATCAACAATTTAGAGCTGAGGCTGTAGGCCAGAATTTCCCAGGCAGGACCTTAAATGAGCCCCCATAAGCTGGCTAGCTTTGGTGTAGGAGTAGGGCATGCATGTGGCTGAGAAATGTTTTGCTGAGGCCTCAAGATAGTCTCAAGTACTTTTTTGTCATCATTTCTGGGTAATTTCCACAGTGTAGCATGGAGGTGATCTTTGTCAAGGACAACTAGGAGGCAGAGGTAATTTCTAGAGTTTTTTACTATCCCCAAATACTCAGCTTCCTCTATTCTCTTTGAACGATCATTAGTACTCATTATAGAGCACCACAGATAAGCCAATGTGTGTGATGGGCTGGCCTCCAGGGATGTGTACAAAGGGAAATGACAAGAGGGCGCACTTGGCCAGGGTATGTGTTTATAAATATCTAAGTGTATAGACACAGGTCTACACTTCTTGTCAGCAACAGTCATCAGCCTAGTTACTTCCCATCAAGACCACTCTCTCTATCAACTGAATGAGCAATCGTCCAGACCTTCTTTTGCTTTGAAGAAGAGATAGACACCCAATGTCAATAGCAATGCACATCCTCTAAAGAAATCTCTCACTTCCAGCAGCCACCTTCTTATAATTCGCTCCTCTTCCAACTCCCAGCCTCAGGAAACATTCCTTCTCCCCTCTAGCCCACACTATTTTCCTCACTCTAAATGCTCCTAGAATACACTATCAGCATCCAGTCCAATATACTGCCGTTTCAGTTATTTCCTTGCTGTTAAGGTAATGAATGTCCTTACCTAAGCTACAATCTTCTCAAAGGTTTATCTTCACTATATCTTGGAAACCAAAGCAAGGATGAGTTCAGTAGCCTGTCCATCCATTTCAGTTGCACAAATATTTCTTGAGTACCTATTATGTGCCAGGATCTAGGGATACAGAAGTGATTGTGATACCCCTACATTCTCAAAGAGGTCCTTACTGTAATGGGGAATATTTATTGACACATGATTAACTAGAAATCAGTGAGGTTGAGATATATACCAGAGTGGTTATGTGAAAACAGAGAAGAACCAAAAAAACTTAAGGGAAAAGGAAATAGGCTATCTCAAACAGACTTCAAAGAACCAATTCAAAAGCAACTCACTTAAGATTTTATCAGTAGACATATTCCTGGACATCCATGGTGCGTCCCTCCCTACTGGACCCCAGGGTTCCCAGGGCCTCCTCCCAGATCTACAAGGTAATTTCATATCACCAAGTGACCTTTATAAGCTTATTCAGGTAAAAGACCTGGCCATCACTCAAGAGTCAGAGATAGCACTCTAAAGCCCCCCCTCCCCCCCAACTCAAAACACATTAAAATTATTTTGCAATTAACTTCAATTAAGTCTCTTATGAATTAATATATTATTTCATGTGAGTGGGCAAGCACTTGGGCTCTGGACACAGGTCAAAGGTCAATATCCCAGATCCCATGCTCTCCTTCCACTTTACTCAAGGTGGGGTTTCTTGATTTTGCAGTGCTTTGTACCATAGGTTAGCTGGCCCATAAGCTTTTGAGCTCCTATCTCTGTCTTGCATCTTCCCATAGGAGTGTCCAGGAATACAGATGTGCGCTATCAAGGTGTCAGGGATGGAACTCTGGTCATCAGGTTTGTGTGGATCCTTGAAATTCCTTTACAGTCTATCCCCCAGTCTTTTTCCCCTTTTCTCTTATCCCTCTTTCCTGCTTCCTCCCTGTCCTCAATCTATTACCTGCTTTTCTTTTCTCCCAAGCCTGTCCCTCCTTAACCTCCATCCCCGAATACCTCTGATCTTATCCAAAATGAGGCAAAGGGCTCAAGTGTTCTTTCTTACCCTTTAGCAGAATTCCCACCGGCCTCAGACTGTCAGAGAAAACTTCCATCTCCTGCTTATACAGGCAAAGCCTTGATGACAACAGATTCTTTCAAATAAAGACATGTACAGACAGAAACAATATGTCAGGAGTGACGCTCAAAGGAGTAAAGACACCCACTAAGTGTAGGGTGGGAAAAGATGAATATTCAGGTGAGGACAACATCGGTATTAGAAAATCAGCCAATGTTTAATGATGAAGTGAAAGATGCCTTCACGGGGCTGCCAGGAAGCACAGTGACAACAGACCGTGCATTGTCATTTCGCCTAGCTTTGGATCACAGCTCTAAAATCAAAGGAGCGAGACAGAGAGGTGCTGGCTTTTAAGCTAGTTAAAAATTTTTGGATGACAAAGAGCTACTGTTTGCAGAGGGTTCTTCTTAGAGTCAGAGAGACAGCCTATGACAGAGTCTGCCAATCATCCCTAGACTTCAGGTGATTTCACTTCCATCCTAAGGGCCACCATGAGTTCCCAGAGAAGACTGAGGGACTTGAGCGTTACCCAGCCTGTTAGGATCAGAATGTGGGGCCTGGAAGGATAACAAACCAGGATAGGATGCGCACTCTCAATACCAATTAAGGAGACAAGTTAATAATGAGAAGCGGAGAAGGGAGCTACATTCAGGGGGAATGTGAGGGGGGATAGAAACATTGGGAAAAGGAAGAAGGAGATGCAATGATCCCCCAGGTCCATCTTCATGGTCCTAAGAAGATGTTTAGTTTTAAACAGGGCCAAAGGTATGCATAGCTAAGCAGTTCTGTTCCAAGGAGGGAACCTGTCTATCACCACTGACTCAGCTCAGGTATCTCCTACAATATGGGCTGACAAGCCCATTGTCTCCTCTTACAGGGAGACAAGCTACCCTACTGGTTAGCACCAGGCTGCCAGGCTTTTCCTTCCTTTAGCATGAGATTCCTAAGGAAATTTCAATGCCCTGGCATCTATAGACTGCTAGCCAAAGAGAGGGTACTAATGACTCTTTAGAACATCTTCATCTCAAGGGGTCTGCAAGATTGTTGCTCAGTTTGAGTTTGATCCCTGTGGTCCACAGGAGGAGATAAATGATTCCTAGGAGACATCCTCTGACCTCCACATATGCTCTGTGGCAAGCACGTACCTCCGACTCATATCGTACACACACATATATACATATGCACACACTAAAAATAAATGAAAAAATACATTTTAAACAGCACTAGAGTGATAACTCTGTAGTTAAGGGCACTTTGTGGTTTACCTGAAGACCCAAGTGCAGTTATCAGCATCCATGGCAAGAGGCTCCTAACAACTGGAAGTGCAGCTCCAGAGCATCTGGCACCCTCTTCTTACCTCAGTGGGCACCCACACATGTGTACATATACTCACACATGTACTGAGACACATAAACAAAATTAATATTTAAGCTCTTTAAAACGAAGTTTGCCATCTCTGTCAGAATGGCTGTACTGGGTGGACTTGTCTACCCCCCACCCCCGATCCACTGTTTCCTCCAGAATGCCTTCTTTCATTTATTTACACATTCAGTGAGTAATCACTGAGGAGATATTACCTGGAAGGAGCAATGCAAGGCCCTGAGAAGGTGAGGAAACCTAGAAGAAGACCTCTGCTCTCAGTGCATCCTATGTTCTAGCACTGCATTTACATTCTACCTCAGTGGTTCTTGACTTTGAGCAGGCATCCTCATGACCCATGGGCTTGTTAAAGCACAGAGGCAGGCAGGCGCCAGCCCATCCCCAGAGCTCCTCACTGAGGCGATCTGGACTGAGGCCTGGAATTTATGTTTCTAAGTTCCCAGGTGATGCTATCATGGCTGCCATCCTGCTGAGAACCAATGTCCCACTGAAAACAACACCACAAGGACTAATAGTTAGGGAATTATTAGAGCAATGAGGCAGCCAAAAGTCTCTTTCCTAGTTCAGCTAACAGTCTGCTCTGCCCCAGCACCTGTGCTCTGTGAGCCCAGCTAACAGTCACGTTTACCAGGTTTTCCTGTCCCCTGGTAACTTAGAATAGGCTCCAGCATTCTTGCCAAGCCATAAGCCAGTGGGCGTCCTGCCTGCCTGTCTCATGCTGGTCTTGGGAGATCCATTTCCCTTTGTTCTAGGTCATGTCAGAGTGTCAAAAGCTGCAGCTCCAATCCTGTGTATAATACAAGTTTGCCATAAAAACACAAGAGCAGATTCCCGAAGCCACAAAAGGAAGGCTTTTACAATATCAATTTGGCCCTTGTAAATTTAATCCGGGGGTTATTTGTTGCACCCAAATCTCTTTACTGTGATGTATGACTTAGTTACCGGGGTTATCACAGCCATACCCTAAAGTTGCATAGTACATAAAACATTTCAGTTAACAATGCGGAGAGGTTAACTCCCCCAGATAACCTGCAATCACAAGGGTTAGTCCAGATGACATGCCTCTGTCACCTCACAGGAGCTATTGATGGTTCAATCAGTTTGTTTTGAAGGCAAAGAACAACAAAAGGCCAGTAAACTTATTCAGACTGTCAACAGGGGCTATCGGGAATGGGACTTGCAGGTAAGTAATTCTGGGTGTTTTAAGGGTATTACCGAACAGCAATGGTTGAAGGAAGAGACAGCTACTAATAACACAGAAGGCAGCCATCATAAACCACTTTATGGCAGAACCCCCCGTCCATAAATCCTTTGGCACCCGGAGACAGCTTCAGATTTATAAAACTGCTTGTTAAGTCAGGGCACTGCTTAATGAGAGGAGATCAGTCTAGTTTAGTCCCATGTCCCAACTCCAATTTTCGTGACCTTCTCAAGGTGGCTGAAGGGAAGCCCCCGGGGCTAGAGGTAGTGGGACTTAGAGGCCCTGCTTGCTGTGATATGGAAGGAGGTTATCAGGAGAGCAGGGAGCTCTGCAAAGGAACTTAGGTAGCCATTTGTCTCCATATGGAGGCAGATTTCCTGAAACTGAGAGACTATCACTCAGAGACTACCAGGTTCCCTCTTTTCATGTAAAATGGTAGATTTTCTTAAAGAACCTTGTAAGGACGGAGCTAAGTCTGGAAGGAGGGCAGAACGATTCCAATCCTTTTGTTATTATGGAAAAATCTATTTTTTCTTGTTTTGTTCTAATATCAACGGCCTTAGTACTTTTTGCCTAGATGTCAAAAAGGAAAACATTCTCTTGTCCTACATACTATATGCCACGCTCTCCCAGAAAGATTACCTGCTCCCCAGTAACAGTGCAAACCACAGACTCATGCCATTGACTTCTCAGATCTTCTTGTGGCGTTGGTAGCCATATTTCTTTCATGAAAATGGTTCGTGACTCTCATGAGTTCTTCGGAGAGTTAGGCTCCAGAGTCCTGGATGGCGTATCCATTCCACTTATGGCAAGCAATGTTTCCTCTCTTTATTTCCCAAATCCTTCTCACTCCCATACCCAGGGAGTGCAGAGACAAAGTACAAGTTACTGATGCGCTACCTGGTGCTCTGAAAGCAGCTATGGATGATCCTTTCGCTGTTTTCAGTCCCTCTTCCCCCTCCAAAGCTTAACAGAACAGGGCAAGGATGCCAACAAGACAACATGATTCCTGGCTGTCAGCTGGATCACATCAACTGTGTTTAATAACACTGGTCATCTCATGCTGGTCAAGAGCAGGGATCAACTGCTAAAGGTGTTTGACTAATGAGAGAAAACAGCAAGGGCTTAGACACAGCATCTTTGAGAGACCAAAGCGCTTAGAGATTGGGGGCAGAGGTGCCAAGGAAAAGAGGTCATCAGGATGAAAAGTTGGGGGAGGGAGCTTGCAGGGCAGAGCAAATTGCTTGGACTATGAGGTTTTGAGCTTGCCTTCCTGAGCCTCAGTTTCTCTCTCTGAGCCATGAGTATGGGCCTTAATCTCCTTCAAACACTAATTTGCTTAAAGTTGATTGACAATAAATACGGTCCCTCCTCGATACCCCAGCTTCACCCAATTGCCTTGCATAACCACCCCTCCCAGAGAGAGAGACAGTTAGAAAACAGCAATGAAGACCAAGGCATCAGGAACAAAGGGCTGAGTGGGACAGTTCCAGATGCTCTGAGAGACAACAATGATGATCTCACTCTAATGAGCTGAGGTGAGCTCACCTACAGCATTAATGAATTGGCCTGACAACTGGCAAAGGCCAGCTGATTTTGCTCTCAGTTCACTGACAGCATGTTTGAAGTCTCTGTGCAAACAATACACCCACAGGACAGTCCAAGGGCCTGTATGGAGGGTAACCGGCAATTACTGTGTGGGCTTCTGTCGCTTTGATCTCTGGGTCATGACCTTTGCTTTCTTGTGATCATCAAAGCCCAGATTGTAGATTAGCTGTGGAATGCTAGCTGGTTTATATAAGCCACAGGTTTTACAGCTCCTATTTAGTGGGAAACAGCCTTGGGTGGCAGCTCAAGGTGGCCCCAGACACCACTGGAGGGTCCCTCCTACCTTTCCTTTGGTGGAGTGCTACAGACACTGGGCAGGCCCCCAGGCTGCTGCCTACCAGGGAACAAAGAAAGGATATCATATTTTAAATAATTTAAAGTTTTAAGGAATACAGAGGGACCTACTGGGGTCAGGTGGGGGAATACTGGGGGGAGCAAACAGGGCCTGAAGGAACAGAAACTGTAGGAAAATCAGCCACAAAAGATCAGTCTCAAGCCTGAGAGCCCAGGTTTCTTATTTGAAAGGTGACACTCAGCATTTATTCTCTGTTGACTTTCAGCCATCATTCTTCCTGAAGAAAAAGATAGGAAAGTGTTAGCATCTAGGGGTCTTCACAGGGTTTGTTTTCTCTGCCAGGTGAAGAATGAGAAAGCAAGAAATATTTGGAGCGAGGCAGGGAGCAGTGGGGAAATCCTGAACATAGAACAGGAGCAGACAGAATCAATGGTCAAAGAAAGGCTTTTATTGGGGTGAGGAATCACACACATACAGCAGGCACATGCAAAGGGGGAATCAGGAAAGCTGAAGTTCAGTTCTTCTTGAAGACTGAAGATTTAAGAGTCCGTGAGGGGAGTCTTTCTCCCCCAAGTTTAGAGTTCCTTAGTTTGAACAAAGGCAGGGAGGCTAATAGGTAGGTAGCTTTGGGGTAAACATGTCCTAGCCTTGCCTTGAACTTGTCCATAGGCTAAGTGCCCTTGTGATAGGAGAGGAAGTCTTTCTTTTAAGCTTGCAGGCTTTTCTCTCAGGTCAGGTGTGTGAGGAAGAAGTCAGCCATCTTGGAATTTCACCATCTTTATTATCTAGTCATGGCTATTTCTCCCTCTCTCCCTCCCCTAGCTTCCTTCTTCTCTTCCTACTAGGGAATCTGTCTATCTCTTAGTCCCTCAAAAAAACAAAACTTCCAGGATAAAAGAAAGGATAAACTATTCTGAGCACCTAGGTCTCCACCCCTGACTTACTATATTGATTTTGGATGATATCAAAATCTGTAGGAGGCCCAAGTTCATATCCATGCAACATTCATCCCAGAACAGCAGTGCTGTATCCACACAGTGCAATGCAAATGGGTTCAGGCCCTGTGACAAGGTGGCATGTCCACTTCTCAGCCAAGACAAATGGCAAAGGGAATCCGGGCATGGTTATGCCCTTACAACAGAAGGCCCAGGGCGCTGCTCAACCACTCACTAGTACTTCCATGTTCACAGAGAAATTTAATGAGCCTGTTTTACTGTGGGCATGTATGCCCAGAAAATCCAGCTATGTACACAAAGGTAAATGAGGAAGTCAAAGGGGGCAGACACTGGGGAAAAGGTAGGAAAGATGGGACAGAGAGAACAACATTCATAAACCTAGTCACTTCCCATTCCAGGTCTCGTGGTTGGCCACAATGTGAACTAATCCTGAGCTGAAATCTTTGAAGTCAGCATCTCCCATGGAAACAAAACAACAGACACACTTGTTTTGATGTATGGCTGGGTGACATAAATATTACATCACATGACCACAGAGGAGGCAAATCAATAGGAAATTTTTTTTTCAACAGCACTAAATGAACCACAGGTTCCTGCTTCTGAATGCTATTGCTTAAATGATTAATAGATGAAGCATTGTTCCAAAACATACTTAAAGTGAAAAACAGTAAACTGTAGAAGTATCATTCATTGCTTAAGTCATTTGCTAGCAAAAATGCCATATAAATTTACCGAGAGCTTGCACTATGATGACTTCAGTGACAGCCAGAGAGCAGGTAGACCTCACACTCTGTGGATGAAGAGGCAGCAAAATAGTTTACCCAACGTGGGGTAGGCCATTGTACTGCTTTGTTTAAACACATATGCCACAGGAACTCTGAATTCAAAAGCCATATTGTGAAACCCTAAAACTTCTGGTAAATGAATCACCAGCCAGGATGAAGAAAGCAGAGCTGCTGAAAGACCACAGGGCTGATCTGGGCCGTGGCTGCATCTCACTCTTCCAAATACAGGGAAAAGTGATTTTAAAGTCAACAATTAAAAAAAAAATGAATAAAAGATTTAAGCACCAACCAAAGATTTAGAGAACCAACCCAACGTTTCACAAGATGATGTAGCGAATTTGTAATGGAGTAGGAACACATTTAATACCTTGATTGCTCCTGGTGGCTGCCTTTTCTCCAAGTGTGAGCATCTACCAGTCACTGTTGGGTATCTTAAAGGTTTTCAAAGGCAATTGTTGCTAGACGTGATTTGGGCTGTGTGTAAGCCCTTGATTCCAGTCCCTCATAGCAACATTGTCATAAACACACTAACAAACAGCCTTCTCAGCTCCATCTCTCACATGCTGCCAGCAACACAGACCTGAGATGGGGAGGACATGTTTGGGGGACTGCCAAGGTAGATCCATGAGGAGGGTTGCCCTTAGAGAAACAAACTTTCTGCAAAAATGTTGACCTACAACTTAGACTTGGATTGAGTCTAGATGATAGTTGCTACTGGCTAACTGGATCTGATACTTAAGAAGTCAGAGTAATTCCAAACACCCTAGCATAGTCACCTAGCAACTTTCCAATGGCTTTAGGTTTGCATTAGGCTTCAAGAGACAAGGACTCCGCTCTTACTCAGTGGTAATTCTCTCCATGTAGACATGTCTATAACAATGAGAGGAATACAGATGATAGGATAAATAACATGGAGTGAGCTAGTTAATCCAAACATGGTTTGCTGCCAAAAGAATCATAGGGACTCAGCCATTTAAGGACCACTAATCTAGACAGTCACCCCTGTTTTAAATCTTCCTATGGAAATGTAACTCCACATTAGGTTTTCAAATCTTACTGCTTATACAGTGACGCTAAGTCTGCTTTGCTGATCTGACCAGTTACAAAATCATCAATGAAGTATTTGCTTTTCTCTTCCCTTTACACCTCTATAAGCCCTATATCTGAGACCAAACAGAACAAGATAGAAATGGAAATTCATTCTATTCTTTCTTCTCCCCTCCCTGCTCTCTCTCATCCTAAAAAAATGATTTATCTACACTTGTATTCACATATTATGTTTGGTTGTATGAATGAATAAATGGACATATGTGAGCATATATATATATATATATATATATATATATATACACACATATATATATATTATAAATGCATATTCATACATGTGTAAAATTTACTTGTGTTTTATAAATGGAACAAAAATATGAAGAAAAAGTCAGAAAGTAGAAACAATGTTTGATTTATAAAACATGTATATTAGGTAAACATTTTTGGACTTGACCTTCTAAAATACATCTTAAAGTTAGTGCTGGCAGTAGCGAAGATGGAAGATGTCTAGGTTAGTGCTGGCAGTAGCCAAGATGGAAGATGTCTAGGTGCCTAGCAACAGAGGAAAGGATAAGGATATATTTTATATAATGGAGTATTATTTAGCCATAATGAAAAGCAAAGTCCTGTTGTCTGTAAAAATCAAACAAAACAAACAAAAAAAACCCACACGGACCAAAATATTATCACACAGAGCAGACTAGGTGTCACATGCATTATCTTATACATGGAAAGTAGAATTAAACAGAAAGGAATACACTCTCAAGTAGTGGTAGAGATACCACTGAGGAAGGCTAAGTGGGCCAGAAGGAGCAGGGGAATGGGTGGGCACAGAGGGAGTTGTGAGTTTGATATACATATTGTGATATGAAGATATCACAGTGACTCTCATTCACCTGACGACTAGTACACACTAATAATTATAACAAAAAGCGTTATTCCAGAAATGTTGACACAAGAAGGTACTAGGTTTACAGTGACCCATTCCTACACCTTGTATCAGACAATTTCACGATTCAAAGTTGAAAAAGAATGTTCCAGAAGTCATTTGACGTCTAAGCAATTAAACAAGTAAATGTAAGAAATGAGCAACTTCCTCTGACTGGACGGCAACTGTGTTTCTCCTATTAGAAGTCACACTTAAATCTATAACACTGCACCATGATAGAAAAGTATTCCAAATGGAGAACAACTTTCATGAGTTTATTTTTTTGAGCAGGGATCTGATTTGCTCTGAGTCAATGTGAGAATTGCCTAGAAACTCTACAAAATTAATCATGAAACTTAGAAATGAAGCCCAAGTCACAAAATTCTTCTTTATGGAAACACAACTGGATCCATGCTTTATGTTATTTACCCCCATGTGTTGGATTTTTTTTTCTCTTACAAATCTATAATAATGGTCAGTAAATTTTTTTACACTGTTAGCCTGAGACACTATAATCACTCCCACTCCACTTCTTTGTAGACCACGAGGGTTTTATAGAAACTCTAGAAGAACAAGTCCCTCTCAGGTCATTATCCTCTTTTCTCTGCCCTTCCAGAGCTCTGTCCCAAGATCCCCTGCTCAACTGTCGTATTTCCTTCTTTTCTCTTCTGTTGATTTGAGTAGGGTATTAAGGACAGCATTCTTTTTTATAGCAGAGACCAAAGGGAAGATATCACTAATTCTCTTGCTTATTATATAAATGAAGTTTTGTTGGAAGAGAGTTAGGTATATTCATGTTTAAATCATTCATGGATGCTTCCACACTTTAGCATTAGGGTTCAACAGTAACACAGAATCCATGTAAAACCTAAAATGCATACAGATTAGCCCATGGTGAAAAACATTTCTCAGCCCCTGATCTTGACCAGCCCATATCCTTTCTTGGCTCCTATGAACCCAACAAAGGAAGAAAGGGGATTCTGTTTCTAAAATGCAACAGTTGAACACAGTCACAGGAGGTCCATGGACACTTACCAATGCTTACTTTACCCACAGCATTCTATGCCCTGGAGTCTCCTTTTCCCTTCCACCACACATGCGCACTCACCTGTATCTCTTATAGTCGTCCTCGTCCTTCTCCAAGCTGACCAGCTCATTGGGACAGGCCACGTTTCCCAGCAGACTGAGGTACTCTAAGGCTGGTGCCACTTCTGCCAGGTGATTGAGGAGGTACTCCAAGTCGGTAATGTGCCAAAGGTTAAGGATCTTCTTACAAGAAAATGAAAAGCTTAGCAAGAAGTAGGAGCCATCAGTAACAGACCATGCTATGGGAGTCAGTTCTGCCTCACCCTGGACAAAACACCTGACAGAGCAACTTAAAAGGGGGAAGGAGTTATTTTAGCTCACGGTGTCTGGGGTTCCACCACGTGCTGGAAGCATCGTTTTGGGGACTTTACCTTCAGTGCGTGGACTTGTAGAAGATGCCCATCTAAATCATAGCATAACTATGTCTCAATTCCTAAAAACAAAACCCAATTTTTAGTCAATCATGCTAAAAGATGGACTTGTTATTCCATGTTCTCTATAGAAAACATCACAAATGTGATTATACAACGGAGCTGTATTTGCAAGAAATAAGGTTTTGAAATGGGCATATCTGATGTTTGTGTCCTTTCTAGTTATTTTAACATTTGTGGTACTTGTCAATGTAATTTTTAAAATTTGCTTTGATATATTTTTATTCCAATTGAACATTTATGGTTTTATTCTCATATGCATTCTCTTAATTCTCGTCTTAGTTTTACATTGTGAGGATTCCAACACAGGGCCTTGGCCATGCTAGGCAGGTGCTCTGATGCTGAGCCATACCTCTAGATCATCAACAGCCTTTCAGTACACAATGTATGCCCTTAGCTATGGAACATTCGTCTCTTTTAGAGGGCTCCTTTTTGTTATCTAAGCTCTATACTCCATAAAAACTGTGGCCTTTCATTGACTGGACTGCTTGGACAGGTAGATCCCTTTAAATTTCCTGTACATGGACACTTCAGGCAAAGCGTCTTGAGGCTCCAAGATGCTTTAGCTATCTGTACCAATGAATCCAGTGCAGGTCCTAGAGTCTGTCTCATGTGGGATGTTTGGTATGATGGAAACTCCATTCTTCTAAGCCTTTTCAACAATGTACTAAATGACAAATCAGGGTAAGCTAAGTAGTTATCCATAATCCACAGCAGACAGGAAGCCCTGGCACCTCCTACAGCATGTTCTGCACCAGCCTCTCATCTTTGTTGATTCCACCCCCAAACAGTGAAATAGGAGATGGAGTTTTAATTGGCTCTTCAGTCTCCTGGGTCAACAAGAACAAACACAGTCCTGTCCTGCCTGATTGTGATCTGGATGGAACTTGTGTGGAAAATTAAGTCAAGGCAATGAGTAGATGCAACTCTGGGCTCTCCAACTAACCAAGACCATGACAGTGAAGATGAATTGTCGGAGATGTTTGGAAGGGCACATTGTCTTCAAGCTCCCTGGCACTGTGTCAACTCTCCCCAGCTGGATTCTTAGAACACACCTGGTTCCCTTCATCAAGCCTTCTCCAGAGCATTAGGCACTCAGGATTTTGTTTTGCCAGTGTCTACTGGAAGTTACCATTGTGGAACCCAGCTGTCATGGAGAGGCTTGCCAAGAGCGATTCTATACGGAGTGGGCAAGATCAAAGTGGTGTCGTTCTTACATGTTTAGAGAAGACGGAAGGAGAAGAACCTCCTGGCGTGCAGGTCCTATTGTACATAAGCCAGGGTGGTTTCCCAAATTAGAGTAGAACATCCCAACTTTGGGTTCATCTCCAGGCCAAGGACCAGTTTTATAACCACTGGGAAATTTTAACCCGATGGCAGACGTTTGGACACTAAGTACATAGTATAATGTTATATTTGCACCCTTTCAGACACATACATATCAGAAATATTAGAATAGCAAAAAAAAAAAACAACAACAAAAAAAAAAAAAAAAAACCCTAAGAAAAATGAGATTACAAGTCACAAAGCCAGTAAATGACTGAGACTATATTCAAGTCTAAGTCTAAGTCATTTCTATGGGAAAAATGACTCAATTTCTAGTACAAATGATGAAATTAAAATATTGAAAAATGAAGAGTGTAATATGTTTGGAGAGAATTTGGAGGGAAGATAATATAGTCATCCAGCTGTGCTGTCTGTCTCGAATATTTCAGTGTAGACTTATGTTTTCAAAGCACTGTGCTTTTCTCTAAGTGTATTCTCTAAGTATAATTTCTCCAAGGAATTTTAGTTAAGTGTACCATGGAGCAACAAGGGTCTTCAGGTGTTAACGGGTGGCTTCCCATAGATTACCCTAACTCTACTCAATACTCTGAAGTATGTATTATAAAAGAAACCAAGACCCTGAAAAAGAAAACATATTTATTGAAGATGGTAAGAAACTGCTGTTTAAAGGGGGGGGGGAGGCTGGAGATGTGGCTTGGTACTCTTGTAAAACGTGGGAGTGCAATTCCCAGCACACACGTATGGCAGCTCACAACCACCCATGATTCTAGCTCTAGGAGACCTGAGGCTGTTTTCTTCCCTCTGTTGACACCTGCACTTACATGTACATATCCACACACAAACACACATGAGCACGTAATATGTTTTGAAGGGTGAGGTCCAGTTTTGTGATATAGCACACCCATCTCCTTGCTGTAGCCCAGCTGTGTAACAGGTAGCACTATTCTTTCTTTCCGTGTGGTCACAACGTTAGCACATATGCTGATGTAAATACTTTGAGAGGAAATTAAGCATAATCACAAATAAAGCCTGAGTTTTCCCACAAAGAAAAATGAGGGACAACCATTAAGTTGTGCAAAGGTTAAGCATCTGTACTTTATAAAATTTTCAATCAGTCCCCTACTTTGGATTGACTATTTGGGGATCACAGGACTGAGATCAACACAGAAGACCTCAGTGTCTCTGGTGGACAAGACAGGGAGAGAGAGAGGGAGAGGAGAGGGGGGGTGAGGAGGGGAAGAGAAGAAGGAAAGGAGAGGGAGAGGGAAGGGGAGAGAGAGAGAAGGAGAAGGAGGGAGGCTGGTGGGGGAGAGAGATTGAGACTATTGTCATCAGGGCTGGGGGTGGGTTTTCAAGTCTATGGCCTGTAATTAATTACTTAGCCACTCTAAGTGAATCAAAAAAAAAAATATGCAATAGGACTACATATCAAAAGAGAAGAGGTGACTAGAAGCAATGAAGCTCTTAGATAGTCCTGAGCAGGACTCCAAAGCTGAGATCTGAACCATAATTGAACAAAGAGGGGATAGAACAAAGATGGGGGTGGGGAGAAAGGCCTATATGAATGGGACAGATGTATTAATGGTGAATTGAGAAGAAATTTTCCAGAAGTGATAAAGGCTGGACATTGGAATCTCTTTTGTGGATATAATTCCTGCAGCCCCAACTGTGCCTTACTACAGATGGCAGCTGACTCCTCCCATATGCAAATCCCTCCCAGCAAGAGGATTGCTTCTCTTTTCAGTTTTAGAATCTGGGGCTTGGAGTCAGCCTAAGTGGGGTCTACATGAAGTCATACCTATGGTGATCTATGTGGCTTCAAGAAACTTACAATCTCTGGGTTTTCTAAAGAAAGAAAGAGAATTATAATCAGTAATTCTCAGAATCACAGAATGAGATTAGAATTCCAGTAAAATATACAAGTCTAAGAAAGACATTCACCACACTAGCCTTTGGTGATAATGGCGTTAGTCAGATGAGAATGGCTTTCATACTTTTGGGATGATGTCATAGTTAGAGTTTGTCAACTTGACACAAACCTAGTCATTATCAGGGGAGATGGACTCCATCAACTGTTAATTGATGTAATGGGGAGTGATACAATCCCTGGGCAGGTGGGACTGGGCTGTATAAAAAACGTAGTTCAGAGAAATGCTTTATAGTGAAAATTAAATAAGATCTCATAGAGACAAGATGGCAAGGCTGGTGCAGAAGATGGCTATAGAAATGAGCTATTCTTTATATGAACACCTGTATTATTACCCACACTGTTTTGTATTGGTGTGTAAGTGGCTTTCATAATACAAGCAGGATTTGACAAGCACAGGTACACCAGGGCTTTTGCCCTGGACCAATCCTTTCATGTATGATGGCATATGCAGCCCGTTAGATGCAGGCAGCTGAGTCAACAGTCAGCACTAATTGCATACATAAGAGTGAGGTTATTTTAGACTATCTAGTGCTGGTAAGAAAAAAAAAAAAAACATGGTTGCGTGAGTGACACAAACTAAGACCATCAGAAGAACCATTCAGCTGAACCCTGACCCACACAGAATTGAAGTGCATAGAACATTCATTGTTTTGTGGAGTGGATCGTTATGCTACATGAGCTAGCTGACAGAGCCTGTCCATGTCTGGAGCATCTCATCTCATGTGACAGCAGCAGCAATACCTACCCTACAACTTGTGCAGAATTGGGACATTTTCATAAGTAGGGAGTTTAAATCTGAAAAGGCAGAGTCAGTGTAAGAGGCAGTCAGTCTAAGAGAGTAGCATACATCGTTGTCTGCCTTTGCTTACCTTTCAGATTGTGACTTCCAGATCAAATGGGTGGGAAAGCTGACTTTTGTCACAGTCCTAGTAGATCAGGGAGAAAAAGAGGAAAGAAACTGCATGACTCCCTGAGTGGGACATAGCAACCTGGGTGGGACAACACTTTGTGCTCTGTATCCACTGATAATACGATGCTCCATACAAGCACAGCTATGTAATTAGATCTTCAGCAACACTGTGACTTCCAAGGCTATTCCCCATACCCTCTTAGGATTATCATTACTGTTCAAAGAAGTTAAGTCACAGAACAGGAAAAGGACTTAGCAAAAGATAGAGTCAATCACCCAGCACTCTGGAACCTAAGACATCTGCCAATTTCAGTGGTGCTAAGACTAAAACCACCATCTGATACAAGCTATGTCTCTAAAGCTGAGGACTAGGCTCCCAGAAGGTTACTTGTACCAGGCTACACAGCTACATATGGCCAAGAGTACATGTGAAACTAAGTCTGGGAACCGCAATATCCTGCAGTGATGTGAGACACAAGACATGGGTTGAGACTCAAGGGGGCGATGGTATCATCTAAAGTCTAGTCAAATAATACTTTGCTCCTTGATCCAATTGCTCATATGGTCCAGCTAATCACCTAAGACAGCCAAGGAAGAGAGAAAATAAACAGAACAATAACTAGGAAACTAGTGGAGCACAGGGTTCATGAAGGAAACCTCCACTAAGTGTCATTACGACACAAACTGTGAACTTACCTCTAAGCCCTCTTCCTCTACTTCTAATGAAGTGTCCATGGATGAGGGCCATGAGGGGCACATTTGTAAAACACTAACTGTTTATACCTCACTTCCATAATTCAAACCTCAATTCCAAATGCTTTGTGAAGTTATTAAGTCCTAAAGGTAAAGCTCATGATAGCACTGATTAATTTATCGGTAAGAGCAGACAAGAACATTTTCTCTTTCCCCTTCATCTTCCATCCTCCTGCTCTGTCTCCAATGCAAGAACAGGCAAGGGACACACCATCAAAATCCATCCCATGCTGGGCCCTGCTCTCAGACTGCCTGACTCCAGACTATGAGCAGCAGACACTTGCTGGTGGCTTCCCATTCACCAGTATTCTGTCGTAGTAGCAGGAGCTGGCTGAGACAATGTTTTATAGAATAAAGAAAATATCAACTTAGAGCTTGAAGCACCAATGAAGCTAATAAATAATTTTGCAAAGCATTCTATGTGCTGACATAAGCATGCACACTGAACTTAACATATGATTATGTGTTTAGCTTTATACCCAGGAGGGAGGCTGCTGCTTCTCTTTCTATTTCTAACTCATCGTGTGAATGGCAAGAAGTGGTTAACATCAATACATCAAGGCAATTGGGCTTCAAGGCCAAGGCTCTGTAGCAGAACCAAGCCAAACCAAATCAAACCAAACCAAACCCCTCTGGATCACCCATGACTGAGCTTGAACCCAGGTCTCCATCTTGTTCATTGTTTGACTGGGAGTTTGTACATAACCTTGGAATTTCTAAGACTAGATAAATGGACAACCTATGCACTCTTTATTGGACTTGGTAAGAATGAAACATGAGGTGTTAAAAGTCCCCAGCACAGTGATGGCTTCCATGAGTGTTCAGTGAGAAAGTAGTGAAAATGAATATGGTGTTCACCCCACAAATATCTGTGGAAAGTGAACTCTACCCAGGCAGGATTGTTCATAGGAAGGATCCAGAAATTCCTGCCTGGTAGAGCCGGCATCCTAGCACGTGGTAGGCCAGGGCACTAACAATGGAGGTGCCATGTACTCTATACTGTTAGAGAAGTCTTCTGAATTATTCTCACTGTAGAAGTCAGGGTAATTAGTTCTTAATTCTCATCCCAGGCCAGGTAGATACTCACCTACCCAAAGGAGGGCACCCACTATGGTTCTCCTAGGCCTGTTATCACACCCAGAGATGTATAAAAGGGGAGTGCAGAGCCTGACCTTCACACTTCTCTTTATACTTCAGCTCTCTCTCCCGTCTTGCTATCCAGAACTGTTCCCCCAGCCTATACCAAAAGCATTCCAGAAGCCTACAAGGACTAAGTCAATTTAGCGGCATTACCCGCAGCATTCCACCAGAGGTCGCCCTCCCACACAAGCCCAGGCAAACAGAAGCAGGAACCCGTTTCCTCCCAGGCACCCGTGACATTATTTTCTTTCTCTATTTTTATCTATTAAAAAGATTTCCTCGCAGCCATAACTTAGATCTCTACACTAAAATGGAGCAACAGGAAGATATAACGGTGCATTTCATTTATGAATGACCTATAATAAATTACTCTGAAGTGTCCCGAGTGCCAGAAGACAGAACGCTTTGTCTGCCCACCGACTGTATTTCACATACTTTAATTTAGCTGACACATAAAACTCATTTGACATTTTGCAGGTATTTTTTGCGGAGAAGGGTGTGGGGTGGCAGAATGGGACCCCCGTGGATCTGGGCAGCAAGTGGGGTACTGCGGAGACCTGGCGTCCTGGGTGCCAGAAAAGGATATTTGGTTCTTGTTGAGGGTTAAGGTGTGCAAGTGGGGTAACCCTGGCAACACGAGGTCGTCTCCGAGCAGATTGTTGTCTAAAATGAGCTCCTCCAGGCTCCTGAATGCGCTCAGTCCTTCCAGTGACCTGCAATGACAAAGGCAAGGGGGAAAAAGATCCTGCAGTAAATCAGAGAGGCCATTATGAGCCGAAATAAATATTTTAACCTTCCCTTTCAGAACTGGGAATAGTTTGGGCTTGGTGCCTGTCAGCAGAGTGAATGACAAGAATTAGTAGCAGGGAGCCGGGGTGGGGGCGAGGGGGAGAAAGGGGCCCCCGCTGGCACTCACCGCATCCTTCACGAATTGCCAACATGAAGGATGAGGGTCACTTATTGAGAAGCCAGGATCCAAAACAAAGGGCTTCAGATACGGCCTGCAGGATAAATTTGTCAATGTCTTGTGCCTTCAGGCACCCAGCCTGGGCTGACCCTAACCTCCATTCCCAAGATAAATAACTCTGTCACAGTTCACCTTCATTCCCTGGACACAAATTTAAGCTGTCATCCATCATTCCTGCCTAGAAATCTCATACCCTCTTACAATAATAAATACAACTTCAAGTATCATTTCTTAGCGGTTCTACTATGTACAGTCATAGGGAAAGTGGCCAAGGAGGCAGCTTTTCTCTCTCCTCCCATCCTCGGGCTCCTCTCTCCCTCTCTCCCTCCCCCCCTGTCCTTTCTTTCTTTTCTTTTTTTTTTTTAAAAAAAACTAATCACTTAATTTGCTCCTGCCTAGCATCCCCATGGCTGCCTGACACGGAGGAATTACATAAGCACTCCAGGCCGAGAGAAAGCTTTTTTCTTCTTTCATGATTTCTTTTTACTTGGTTTTGGTTTTGTGTAGGGACAGGAGGCTGGGAGCATTTCTGCTTCAAAGCCCTGGTCTGAAGTTTTAATTTATGGAATGTGTTTGGGTTTTTTGGATTTTTTTTTTTCCCCCAGCATAGGGTATAGCGATGTAGATGTTGAGGCAGTAGATTAAAAAGGCATTGAGGATTAAGCATGGGTTTCAAAGATAAAAAATACCAAAAGAGAAAGGGAAAGGAGGCATCCTTTACCCATGGAGTCTGAAATTAGCTCTTCACTTGAGGGCCCCTTGGGAGTATTTGGACTGGAGGGGCTCATGAGACAGTTGTGCACAGATGCTTGCCCAGGTACACACAAATGTTAACTAAAGGGAGTCAAAAGTCCCCGGGCTCACAAATACTCCCAGATTGCTCACTTGCCAGGCCTAGGAGATATGGTGCTGAGCTTGCATAGGCTGGAGCCTGTTGGTGCACAGAGCCCATGAAGGGAGGACACATGTTCAGTCCCTGGCTAGTCTAGAAAGTATGGTCAATCAGGATGTCTGCCATACTATTTGTTTACCGACTGCACCAATACTAAGGCATTGTGTGCATTCTGTGTGCATCACAGGCAGTAAGCTTTAGCAGGGAAACTTTCCCAAGGTGCCATAGTGAGCTTTCTGACACAGAGTCCCCCAAACCAGGAGTAGGGAGCAGGGAGCAGGGGCCCTACCCTTGAAATATGTAAGAACATGTTCACTAAATCTTCAGCTTCTACTGGGCCCAGGGGCTGCTCCCATCTGCATGTCCTGTGTCTAACAGACCTTCATGTGGTCTCACTCTGACTCTAGCACCTAGAGCATAATGGCTCTGAGGTCAGTGCTACCTGCTGCGTGGACAAACATGAAAAACTGAAACTGCCTGCACTTTAATTTAGGGTCATCCTGTTTCAGAGGCCTTCTGGGAGGCAAAACAACTCCCTCCCTCTGGGGACTTAGGAGTGGCCTACGGAGCTTTGTCTCCGCTCCTCTATTTCCTTGCAGCCTGAACTGGGGCATACTGAATGCCTGCTCGCACTGTGCCTCCCACCTCAGAGGACAACTGTATCCTCACTCAGGGCTGATTCCCCCCCCCCCCCATCCATTAGCTTATCCTGAGACCTGGGGGTGGGAGAGAGAGTGGTGGAATCATTTGTAGTGAGCAGATGGACAAAGCCAGTGTGTGGGGAATCTGGGCTTTCTGAAGTCCTCGATTTTGTTTCTGTTTGTTTAAAGCTGGTTCCCATATATTCCAGGCTGGCCTCAAACTCATTATGAAGCCAAGTATGGCCTTTGAACTTCTGACCTTCCTGCTTAAACCTACCCAGTATTGGAGTTATAGGCATGCTCCATCAGACCTAGTTGGTGGGTTCCTGGGGATCAGATACTGAATATAAAGTCAAGTCCTCAACCAAATGAGCTATGAGTCCCTTTCTCCACGGGAGTCAGTGAACCAAGCTCATTAGCCACAACTCTTTCAGGGCCAGGTCCCTGCTTGCCACAGGGGGAATGGAGACCCCCCCCTCAACAGGAAGCCTTCTGAGAAGCTAATAACTTCTTTGTGCACCAACGTCAGATGGGGCTCTGCTCAAAGGCACCATTTAGATACACACTGTTCCAAGGTATGTTATGTAAATATTGTATTTTTCTTTTTATCATGAGATGCAGCAAAGGGCTGACAACCAGCGAGCAGAAGAAAGCTCCCTTCCCAGACTGCTCCTAAGGAGGCAGAACACAAAATGATGCAGGATGAAGGAGGGCAAAGCCAGCACACCACAGGGGCACTGGTCCCTACCAAGGCTGCTTCTTTTTCACCATAGTACAGGTCACATGTCAGAACTTCGTATGGGAGTGAGACCTCAGAGAAACCCCCCCCCCCCGAATCTCCTGTCTCTTGTCTGGTCTCCAGATTCTTTTTTTTCTGTGTAATGTTGCTAGTGCTCAGTAAAAGGAGATGTGTGCAGTATGGGAGAGAGGGTGCTGATGGATAAAGTCCTGTTATCATGATGGCTGTGGGTACACTCGAGAATGTGTTTAACTAAACTCAGAGACGAGGGACTGGAAGCAGGCAGGTCAGAACACCATGCAGGAAGGGCATCAGGGGAAAGAATTTGTGGAGTGCCAATGGTGTGATGGAAGCCAGCAAACACACAATGGAAAAGGGCTTCACTTTTTTTACTTTGAAATGTTTTCCCAGTTACTGTGATTGTTTTTGTTTCCCAAAAGAACCAATTCCCTCCATTCCAGAGTCCTGCAGGTAGATAGTCACTGTTGTATAAAATGACAAGATTTTAAAAAAAAAAAAGCATAAAAATCCAGGCATGGCGTGCCACTTTCCTGGGACGGCGATGATAGTTTACAGGGAAGATGATATTGTGGTCTGAGCTAATGTGTAAACTGCACAATGCACCCCAAAATGAGAGCCTGGTGCAGAGTTGACCATCACTCCAGGGTTATTGGCTGGGTGGCAGTTGCAGTCCCTGAGAGGTATGGGATGGAAGTTGGAGGGGTTCACAGGGTTCCTTCAGCATTGGGAGAAAACAGTAGAGAACATGTAGACACACCTACTCAGCGCTGGTAGGAACTCAGGTGGGACCACTTTAAGGCAGATGATATGCTCTGCAAACGTCATCATCAGCATCAGGACATCAGTTTGCAGGCTGCCCCCCGCCCTCTGCAACCAGTAGGGAAACTGGCATGACCACACCCATAGGTACCATCTTGGTCAACCTTGTTCACCGGGTTCTCTCTGGAGCTTGTGGCAACCCTGGGAAGAGTCCTAATACCTTTTCCAAAGTCACATCAAAATGACAAAACATCACAATGCATTTGGCTCCAGTGGAGTCAAACAGAGGGAACTTTTAAGTTTCCACTATAATTAACCCTATCCTCGTTAAGATAATTATGATCAAGCTTCCTGTCACAGTTAATATCCCACCACCGTCGCCTGTGGCTCATACACTGCCCTCATTAGCTTACAGAAACAGTGGCGATAAAGAGGCAGCCCTGCTCTGCCCAGGCTAGGCCAGCGGCTGGGAGGCTGACACAGGGCTCTGAGCATGGCAGCAGCTTTCTGACCTCTCCATTTACTGGGTGGACGCAAACTCAGCCTTTTCATCCTTGCCTTGAAAGCTGGGGCTAGGGGAAGGTTTAGGATAGAGAGGCTCCTGATCTAGGCCTGTGTTACCCAATCCCCCATGCCCACTGCCCCTTAGCCAGCACACAATCAGCAGAACATAGTACCATAAAAGTCACAAGAGATCACTTGTTTAAACTCCTGGTGATTTGTCAGCTCACAGGTTCTGCTAAGGGTGGGGTCTCTTTTCCCTCAATTGCCAGTCCAAACCAGTAGTGATACTTGTAGCAGGCATGGAAATGGCAGCGAATGAAGGGCACCTGCTCATGGCAGACCTACATGAGGAGAACCTTTTTCTTTATAGGGGACCGAAATTGTGCTATTCTCAAATCAAGCAAGGAAGCAATACCTCTGCTCACAATTTTACCTGTTCCTCAACATATTTGTCAGAACATTTGAACCTGCATTCACAAGGCAGAATAGAAAGGCTGTAGATGTGCCAAAGGCCTAGCCCACACATCCAAAACCTACCACACAGGTCAACTCCCTTACCTTAAGGGCTAGACTTTGTCTTTCTAGAACTCAGTCTCTCTAGCTCCCAGCTGAAGGAGGAATGTTAGTGTGACTTCCACCTACCTGGATAGCGGTCAGATTCATAGAGGACTCAGAGTCAACTCACTGGCTTATAAGGCTGCTCAGCTTGGAGCTGTGAGTCTATTAGAGTAATCCAGAGAAGCTCAAGGACCAGGCAGAGAGCTAGCTCAGGGAGCTGCTTGGGGCAAGGGGCCAATCCCTGTGTGAATCCCCATCTTTAGCTGTGGAGAGAGGTGCTCAGGGACAGAAAGAGTAAACAGCCTGTGCTAGGATACCAAGCCAGGGGGTGGGGAGTGGGGGGACTTGAATGCTTCCTTACCACCTGGTAAACTCATTCACTTCTGAGACCCTCCCTATTATCTGGCCACTCTCAGATCCATTCCTCCTCTGACCTTAATAATGTTTATAATTTAGCAACTAGGTCATTGATACCCAGCAACCACAGCATGGGGCCAGCTCGAGGCTGCTGAGGGCCAGTGTCTGCTCTAATTGGTCAGTGTGGCGGTTAACAGGTCTCCGTGATATCTTTGAGTGCAGAAATAGCTATTTGATCCTGTTTTATTCACTCACCAGCTAGGCAGTGGCTCTTAGAGGAGTCTGAAAATGAAATTCCCACAGAGACTGTGGGCAAAGCTACAAGGACGGGACAGATAGTACAGAGCTCGCTCGTGGGGAAGGAAGAAAGGAAGGGAGATTGGAGGTGGCAATGTGACCTGTTGAGTTTCAGAAAAGGGGCCCAGCACCAGGATATCGCTTAGGCCAGAGAGGGGTATCCTAACTGCCATAGGATTCTCATCAATCCTATTTAAATTTTTGCATGGATGTATGAATCAGCAGAGAGGTAATAAGTAGAGAGAGATGATTGATAATGATAGGTAGATAGGTGATAGAATACAACATTTAATAAAGGATATGTCATCATTTATTGCTCTACACTCTTCGTGCCATCCAGGTCATAAAGCTACAGAGAGAGAGAGAGAGAGAGAGAGAGAGAGAGAGAGAGAGAGGAGAAATCAATTGTTATACATTGTATCTGTGAGAAACAGGCAGAAGAGACTCTATGCTACATAATACATAGGGTATATTAACAGCAAGCGGCAGTATAGGATCTGGGGTCAAAGTCAAGCCTGGAGTTCTCTGGGGGCATTCTCCATGGTGGCCAACTCCTGAGATGTGTAAAATAAAATTCATTACTAAGTAAATGTAATCCAAAGGCAAGACCAGTAAAGGAAACCAATATAGCTAACTTGATTTGAAAGCTTTATACTCAGTATCGAAGGCGACTCAGGTGTCTTTCAAGTGTGGTACCTAAAAAGTGATGGAGAATGAGTAAGAGCCAGGAGCCCAGAAGTAGAGCGAGCTTCCACGCTCTGATGCTTGAAAGGAGTAGTAAGACGGTAGATGCGCCAACCTTTGGATCTCTAGACTATACATTTACCCATCTGCAATTCTGGTCCTCTCCCTCTGAGAAAATGGTGTTTGCTTGCTTTGGGAGATTGTAATAATGTATCTGAGGTCCAGTCATGTTAGCCTCTTTGCTTTTGCTCTCTGGAAACACAGAATTAAATTCTGAGGGTCTTACCTACTAAAAGGTAATAATTTGTCATCTCTACTGTCTATGTTCCAACATCAATGTTAAGGATTACAGTTTTAGATCCTTGATATTTTATTTATCTATGCAAACCCTTTAAACTGTATCAACTCAAACAAGCTAATTCAAACCCTTTGCTGTTTTGAGAGGGCCCCATTAAGAACATAGCACTTCATGCATGCTCTCACAGTTACTGTGCACAGAGGGGAAATTCTGTGAGACCAGTTTCTCAGAAGACACTCGACAAGGAATGGAGAGGATACATAGTGTGTCCAGAGGCAAGTGGCTTAGATGAAACTTTTAATGACATCCTTGTAGCAAGAAGACAAAGGGTCAGCTTGAAAATACCTTTAGGCACAGTCCCAAGTGGCTCAAACTGAACCACTGGGCATGGGCGCACACAGCTTTAACACCAGACCTCAGGAGGTGGAGGCGGAGGGATAAGAAGCTCAAGCTTACCTTCCTTGGATATACAATGAGTTTGCACCCAGCCTGGGCTACATGGGACCCTCAAAGAGAACAGAAACAAAGGGCATTCGGAAAGAATACCAACTAGTGGCTCAGATTGCAATAGAGGGACATTCTAGAGACTTTGGTCCCCTTCCTTCCTTCCCTCCTTCCTTCCTTTTTAACTTCCTTCCTTCCCTTCTTCCTCCCTCCCTCCCTCCCTCCATTCCTTCCTTCTTCCTCCCCTTCATCCTCTTTCTCTTTCTCTTCTTCATTTTGCTTTACCAGTGACTTGTCTTATAACATGTTTAGCACATTTATTCATGCTCTGTCCCTGGAGGAATGTTAAGAAAGATACACTGAGCTGGAGAGATGGTTCAGTGGTTACGAACACAGGATGATCATTTATGGGACCCAGGATCAGTTCCCAGCACTCACTCATATGGCAGCTCACATGTGGCTCAGTGTAACTCCAATTCTAGGGAATTGGATGCCCTCTTTTGACCTCTGTGGGCACTGCACACAGATGGACATATGTGCAGGCAAAATGTCCAGACACATAAAGTAAAATTAGCCTCTTTAAAAAGAAAAATGTATTAAGTTGCAAGACGATCGTGTTCGAATCAACACTTGTATCAATCTAAGCAGCTGAACTTCCAGTGTTCATTCAGATACAGATTTAAAGATCAACAGCCAGAAACTACACCTGTAAAAGTAATTTATTTATTTTTATTTTATGTACGGTAATGTTTTACCTACATGTATGTCTGTGAGAAGGTGTCTGATCCACTGGGAGTGGAGTTATAGACAATTGTGAGCAACCATGTAGGTGCTGGGAATTGAAATCTGGACCTTTGGAAGAAGAACCCATGTTCTTAAGCACTGAGCCATCTCTCCAACTCCTCCCTCCCCCAAAACTAGACCTTTAAAATTCAAAAGGCAAATGAAAATCAGGCAATGCCCATGGCCCCTCTAATAAGCTTAGGCTTAGTATCGTTAATTCAGAAAGAACATTAATGACTCAATACAAAAATGCAAAATTCCTAGCTAAAAGATTGAAAATAAACTTGGACAGAAAATTGATAAACAATGGAAATACAGGGAAAATTTTACCATCACTAGGATTTTTACTCAGATCAAACCAGACATTCATTTTGTTTTCTTCAGTTTGCACATCATTTTGTGAAATGTTATGGATAACAAACTAACACAGTACCAGAGAGAAAACAAGGTTATTACAGTCTTTCTAGACATTAATGTATGTTTAAAGTCTTAAAAATGATGTTCCAGCCCTGATATTGAATACACTAAATATCAGGGATGTGTGCATAGCATACTTGCAAAGAAGTTCACTCCACCTTCCTCATCAATGGCGTCATCATTACTATGTGTGTGTGCATGTGGGGGGGATGTATATGCATGCATTTGTGCATGCGTGTGTGTGTGTGTGTGTGTGTGTGTGTTCATTTTTGTTTGTGAGAATGTAAAGATATTTGTGGAGAACAGAGGTCACCCTCAGGTGTCATTCTCTCTGAGCTGTCCATCTTGATTGTTGTGACAGAGCCTCTCATGGGTACCCTGGGCTTTCTGATTCTGTCAGGCTGCTTGGTTAGGGTCTCGACTTGGGGATCACAGTGCAGGTCGCTCCACTGAGCTAAAAGCACATGAGCGCTGGGGACTGAAGTCTGGTCCTCAGCAAACACTTTCCTAACTGAAATCTCTAGCCCCTTCATCTGCCTGCTGCCTTTCCCCCTTCTCTTATGGGGTTTTGTTGTTGTTGTTGTTGTTGTTGTTGTTGTTGTTTGATTGTTTTTTCTATTGTTGTTGTTTTTTTGTCTTTTGTTTGTTATAAGATATTGCCATGTAATCCAGACTAGCTTGGAATTCAGCATCTTCCTGTCTCTGCCTGGATTACAGGTGTGTGCCACCCTGCCAGGCTTTATAGTATTGTTAAGAACAACAATTTAAGTACACAGAACTATTCAACAACAGAACGGAATGATGAATTCCATTAATGCAGCCCGCTGTATCTGAATAATTAAATACTACATGGCAATTAAAAATATTACAGACAGATATCTAATGAGCCAGTAGAATTTCATGCTATATATTTGTGTACTTAAAATTAAATTACAAGAACTGTGGTATACACACCAATAGCTCATGCATGGAAATTAAAAGCTATTCATAGGTTTTCCTCCATTCTCCACACGAATGATATTTGTGCCAAGTGTCTGTGGGTATTTCTTCCAAGCTGATTGTTAAGAGTCATCAAGTAGTGTTTGCTAACTGTTTCTTATTTCATAGTGCTGTTAATATACAATTTAACACAGAGAGACTTGATAATTCACTATAATATATATATGCATCTATTTGTGTATGTACATATATATAAAATATATGCATATACCTGTGTGCAGTGTGTGTGTGCATGTTTGTGTGTGTGCACACTCGCGCATCAGTGTCTATGACTATATCCCTCAACAACATATTTTAAGCCTTCTGATAATTTTCATTTCATAGTCTTCTTTAGATACTACATTTTCTATTATGAGTAAGTACTTCATAATGAGGAAAATCTTTAGTAAATATTACTTTGATTTTCATTGTTTGCTTGGTGTGTGTGTGTGTGTGTGTGTGTGTGTGCGCGCGCGCGCACGCGCGCGCGCACGCACACTAGGGAAAAACTTGGAGCTTTGTGTATGCTAAGCAAGCAAGCTTCCTAGCCCTTTAAAATTCTTAATTTTAGACAAGTTTTCATTAAGTTACCCTGGCTGCCTCTGAATTCTCTATATAGCACAGGCTGGCCTATAACTTCAGATCTTCCTCCCTCAGACTCCCATGCAGCTGAGATTTTAGCCAAGGGCCACTATATCCAGGATTAATTAATTAATTAAGCACAGTGTTTATGAATAGGGCTCAGTTCAACTTACTCGCCCCTAAGTAACTCTACCAGGAATTGTTTTTCAGTTATGGGTGCCAGACTCAAAGGAGGCATCATCATTTAAGGGTGTCCCCCAACCTGAGGATAATCAGGAAGCCTAGGAAGCTCCAAGCATTGACTGAGATGGTCAAGAACTCACATGTACAAGCTAAGGTTAGTGGTATCAAAGTATTAAGTCTCAGGGGTTTTAGGAAGAAGGACCAACAGTAATGCATATGGGGAGATGTCCCAAATCAATCTTTTATATTGATAAAAACAGAGGAATTGTTCATCAAAGCCTGGATCCAATTTATGCATCTCTATACATAGGTGATCAGACACAAGACATGGAAAATGGCTGGGGTACATTTTTATATAGCATTAAGTTTGGTGACCTCTATTACTCTATCCAGGTACTATGGTTGGCCAGCTGGAGATTCTTCCTCTACAGCCAGTTTGCAAGGGCTGCAAAGATTTAGTTTCACCTTACCAGGGGCTTCCAAGAAGTCTATGTGGCAAGGAGGAAGCCAAATTCTATTTGTACCGTTCCTCATGACACTAAACTCTGATGTTATCCTTGTCTTCCTGCTGGGACTGGGAAGTTATAATATTTGCCTACTAGGACATTCTAAAAAACAAAAGCACATCTCAACACACTGGCTTCTGATGAATAAGTAATATCAGATGATAAAGTAATACCAGAGCTATAGCTTTATTTATGGAAGACCATATCATTGTCTCATAGACTCAGAGTTTGAGTCCCAGAAAAACTTCAGACTCTTCCATCTCCTGACCCTCTACCCACATATCACAGAATAAAACTAATATCCAGGGAGGTTATACAGTTTGCCTGAAATGTCACACAATGATCAAGCCACATCTCAAACCTCTGAGTGTCTGTCTGTTTTAGTGCAGCCTCAACCAGGCATGACTGTTTATGAGTCTGAATAACATCTAGTTGTGGCTCGGACATAAGAAGCCAGCCCCTGACACACTCTAAAGGCTAACATTTTGAATATTGAGCTGTAATCCAGTCATTGTTAGGACCAATTTATGTTTATTTTCATTTCTTCTGCTTTTCAATTTGTGCTCTGATTTTTCCCACAATGCCTAGAATAAACAGCTCTTGAAGCTTCATGTGACCTTTAAGAAGCTGAGGAAAACACTGGGTAGAAGAAAGTTGAAACTTACCAGCTAATAGCTGGTATGTTGATAGGTATATCCCTCATCATCACTTATTCATTGGCTTGCAAAAGGAAACGTATTTAATCACCTCTTTGTTCAGTTCTTTGCAAGTCTCTGGGATACGAAGGTGACTGTGGCTCCGCCCTCTGTTATAAGTGGTAATTTCATACTGAGAAGCAGCTACTAGACAGCACAGGGTCATGAATTCAGCTGAAATGATGCTGCTACTTCAATGAGACTCGTGTGTTTGAACACTCCAGATGGTGGCACTATTTTGAAAAGCTATGGAAGGCTTAGGAAATGGAGACTTCATAGAAGAAGTATGTCACTGGAAACAGGCACTGATCTTGTACAGCTTGGTCCACTTACTGTTCACATTCTGCTTCCTGACTACAGATACAATGTGATCAGTGGTCCTTATACTGCTGACACCATGCCTTTCCCCACCATGATGAACTGTATGTCTTTGGGGCTATAATGCAAAATAAACCCCTTTTCCCTTAAGTTGCTTTGGTCAAGCATTGTTTGTTTGTTTGTTTGTTTGTTTGTTTCAGCAACATATAAAGTAACTAAGAGGATGAGGCTAGGTATGGCTTGAAATGGTCTTCAGCTGCATCTCACTTCCAGTGAACTCAAGTTTCTACTTATACTTTCACTAGCACATAGTTGAGGAAACATAGAAAAACAAAAAAAAAGATAACTGGATCCTGACACTCAGACAATTCTTAGCCTGTCTAGTACCAAAAGTGATGTGGTAATTGCTCCAAGCATGGCAGAAATTCACATCCTACGCGTGAAGACACACAAGCTACCCAAGTCACAGAGCCTGCTCCAGTTGAGTTTACCACCCGTGGAAGAGTGGACAAAATGGGCTGGAAGTAAAGAGGGAGCAGGCAGGAAATCAGACTGCTACGCAATGGAGACAAGACCATTGCTGAACACTGAGAAGACAGCACAAGAAGGCTCTAAGGAGTTCTCTTTATTGGTCTACCCTTGCTCTGCTTGCTCTGAAGTTATCACATATAATTAGGCCTTCAAGATAGAGAAGAGGTGCCAGACATCTTCCATAATGAACAGTGCTCTCTATGTCCTATTCCTGTCCTGCCCATCTCAGCAGTCCTCCCTTGTCTTGCTGAACCTACCCTACATTTCTCCCACCTATGACAGCATTTGGGCCTGAGCCTTGACTATGTCTCTAAAAATTATTTTGATTCACGGTTTGAGATTTTACAAAACCACACAGCCCGCATGAAGCCTATGGCTTCAGGATCTTGTTTATTTTTAAGAGTCCGAAGAGTGAATTTGTGTGGTGGGTCCTATAAATGGAGGTTTTCTTTGCTGGGGAGATGTGGGGGAGCAGACACGGTGAGCTGCAGCTGCGGTATGCTTGCGCGTCGCCATCCAGCGGAAGGCATCACTGGTTGGGGAGGCTCCCATGGCCATTGGGCAAACACAATCTGGGCCAAGAACACAGTACTTCAACCTCATGAACTGTTTGCTTGAAAGATGACGGTGTCTCTTCCACACAAGCCTTTCACCACCCTACAGAAAGAGCACTTTTTTAATTCAACAGATGGTGTCTACTCATTGCAAATCAACCAGAAAAAAGATGTTGCCATGGCTGGGCCTCAAGGTCCTACCTAGGATCCAAGAGGGGTCCTAACCAAATATTTTGTCCAAAGATCAGCTCCCTATAGGTCAGGTACCCTGGAATGGAATCAAACCAGGAAAGTCAGCAAAAAACGTGCCAGATGTTGATTCTGAGGTCTCAGGAGGCTGAAAAAGGTGAAAACATGTTTTCAGCCCCAGACTACAAGATAGCTTTCTATGAAGTGAAGGATAGAAAGCTCTGGTACCTCTAAGGCCTCCTGACGGTCTTGTATTGAAGCCACATTCTCTCCCCCAAAACAACTCCAGCTCTGTGCCTCTCACAACCTCCCCAAGAACAAGTTAGTAAGGTGAGCTTCCCATTTCATATGTGTCTAAGCAATCCTTAACAGAACCATGGAGATCAGCACATGATCAACTATGGCCTTGCCTAAGGCCACTGAGGTTCTTACTCCCTCTGCCTCCTGTGTAATTTGAGGCAACCAGACACCACGGTGTTTTTCACAACATAGCTGGTAGAGCGCGGCTGCCAACCCAGTAAAGCCAACTGAACTTAAGATGAGGGTATGTATAAGAAGACCATGAAATCTGGGGACACGGACCCTGTTTTCAAGTCCTCATGCAGAATGAGGTCTTAGGAATTAATCTATCACAGTCCCAAGAAGGTCCACAAGTTGGACACCTTGCAGGTCTTCCCTGGGAGCTCCCAGGAGATATGGGGATCATGGATCAAGCCTAGGTAAGAGTAGTCTGTTCATAGAAATATTACTTTAAAAACTAAGCTAGCATATTTTTATTGTAAAGGGGTAGATGAGTTATTTCAAAAAAAGTAAAACAAAAGGCTAATCAAAGAATATAGATATGTGTTATTAAACCCATGCTTCAGAGATGGTAGCCTATAAGAAACTCTGCTTAAAGGACCATCTGGAACCTGATTTGTGTCCTCCCTTGGTCATCACCTTACCACAGTGCTTCAATCAAACCCTGTTACACCCTGTACCCTCTGGCCTCAGGCCTCACTTTTCACATCTGTCAATAGGTACAGCGACTTTCCTTTGGATGTCCCTTCAATATTCAGTATCCTACATTTCAAGGTGAATAACAAGAGGAAGCATCACAATCCTAAGTTTCACTGTTGGCTCAATTGTTCCACCATTAAGTACCAAGTTCAATTTCTATGCATCCCCAAATGTAGCAGTCTGCGGTCAGAGTGTACACCAAGTCTACAAATATGAAATCTACCTAATAAAATGATCTGGGGGAAAAGGGAAGCTTATTCCCCTCCTACTTTGCCTCTTCTTTCCTAGCAACCCAAACTAGGGCATGACAGGTAAAGTGACACACTCCTCAGAAGGCAAAAGACAAATGTTTGATGAATTGACCATTGGTGGAGAGCTGATGGGCATTGTGTATGCATAATGGCCAAGCTGACTTTTCATGCTGATAGCTGCCAAGATAAGAAGGCATAATGAATGGACCTTCAGATGCTCTGCACAGAGGCAGCTTTCATTTGACTGGTTTTAATGAAATTAATTCTTCAGGAAGAGAAGCTGGAAGAAGAAAGTAGATGGTGATATGGACTGATCAGAAAGGCAGAGGGTGACCTGGGCACAGAACAGATATTAGCTGCTGGTTTTCCATTTGTTAAGTCGGTCAAATAAGTGGAAGGACAAATTTGGATTTCATTACATCTATAACTCATTAAAATGCCTGTATGTGCCCTGCATTCTATAGAGATATTTGGGATCTGGAGATGAAATGGCCTAGCTACATAGAAAGGCATCCTAATAAACAACAAATGGATCTTTTATGAGTCTCTTACTTTTCTTATTTACTGACCTCACTCTAGGTCCAGGGTGAAAGAAAAGAGTTTTCTCCCAACTCATGGAGGCTGCAGAATGGTGAGATCTCATGAGTTGGCTTCTGTAGAAAACTATGAAAGTTTTCCTGGTCTCAGAGCCTCCCCCATGCCAAGTGTTCTCTGCCAGGCAGCTATGCCCACATGTCCTCACACAGTGGACCCCATAGCACCTAACTATTTTTTTGTTTATCCCTTATGTTTGGTCTTCTGAAAGATTTATCTTGGGCTTTATGTAACAGATGACAAGACACTTTCCACTCATATCACACAGTCCAGTAAAACCATGGCAATGTCAAGAGCAAAAATCAGATGGAGATAAATACAAGACAGAAGAACTTTAGTTTAAGCTGAGGACAAACTCTAGCTGAGGCAGTGTATAAATTACCCTACGGACCTTGGCTTCCTCTATAAGTAAGATCTTGAGTCACATGATGTGATTGTTGCATCTTTTAACAATTGTCATTTGAACCCCTCTGTGTATCAGACACTTCTCAGTACAAAGATGGTGTCTTAGTTAGGGCTTTATTACTGTGAAGAGATACCAAGACCAAGCAACTCTTATAAAAGAAAACATTTAACTGGGGCTGGCTTACAGTTTCAGAGGTTTAGTCTATTATTGTTGTAGCAGGCAAACATAGCAGTGTACAGGAAGGCATGGTGCTGGGGAAGGAGCTAAGATAAGAGTTCTAGATCTTGATCCACAAGCAGCAGAAGGAAACTGTGTGTCACACTGGGTCTAGCTTGAGCATAAGAGATTTTAAAGCCAATCCCCACAGTGACTAATATACTTCCGCCAACAAGGCCACACTTACTTCAACAAGGCCATGCCTCCTAATAGTGTCACTCCCTATGGCCAAACATCCAAACACACAAGTCTATGGTGGCCATCACTATTCAAACCAACACAGGTGGCTAAGACAGTACTCTGTCTCTTCGGGTCTCATAATCTCATACAATCGTCACAATTCAGAAACACGAATTCTGCTTCTACCCTCAAATGGCTTTGAAAAGGTCTTTAAGTCCCTTCTAACATCCAGAAAGCTTCAGATTTGTGTTCTAACATCTGTTCTTCTCTGATGTTGCAGATAAAGTACAGAATTACAAAGAAGTTTAGTTACCCAAGTACAAAGGTAGCCACCTTCCATGATACTTGTCCCCACAGAAAGAACAAAGTATCTATGCAAATCAACACCAAAAACACTTCTTCTCCCCACTTCCTGCTTTTGCAAGGACAACTTTTGTTTCCCATTGCAATAGTAAAGTCACTTGTTCCTAAACAGCTCAGCAAGGTTTGTACTGTTGGAGAGTATAAAGTTTTATGAGCAAGCCTCTCCTGTTCTCTCTGGATTTAACTGAGAGAGTGAGAAAGCCTCGCTCAGGAGTTCAGGGTGAATTATAGACTGCTGCTCAAGATTCACAGTTCTTCATGGTAGGAGGTTAATATTCTCACATGTCATTAGGTCTGCTGGCTCTCCTGATGGTTCATTGAAGCAGGCAGCAAATTATTTCCTCATGCCGCGGAGGACAGCACACTTCAAAGCAAGGGAAGTCAGGTCAGGACAGGCCTTCAGGTGGATTAATGACTTCAGATCACCACAGGTTGTCTGCAGGTAAGAATGGGCCTGAAGCTTTTGACAAAGCTAACTTTTTGATCAGTCTTGACCCATCACTCAAGTCAGACCTCCAGGTTTTACCCCTAGCACCTCCTAAGGACCTGCCAAGACAGGCGGGAAGGTTGAGTGACCTGTCTGGTCATTTTATCTTCACTTGAAACGCCTCCACCTGTTCAATGAGAATGCACATCCCACCCAGTTCAAAGTGGAGCTTAAACTTATTCCTTGAAGAAGACGTAGCTTCACCCAAACCACCCCGAGTGTCTCCAGGTTGAACTCTCCAGCTAGGACTTGTATTTATATGCCCCTACTGCCACTGCCCTAGGCTTATTTTATTTTCCCATTGCCCTAGGCATTTGATGCTTACTTCTCTACTTAAAAATTAAGTCTTATGATGACCAACACAGTGGCTTTTATGTTTAATGATGGTTGATTAAGTAGGAGGAAAGGAAAATATATGTGTCAGAGATGCAGATCCAATGCCAAACCTCCATCCAGAAGAACAGACTCACTAATGACACCAACCCAGGAATCACCACTTATGAAGATCACAGTAGCTGAAGGAAGAGTGGTAATGAGCTGGAGACTTTCTTGAGAAGTCAGAGCGAAAGAAAGGAACATCTTCCCAGGGCCCAGGACTATTAAATAGGTAAAATTTAGTGCAAACACCCATCATGTCTTTATTCTATTCCTGTCTGTTCTAGGTTTTCAAACAGCACAAAAAGATTCTGACTGGGGTCTTCAGCCCCATCTTGGAGAATGTCCCAGTCAAGAATCCACTAGGAGAACCTGAAGGAGAACACACTGAGGGCCCATCTCTGAGTTTCGTATCCTAGGTACTCTGAACAGGGATTGGGCCAGGAACATAGACTTCTTGTCTAGTGTCTAGAGAAGAGGTAGATGGGACTGGCAAGTATTTTTCTCTTTAGAGGTCCCTGTATAAGCATGAGCAGGATGGACATTAAGCAGCTCCTCCATTACTACCATAAACCAAAGTAAAAACTACAAAACCAGGAAAGTCCCTCTCACTGCTCCAGGCCCACCTATGTCCTATGTTTAGCTCACTTCAAAATGTTCTTTGCAGGCCTTTCCTCCATCCTATCATGCATGTACACACACACACACACACACACACACACACACTACATCTGTACACATGGACATCTCTCAGAAGCTAGACAGGCCCCTCCATCCACTTGACTCTGGCTTGAACCCTGTATTACTTACATTTCTTATGATGACAGAATGCTTGACAAAGACAACTAAAGGCAGGGGAGGCCCATTTGGCTCACAGTTTGAGGGTGATGGTCTATAATGATGGAGAGATCCTGGAGGTCAGAGGGGTCACATTGTGTTCCCAATCCATAAGAAGAGAGAAGTGAATGCTGGTTCTCCACTCCTGTATTGATTACTTTTCTTAGTGCTGTGATAAGATCCATTATAACTATGGCAACTAATCAGGAGAAGAGCCCTGTGTTAAGTCCACAGGTGAGACTTAGTACAAATAGATCATTCCTTCAATGGGCTTCAATTGCTCCAGAGCAAAGAGGGGTTAAATAGATCATTTCTTAAAACTCTGATGTAGAGGTCTAATGTGCATGCTCTACTGCATAGCATGGCTCTTTGTGAGTAAACTTAGGTATTCACTCTAATTTCCATATTCTTTGAATTTCTATCAAAATGTGGAACTCAACTCAAGGAAGTCCCCAACTCAAAGACCACCCCACAGGTCTGATGACATACTATGGTCATTGAACCAGAAAGTGTCCATTATAGACAAGCCATGTTCTTGTGCATTGAAAGAGAAAAATACCAGATGTCAATCCAATCTGGGTTACTTTTAAGATTTTTCAACATTAAAATACCTCAAATATTTTTATGTTGGAGGCTAGAGAGCTGGCTCAGTCCACAAAGCACTTGCCATACAAATGTAAGGACTGGAGTTTGGACAAGAATCCATATAAATTCTGTATGGATATGGAAGCCCACCTGAAATCTCAGTACAATCTTAATGCTCCAGACAGCCACAAAATCCTTAGGGCAAGCAGGTTAACTAGGCTATCCAAGTTGGCAAGTTCTGAGTTCTGGTCAGCAAGAGATTCAGCCTCAGTAAATAAAACAGAGTGATTGAAGACAACACATGTCAGCCTCTGGCTTACACACATACACACACACACACACACATATACACACGCAAACATGCATACACACATACATCACAAACAAGCAAAAAAGAAAAAAATATTCTCACTTTTTATATCTTGAAGGTTGATTTGAGAAACTAAAGTCATTAGTTCAAGGACATGCTGTTCTATAACATTAAGAGAATGCCCTTTCTGGATACAGGATGAATTCCTCTTCCAGTATCAATTCACAATGGATTCTTACATAACATAGGAAATACCAAAAATATGCCTATGTCAACTAAGTCATGATCTTTTAATGAGAACAACCAGAACTCAATTCAGGTATGTATTGGCAGTAAACCTGTGACACCTGCCTGGTAGCTGTGAAGAACTTCAAGAAGCAATTTTCAGGAGGACTTAGTGGTGTTAAAATATAAAAGAAATGTCTATCTTAACCGAGAGGACAATAAAGAGTGCTGAGGGCTGCATGGACCAGAAAGGTCACACTGTACATTCTGATATCTCCAGTAGTGTTATATTGTCACAAACAGTATGAAAATGATCATGTAATTTGTTATATGAACTGGAACAACTTCCAGGGCAAAGGAGACATTACTACCTATTATGCCAGTGAAAGCCCCTGTTCATTTCCTAAGTGTCCATTATTCTTGTAAGGGGCACCTAAGGAAACTGCATATTAAATCCAGGCATTTAGAACTGAGACTCATGAGCCACTGTAGTTGGGCAAATCCAATATTCCAAAGCTGTGTTTATTATAGTCTTCTCCTTAGACTTGACTTTCTATGCCTAGCTTAAGACAACTGTTATGGAGAATCAAAAAATGCAGAACACTGTATATCTATTACTCAGAATACTCAAATATAGCACACTGTCTTAAAGTTCACTCTTGTCGGCTAGGGATATGGCTCAATGGGTAAAGTTATGTATATATCATCCTCAGCACACACCTAAAAGCCAGGCATAGTGACGCACATCTATAACCCAAAACCAAAAGGAAAGAGACAGGAAGATTCTTGGGGGCTTGTTGGCCCCTTAGCAAACCTAGACAACTGGAAAGCTCTAGGTTGAAAGAGAGAACCTATCTCAAAAAAAAAGGTAGAGGGCTGGCAAAACGGTACAGGATAAGTGTCTACAATATATAAGCATGTAGACCTGAGTTCTACATCCTGCAAATAATGGAACTCAATTCCTGAATATTACACATACACACACACACACACACACACACACACACCCTTGTATACATCCTCCATGCAGTAATAGTAAATAAAATAAAGTAGAGAGCAACTAATGAAGACATTTAGCATTAACCTCTGGTTTATACATGTCTATGAACCAGCAAGCATTCTGGTACACACACATATACAACACAAAATACATAGGTGCACACATGCATATACAGAAATATATTAAAGTTCATGCACATATCCACATTAATTCTCCAAAACACAGCCGTGAATGTAAGTAAATAATTCCAAGTGTGGAATTGATGTTCAATAAAAGTTTCTTTCTTGTTCCCCTCTCAGCCCTGAAGACAGTTACACAATTAGATATTACAGAAGGGGACCAGAGGACTCATCCAGCAAATTCTGACTCTCAATAATCCTTAGAAGATATTGAGGGAAGCTAGGTAAATCCTGGCTGGTACACTGGCAATATTAAACAACACTAAAATCACCTACCAAACTAAATAAACCAAAGCTAAAGAATAAACAAAGAAACAGAAGAGCAGTATAGTTTGGAACAGTGGCTCTCAACATGTGGGTAGCAAATTACTGGTGGTCAAAGGACTCTTTCACAGGGACTATATGTCAGATATTCTGCATATCAGATATTTGTGATTCATAACAATAGCAAAATTACAATTATGAAGTAGCAACAGAATAATTTTGTGGCTTGGGGTCACCATAACATAAGGTGCTACTCTTCTTCGACTTGGAAGTGTAGATAGCTCCCATCTGGTTTACTAAGTTCATACCAGGCATCCAGAACAAAGAGGGAGAAGAAATTATAAAAGAAAAGGGATCTGAAAAAGAAGAGTCAAATAGATAAGAGTTGGGGGGTTCATCTTTTGGTTTGTTGCATTTGAAGGAATTGTTTTTCTTAGCCTAAACAACCCAGAGGTGGAAGCCAGATGGCAAGGAGGCCCTGAGGCTCTGTAGCGGATCTCAACTGTCAGGGTCAAAAGACCCTTTCACCTAAGACCATCAGAAATATCAGATACTTACATTATGATTCATAACAGGAGCAAAATTACAGTTACGAAGTAGCAACTAACTAGTTTTATGGTTGGGAGGTCACCACCACATGACACATTAGGAAGGTTAAGAACCACTGGGTTAGGGATTCTCAACAAAGTAACACTCAATACTCCTCCCATAAGGATCTGTCAAAACATCATGGCCACGAGTCTGCAATGAGCACATGTAAAGGAACAAGTCAACATATATTTAGAAGGAGCTTCCACTGAGCTTGTTTTTATATGAAGGATTAAATAACCGCTGCATTCCAATTGTTTATAATTCCCATGGAGAGACAAGATGTTGACATGCGGAAATTAAACAATATGAGATTCAAGGAGTAATTCAAGGTAACAATAGCACTGTCACAAAGGGATATATGCTTATATGTAACATAAACACTATAGGAAATAAATGGAACAAGAACTCACAGGGAGGGATCACTCTGAGCTGAAAGTCTACGAAGGGCACTTTCGAGAAGCAGGCTCTGAGCTCAGACGTTGAAATGATTGAAAGGTATTTGTATGGCTGCTTTAAGCAGATAGGATTTGGTGGTAGAACTTTTAGAAAGACCCCGTGCTAAAGTAATTAATATAATTTCATAATTAAAGACAAATAGAAGATTTTGCTTAAATCCCAGGCTCTTGCCCAATGTCAGAATAATAGGGTGTTATAACAGAGAGTCGGTTATGGTTGATAGCTTCTTAGCTGACTTCAAAGACCCCTTTCTCTTGGTATTCATGTCCTTTTTTAACACCTCTGGATGCCTAAATGTGGGATGCACCTTAAGAACTGTTTGTTGAAGAATAATGCAAAAGTGATGAGTGTCATTTGAAAGATAAGGTTACCAAAAGTCTGGACCTTTTGCTTTTTAGATTCCTTACCCCCACACACACCCACCCATTCAGTCAGGGTCTCCCTAGGCAGCCAGGGTAGCCTTGAACTCAAGAGTTTCCTCCCTACATGAGGACCACAGACACAACCTTCTCTTATTGTAGCTCTCTACCATGTCTAGAGTAGAAACACCTGTCATCAGGCTCACACAGAGAAGAGCTGGCAGAGGCCTCTAACTGGTGGCCAGAAAGATGAAGACTTCATCTACTATGGTTCAAGAAACTAAATGTTACCATCACTTTCATGGGCATGCTTGGAAATGGATCCTTTATGGTCAAGTCTTGAAACCATGATAGGCCTCTTTGGAACCTTCACTGGGAGATCATGGGGAAAGATGCATCCAAGTCTCAGTCTATAGAGACTTAGGTGTTTGTCACTGGAAGCTGTTCGATTTGGGGTTGATTTCATACTCTACAATATGTAACTAACTCAAAAATTCAAATGCATCTCTTCCTCTAACCTGCCAACTAAGCCCCCCTCTATGTGCATGTTAAGTGGATAAATAGGACTTAGTCGATAACAAGAGACACAAGCAGTCACAAAGCTTTCACATGTGAGCAGTGTACGACTTCACGTTTGTGATTTCAGACAATTTATATGTGTGTCTCTAATGAAACACAGGTGAAACATCAGGATATATGGACCCCTACCCTTCCTTGGTAGTTCTTAGGAATAAATATGTCAACTTTGTGACCAGCAGTTAGTCTTCTCTAACAGAATGGGGCTACTTGAACCCTATCTCCCACAACTACAAAAAACCAAGGATCATGCAGAAACACCAAACTTATTATCCAGAGATAGGCATTTTTCATTTTCTCTAGTAGGATTCCTTTTAGATTCTTCCTGTAACCCCTCCTAAAAGTTGAGGCTGAGGGAAAAGCCTTACAGAGATGCACAAAGAAGCTCCATGACTGGGGATTGGCTCCTTCAGTCACAGTAGCAGCATGCTAAAGTAGTAGCTGCAGTTTGCAAAGTGAGGCACAACTTCAGTGAGTTTCTGGAACTGCAAACTTTGCTTGCCAGAAGGGGTAAAGACAAGGCTGCATTCTGCAGGGATGCTGTCCTTTTGGTGTACACATGCATGTGCAATGCTAGAATGGAGCTCCCAGAAGCAGATCTTGAAATGAAGTGAGGGCAAGTCTTTTTTTGGAAGGGGTCATATGCAGCACCAGAGAGAAGAAATGGACCAAAGTCAATAAAGGATGCAGCATGAGGTGGGCTGACACTCAGCTCTTCCGAGTCATGGATCAGCAGACTTTTTATATAAAAGATGAGATGGTAAGTATAGTAGGACTTGTGGGCCAAGTGATTTCTATTAGTAACTTTTGTGACAGTAGCCACAGACAGTAGCAACTTCCCCCTGCCTGACAAGGTCTCAATGGCCAGAAAGAGTGGCTACTATGTTCAGCCAGAAGCTTTCAGTTCAGTGTGAAGACGAACAGGTGAGTAATGAGAGCAGATGGGGGAGGACCAATGTACTAGTCAGGGTTCTCTAGAGTCACAGAACTTATAGGTAGTCTCTATATAGTAAGGGAATTTGTTAATGACATACAGTCTGTAGTCAAACTCCCCAACAATGGTCAGCAGTAGCTGTGAATGAAAACCCGAGGATCTAGCAGTCGCTCAGCCCCACAGGCTCACAGGCAAAGAAGATTGAATCTTCCTCCTTCCAATGTCCTTATGTAGATCTCCAGCAGCAGGTGTGGCCCAGACCAGAGGTGTGCATACCACCACACCTGAAACTTGTGTCTTCCAGACTCAAGATCTAGATCACAGGTGAGCCTTCTAATCCTGGATTTTAACTCACTCCAGATATAGTCAAGTTGACAACCAGAAATAGCCACTACAATCCACCCCTTGTCAACTTAACACAAATAGTATCTCATATCCACATGAAACAATACCAAGGTCATAAATATGCTTAACATGATATAACTATTCCTCATACAATCACAAATACATTTATAAACTTACAATGGGGCAATGTCCCTTGGGAACATTCCTTTAGTATCTCAACTTAAATACCAACTGATATTAAAGAATTGGAAGACAAATATGTTCTTAACAAAATACAACAGAAGCATTCATATTACTTTATGAATAATAAAGTATTCATTTACTTTATTGCAACTGGTTACGTGGTCTTAGCTGGTATTTATAACTACCTTCCTCTACTACCCATTCTGTATTTCCTCCACCCTCTGCAAGCCCCTCAGCAGGTCTTGGCTCTTTTCCTGGAGGAGTGACCCATACCTTCATTCCTGATGGGTCTGCATCCTTTGTCATCCTGCTTGAATTAGGCTGTTGTAGTTTCCCATTGACTTTAATCACAGGACATGGTAGTATTAAGAGACGCCCTAAGGGATCTCCTGCACTCCAGACATAAGCCTTCTTACCTCCATTGTGGAGAGGCAATCCAATTTCCCCATGGTAATCTGGATCTATCACCCCTCCTAACACTGTTATTCCTTTCTTAGCCTGTTGGTTTAAGGGTATTAGAAGCCAAAAATGACCAGGGGGAAGTCTGATCTTCCAGTTCAATGAAATGTTTGTTGTAGCTCCTGGTAGGAGCACTCCCCCCTCTGGAACCAAATCTTTCTAGGCCAGCAGAACCTAGAGTTGTGGGGACAGGAAGCGAAAATTTTCCTAGGGATCAGAAAAAGTGATGGTGAGTGGAACTATTCACTTTTCCACCCCTTGATTCCTGGACCTATGGATCCTGGCTATGGGAGAAACTGTACCATCTATTGGACCCTGATTCAAAGCATACACTGCCTCTTGAAGAACTCTGCCTCGACCCTCATGCTGCTGCCACCTAATTTGCACTGTAAGTGAGTCTTCAAAAGGCCATTCCATCTTTCTATCAGACCAGCTGCTTCAAGACGATGAGGAACACAGTAAGACCAGTGAATTCCATGATTGTGGGCTCACCGTTGCACTTCTCTGGCTATGAAATGAGTTCCTTGGTCAGAAGCAATACTGTGTGGAATACCATGACGATGAATAAGGCTTTCTGTAAGTCCACGGACGGTGGTTTTAGCAGAAGCATTTGTGCAGGAAAGGCAAATCCAGAACCAGAGTAAGTATCTACCCCAGTAAAAACAAAACGGTGTCTTTTCCACAGAGGAAGTGGTCCAATTTAGTCAATCTTCCACCAGGTTGCTGGCTGATGACCTCGAGGAATGGTGCCATATCTGAGGCTCAGTGTTGGTCTCTGCTGTTGACAGATCTGGCATTCAGCAGCAGCTGTAGCCAGGTCAGCCTTGGTGAGTGGAAGCCCATGTTGTTGAGCCCAAGCATAACCTCCATCTCGGCCACCATGGCCACTTTGTTCGTGTGCCCACTGAGCAATGACAGGGATGGCTGAGGAAAGAGGCTGACTGTCCACAGAACAGGTCATCTTATTCACTTGATTATTGAACTCTTCCTCAGCCAAAGTCACCTTTTGGTGAGTATTTACATGGGACACAAATATCTTCACTTCCTTTGCCCATTTGGAGAGATCTATCCACATACTTCTTCCCCAGATGTCTTTCTCCAATTTTCCAACCATGATCTTTCAAAGTCCCTGACCATCCAGCCAGTCCATTGGCTACAGCCCATGAGTCAGTGAACTATCGTACATCTGGCCATTTCTTCTTCCAAACAAACTGTAATACCATGTGTACTGCCTGAAGTTCTGCCCACTGTGAAGATTTTCCTTCACCTGTGTCTTTCAGGGTTGTCCCAGAAAGGGGTTGTAATGCTGTAGCTGTCCACTTCTGGGTGGTGCCTGCATAACATGCAGATCCATCAGTAAACCAGGTTCTAGTCTTCTCTTTCTCAGTCAGTCGATCATAGGGAACACCCCATGAGGCTATAAGCACATACTTGGCAGCAGATGACATTGTTACAGGAGTAGAAACCATAGGCATTTGAGCAACTTCTTCATGTAACTTGCTTGTGCCTTCAGGACCTGCTCAGGCTCGATCACGGATGTGCCACTTCCATTTGATAATACACTGCTGCTGTGCACGTCCCACTTTATGACTTGCAGGGTCTGATAACACCCAGCTCATGATGGGCAGTTCAGGTCCCATGGTAACTTGGTGTCCTATTGTCAAACATTCAGTTTCCACTAAGGCCCAACAGCAGGCCAAGAGCTGTTTTTCAAAGGGAGAATAGTTGTCTGCAGATGATGGCAGAGATTTGCTCCAAAATCCCAAAGGTCTCTTCTGTGATTCACCTACAGGAGCCTGCCAGAGGCTCCAAATAGCATCTCTATCTGCCACTGACACCTCAAGTACCATCGGATCTGCTGGATCATATGGTCCAAGTGGTAGAGCAGACTGCACAGCAGCCTGGACCTGTTGAAGAGCCTTCTCCTGTTCCAGACCCCACACAAAGCTAGCAGCTTTCCAAGTCACTTGGTAAATGAGCCTGAGTAACACACCCAAGTGAGGAATATGCTGTCTCCAGAATCCAAATAGACCCACTAAACACTGTGTTCTTTCTTGGTGGTGGGAGGGGCCAGGTGCAGTAATTTATCTTTCACCTTAGAAGGAATATCTCTACATGCCCCACACCACTGGACTCCTAAGAATTTCACGGAGGTAGATGGTCCTTGAATTTTGGTTGGATTTATTTCCCATCTCTGATACGCATATGCATTACCAATAAGTCCAAAGTGGTTGCTACTTCCTGCTCACTTGGTCCAATCAGCATACTGTCATCAATATAGTGCCACAATGTGATATTTTGTGGAAGAGACAAACAATCAAGATCCCTTCTAACTTTTCAGTAGGCCATCTTTTGATAAACGCTTCAGCCAACCATTCAAACAAACTTCAGACACCTTGTTTAACTGTACGAGCTTCCATATTAAACCTTGAATCTCCACTCAGAGGACCCATGTCAATAAACTCAGCCTGATCTAGTTTTATGTTCCTTCCACCATTATTTGACACCCTTAAAATCCATATTCTCCAGACTTATGCTTGAATGAATTAACAAACTCATTAAGCTCCTTAGTAGTGTAGCACACTTCCTCCCATCTAGGGGCCTGTTTTGCCTTGAGTCTGGTTATAGGTCTAGAAGAAACTATTGGTGGGCCTTGAGGAACATCAATATTATCTTGTCTGGCATTTTCTTCATCGAAAGTCACTGCTGGCCCATCAGACTCCAAGGGATTAACTTCCTCGTGTGGAAAAGGCATTATTTCAAGGGGTGGGGCTGAGGATACTACTTCTTCAGGTGGGGTAAACCATTGAGAATCTGAAAATTCAGAACTCTCAGCTTCAATAGGGTCTTCCCGCACATCCCCATCCCAAGTTATAGGATCCCATTCTTTGCCAATTAATGCCCTTACTTTAACTACTGACAGCCTCTGAGGCTGAGACCTGAACTTTTGCTGCAATTCAGCCAACCTTATAATAAGGACTTCAGTTTGATTTTCTGCAACTTGAGCTCTATGGCTGCTGGAGAGAAGATTCTCTTCAAAGACACACTTAGCAACTTTTAGATTGGTCACTTGCATCTGGATCCATTCAATTTTATTATGCAACTCCTTCTTTTCCTTCATCATCTTTTCCAGAGATACTAAGAGAAACCTGCCAGCAAATCATTTTCAAAGTTTTTTCCCATATTGCAAAAGGTTTTGATCACAGAATCACCCAATTCATCAAGATGCTCAATGGCATTAGCTTCTTTAAATTTAAAATATAATTTCCAACCATGAGTCTTCAATATCTCCAAGCTTCCAGAAGAGAGCATATCTGGACAGGTTTCAGCAGTTGAAGGTGCTGGTGAATTACTAAACCAACTCCAGATTCTTAAAAGATTTATCCTTATATTGCTTTCTGCTCTTCTAGAACCACTCCCAGTACCAACTTCTGTATTAGTCAGGGTTCTCTAGAGTCACAGAACTTATGGGTAGTCTCTATATAGTAAGGGAATTTGTTAATGACATACAGTTTGTAGTCAAACTCCCCAATAATGGTCAGCAGTAGCTGTGAATGAAAACCCGAGGATCTAGCAGTCGCTCAGCCCCATTAGGCTCACAGGTGAAGAAGACTGAATCTTCCTCCTTCCAATGTTCTTATGTAGGTCTCTAGCAGCAGGTGTGGCCCAGATTAGAGGTGTGCGTACCACCACACCTGAAACTTGTGTCTTCCAGACTCAAGATCTAGATCACAGGTGAGCCTTCTAATTCTGGATTGTAATTCACTCCAGATATAGTCAAGTTGACAATCAGAAATAGTCACTACAACCAACATCCTATGAAGTGACTCTCCCCCGGCCTGATCCATTCTTCAAGAAGGAAGGAGTGAAGAAGGCCTGTGAGAGGAGCCAAAGCAGAAGCCTTCTGTGATGGGTGGAATGTTCCCTTTACACTGCTCTGCCCCCTCCCCACCTTCCCTGCCCTAAGGAACACCACCATGATTCCAACAGGTAAAATTTTCCACTAACACAGTTTACCTGTCAGCCTGGTTTAGCCTCTAGTAACTCAACCACCTCTTGCTATGGGCATGCAGAGACTCCTTCCTTAAGGAATTCTTGTCTGAGGTGGGGGTGTGTTGCATTGCTTAAGTTGTTGTTGTTGGTTTGAAAAGCAAGATCAATACATCATTTTTCTGGATGGAGAGGAGAGTGAGACAATAAAGAAAATTAAGGTTTGAGTAGCTCACAGCCCCAGCTCATTGCATCCTCAGTGGAGGAGAGAATCTACCCTTCCTCTCTCCTCTATAGGAGGCCCAAGTTGAAGACAGAAAAAAATTAAATGAAGTTAAATCATCTTATTATGTAATTGGGACTAGGCCTCAGGCTTCAGCAGTCAAGATGGGATTAAGGACAAGGCCACCTGGACTGCCATTCTCCTGGGTCCCATTACTACCCACCTCGTCCCCTTTTATAGCCAACAGATTAAAATGTGAGCCTAGCAATCTTTGATCTTTCACTTGCTGACACAAATCCTTTCGAGCCTCCAACATTTTCTACTGAGGTAATTAGCAGTAATTAAAAGGTTTCCAGCAGTCTCTGCTCCTTGTTTCCCAACCTTCTGTCTTTCTTTTCTCCCCCCTTTCCCAAAAGAAATTGCTTTTACAAGTGCCTTCCATCTCCAAAACACAGGCATCCCTCCCTCTCTTCTTTATCTGACTTGGCCAGATCAAGTAGATTAGTGATTCCATTATTCAGAATACAAAGCCAGACAACAGGGTTTTACTATCGCACCTGACCTGGTGAGAGTACAGGGGGCTTAGGCTCAGAAACAAGCCCCCCAACTTGCAGGCTTATATGAAAAGACAGTCCAATTATGCAGAAAAAGACACCGGGCAGCATCTTCGGCCAAAGAGAGACACCATTTAAAGAAGTGCCCAGCCCACCAGTATATACTGTTAAGATTTGAATGTGAAATGTCCCCCACAGGTTCTTGCAGTCAAACACTTGGTCTCCAGTTGACTGTGTTGCTTGAAAATAACAGGGTCTATAACTAGATGCCACAGGCAGCTAATGGGGTGGGCTTGGAGGGCTATAGCCTCTTACCACTGGAGGCGCTACAGCCTTGTTTCTTGACTGATAACTTCACATGACCGAGTACCCAATGCTCCTGCCACCAAGGATGGGAAGCCTTCTTACCCCAGGCCTTTCTGCCATGATGGATGGCCACCCCTGAGTCATGAACTAAAATAACCCTTTCCTCCTTTAAGCGCCCATCAAGTGTCCTGTCATACCAACAAGATAGGGAACTAATGTATCCTCTGACCTGTACACATGGCTTCTCTACCCAAACACCTCCTTGTTTCCTTCCCATGCTCACCATCTGTTTGAGGTTATAGCACAGGGGGAAATTGAAAATGTCAGAAATAGGAAGAAGAAAAAATTATATTACCAAACATTTACAGACATATAAATATCACCGTGCATCATATACACACAGACACACACTCATACACACTCATTTATACACTCTTATACAGAGACACACTCACACACAGAGACACATTCACACCCTTTCACACACACACACATACACACACAAAGACACACACATACAGACATATAGACACACAAACATGTAGACATATAGACATACACAAACACACTCACATACACAGACACACACTTACACACATAGATATACACAGACTCACACAGACAAACCGAGATACAAATACAGACACAAACACACATAGACACACATACCCACACACAGACACACACATGTGCGTGCACACACACTGACCCACAGGTGCAAATTCACAATCAGATGAATAGTTGTTATAGCCTCCCATCGGCCTGTCACCATTGAGAAAGGCACAGAAGCTCCTATTTGACCTGTGGGTCATGAGCTTTATCCTGGAAAGAATGTAACTTTAATATGAGTTTCTGAGATGTGCCAAGTCCTGCAAGCACAGGCTGTTAACAAAGAGTATCACAGTTGGAGGCAGGCCAGAGGCCTGTAGCTGCCCAGACACTACTCCAGGTAGGATATGGGTACCTGGTAGAGACTAAGTACTACAATGACCTATAAATAGAAGTTTAGTGTTGATAGTGGGTCTTTGCTTAAGTGTTGCAGGATTCATTTTTGTTCTCTGATTTAAACAACTGGGTAAACTGGAGCTAGACTTGGGCTCTGTCCTAATCTGAGAGCATTAGTCCTCTCACAGAGACCCTGTATGTCTGTGGTCCATCTCCTTCCACCCTTATTCCAGCCTGGCCGTTAAGAAGCAATTGGAAGGTTCCTATTTAGCATGACTTTCTCTACCACTCAGCTCTCCATCCTCCTCCTCTCTCCATTCTTTGGGGAACAAGTGAGAAGGCAGGCACACACCTTTGCAGGTCTGCTAAGAAGCTAGATGTTTACCCACATACCTGTGCTTCCTGGCTGCTCAACAAAACTCTCAAAGCTGATTCCTGGCAGGCAGAAAATGAAAAGACGGATGGAAAATCTAAGATTCAGAGGATAAGATGAGGTTCATACTGCTTGTGTGAACACCTGATAACTTGAACCTGGCTCTAAACCATCCTCCAAATGTTTGCTTGACTGGTCACAGGGGCAAACTAAAGATGGGAGAAGGAACCCAGCTTCTCAAGGTCACGCTGAAGCTCCTGGCAATGACCCCACATCTCTTTACCCCATTTAGACACAGCATGGATAGGGAGGGTATTAAATGAATCATTTACACACCCCTCTTCCAAGTACTCAGACATTTCTAGAAGTTTGGAAAAGATTCCTCTACAATACTATGAGTCCTATGGCAGCAGCGGCTACAGCAAGCAACCCCTTTTTCTGACTCTACTGCTGAGGCCTTTCATGTTAAATGGATAGAAATCCACCTTCAGAGCTCCTGGGCCTGGGTATTAGTCACTTCACAGACAAATGGGCTTTGATGAGGCTCCCATGATTAGTGGAGGGTGCTACTAAAAGCATATATCCATGCTATAAACCCATCTTCCTATGTAAAAATAAAAATAAATAAATAAATAAAAAGCCAACACTGAAAAGTAATGGATTTAATGGGCTAGAAAATCTAGACGCTGGAAACTCCAAGGGAGATCGTATTAAATTAGACCCATACAAACAAGCCAAACTACATTTATCCTCTTGTGCTCACAGATTTTATCTCCTTAACCAGGTTTTCAGGGCTAGTCTGTTTTCAATGAAGAGAATTTTTGAATGTCAAGTCCCAGGATTCCTAGGTAGAGGATAATTTACCCCCAGGCCAGCTGGGGCTGCACATACACAGTTCTCTGCAGAGGGACTGAAACACAGACTTGTCTTCTCCCTGCTTCACGGCACAGTACCTACTGACAAACAGCCAGATGGAATTCTGGGATAGGTGGAGGTAGAGATTCAGGGTTCATTTTTTTTTTTTTTCTCCTTCATAAGAGAGTGAGGAGGCAAGAGATGAGCCTGAAGGGAGAAAAGAACCTACAAAAAAGGCTAAGGAATGGGTGCTGCCTAGTCTGGAAAAACAGATATAAACTGAACTAAGAACACTCCAGAAAATCTGGTGGGCCTGGCTTGGCTTAAGGTGCTTTCCTAGAACAAAGATGACAAGACATCATTTTAATTTTTCTTACTTCATAAAATAACAATAATAACCTCACTGGCTTGCCTCTAGAACTCCTGGCAAAGGAGCCTTGGTCTTTCTGTCTGGTGGACTTTTTTCCAGGCCTGCTGTGTGAGAAAGGTTTTTCACCCTTGGAGGAGTGGAGTGAGTTTCTGGATAGGTCTGATTAACTATTAAAACATAATTGCAATAGGAAGAATGGGGGGATTGGAAATTACTTCTTTAAATTATGAAAAATACCTTGACAATGCCTCTTTAAGAATTGCATTTAGTTTGCATTAGATTCCTACCAAGGCTGAGTTTAGATGGGAGGGGTGAAGTGGAAGGATGAAGGGACATTATGCTCACCATGAGACACTTATCTCTCAGAATTGATGACAACCAGCAGTAGATGCCAGACTGGGATGCTTACCCCCACCTACTCCCCAATTCAGGGAGTGACTGGAGAGAAGAAAATCCAGCCAGGGTTTAGTCTAATCAAGGTGACCAGAGAGAGACAGATAAGAGCAGTCATGCCCAGACCATTTCGAAGGTCCTTGAAGATGCTAATGACATGCAAGAGAAAGAGGTCTAGAAAGTGGCCCAGAGTCTCCAAAATCCACTGAGGGCTAAGAGACTGACAGCCAACAGCCAACACTCACAGATTAGAGGGGTGCAGGTGAGATGAATCCCATTAACTCCACCCTTCCTCCTCTGGGGCCTCCTGTACATGTACCCTAAGGTATCACTTTTTTCCTTTTCTTCACTAATCCTCACTGAAGGTGCTCCTCCAAAGGCCATTTCCTTACTTAATTCTAAAGGAAGAAGAGGGTATATCTAATGCAAGATATAGTTTGCGTTTATTGTTGTCTTTGGGGTAAGGGATGCCTCTTGGTTTGCTGAGAAAACATAGACTGAGAGACAGGAGCAACAGCATACTAAAGAGGCAGAATGGGAACTGGTAAATACCCACCTTGAAAGGGACAGGGACATTAATGCTGATGTTATCAGATACTGAAAAAGCCAGGCCTATTGATAAATGCTTGTAGTCCCATCACTGGGGAGGCAAGACAGGCGAATCTCTAGAGCACACAGACAAGCCAGCTTAGTCTACTGAGTGTGCTCCAGATACCAGTCTCGAAAGACAAGATGGACAGATAGCTAGTGTGGAATGACATCCAGGCTTGACCTCTTACTGCCACAAGCATTGCACACTCATGTGCACACACATGTGCACCCTCATACACATAAGCATTCACATACACTTGCACTCATGCAAACTCTATAGATAGTACAGCCCCTCCTTGCATGGATTTGGGACAGCCATACCTTGCCCCCATGCCCAGGTGTAACACTACTCAGTAGAACTGGTTTTAGGGCCACTTTGACACCAGGTAGTCTGGGAGATTCTTGATTCTCACCTTGATTCAAGCCTGAGACAAAAGCTCATCAGAAAATCCTAAGAGGATTCACTAAATAATTACTAAATCTCTTCTATTTAAAAGTTTCTAATAATCCATGTTCTCTCTCCTAAATATTTAAATGTAAACATTCTGTACTGGGAGAAGTCACATATAACAATGGCCAAGGAAGGCATAAGTCATAATTAAAGATGGGCCTATTTTCAAAGTTCTCAAATGCCAGTAAATCACGGTCTCATCATCAAAGGGAGAAAAAAGGAGAAATTCCCTGGCTCCAAGTCTTGTTGTTCAGTTTGTCCACTGTGGTCCAGAAACATGGTAGGGACCATGTTCTGGTAGTGAGTATCTGCTCACTTGCTCAGGTATGATGCAAGCCATCAAGATGTATCATTCCTCTATGTCCTGTGGTCCTTTACACTAGGCAATGCTGCCTATTTGTGCAGCACCACATAAAAGACAGAAGCCAGCTTGGCTTTGAAGGCAAATGTGTTTCTGTTTTCTTTTTCTTTATCTTCCTCAAAAATGAGTTTTTATGCTTCCAGATCAACTGGAGAACTGGTATACCAGGCAAAAAGCAGATGAAAAAAAAAAAATTTAAACTGCTGTGGTTTAAAAGCTTAACCAGTAAAGTCCCTCCAGGCTTCAGTCAATGGGAATGAGAGCAACAGTTTCCAGCTAGTCCATTCAGTCTACAGAAGGGATTGCTAGACTGAGGGCGACTCCCTCCCCCCCACCCCATTTCCAAAGTGCAATCCATTCCCTACTTCTAAGAAGCATTTTGACAGAGCCTATTGTACAGCCTTCTCAGGACATTAGCCACCCCAGCACAAACACTCTCTGGTGATAAGAGCTCTTTCCCAGGGTGTTCTTCACCCCCTCTGTCTCTCCTCTGCCATCCCTGCATCCTCACATCCCGGAGGCAATGCTGCCCAAACCCATAAGCAGAGAGGATCTCTAATGCCCGCCACTTGCCTAAAATTGATTTTCAGATGAGAGCTGGTGAGAGCCAAGTACCTCCATAGTTTAGAACACTCATCATGTCTGAAGATGAAGTCATTTGCTGCCATAAGCAGAACAAGGGTTAATGACCCAAAATCGAATAAATTACTGGATTCAGATCCATCATAAGCATCGGTTTAAGTCATGTGAAGCAAGGAGTACAGACTCCAAAGACAGACTCTCCCCTTGCTTGTGATAATAAATCAAGGGCTGTGCAAAGTATCTCCATAATAAATTAGTCTGGAGATCGCCTTAATTGTGCTACTTGGAGATGTCCTCCCAGGTGGGGACTGAGGGACTCGGGAAGCTTTCCTCCCTGAATGTCACTTCATCCTCTCATTTGGGAAGAGGTGGAGGGAAGACACAAGGCAGAGGCTTCAGCATCATATTAGATCCTCAAACAATTTATCCAAACAAAAGCCAGAAAGGGGAGAGGTGCTCCAGGAGAATCAGATGAATAAGCAAGATCAATTATGGTGGAGCAGCCCTGCAGGCCTTTTCCATGACACACATCTCAAAGCAAATTTTGCCAGAATGAAGTTGACACTGCCAGACTGAGCACAGAGGGTTCTCTGGAAGGCTGTCTGTCTCCACTCCCAGGCTACCTTTGAGAGAGAGAGAGAGAGAGAAAACAGGAAAGGGAAAAACAGGGGAGGGGAGGCAGCAAGGAGCCAAGGCAAGGAGACAGGAGGTGGGTGAATGAAAAACACGTATAATGGCCTGAGGTTTATTTTACAGGGAACAAAATGGCTCAATTTGAGCACTTTAGACTGTCGAAATTGGCTAGTGTAAGATATAAGGGGCTCATCAAAGAGGGCTGTTACATCAGCTGCGGGAGACTGGAGGCCCAGGGGGGCAGAGAAAAGGAAAATAAATATATACATATACACACACCTATACACACACACACACATATAAATACACACACACACACACACACACACACACACTCCTATGTCCTACAAACTTTAGAAAGATAACAGAACTTCTAAGATTGGCAGGAAGTGCTTTCCCAGGCAGCTTAACTCATGAAGCTTTTTAAATCGCATCTCCAATGTGTTGGGTTCCTTGGCCTTTGGCCTTTTGCTCTGCATGAACATACACACACAAACACACGTACATACACACATAAACACAGGTACACATGCGAGCACATGTGCGCGAGCACACAGACACCCAGACACCCAGACACACACACACACACACACACACACAGACACACTGGCTCATTATTTAAAGAAGCCTTAGTTAGTTGCTTGGTTTATTATTTAGTAGGAACAGTCCATCCCCCCCCCCCCTTTTTTTTTTGTTTGCTTTAAGACCTGCTAATAATTCCGATTCCCCTTTCAAAAGCAATCCACCTCTCACTAAGAAAAAGTCAGAGCGACTGACTAATGGGAGTGATTCAAAGTACCTCAATTAAAATTCAGGTTCTGGCCTTTCGAGCAGTCTATTTAAAGATATTTTTTTTCCTCGAGATTGGTTGTAGACAGATGATTATTAAATATTTATGTGTCTGTGAAAGGGGAGTTTTTTGTTACTGTTCTCTCCCCTCTTTGAGGGCTCCTCTATTTGGCTTCTACCCACTTGGTTTCCCAGAACACTCTCCACCACATAAACACACACACACACACACACACACACTATCCTTGGTCTCCATCACCGTGGCCTAAATAGAAGATGAGAGGAGATCCTGATCTTTGGCATGGATGAGGGACCAACATGTTCACCAACTAGAGTATGTTTACATATTATACAGAATAGGAAGCCACCCGCTGCTTCAAACCACATGTTCTAACTTAGCTGCAATTACATAGCTGAACTTCTATCTCAATGCCTAATGATACCTAAAGTTTTTATATTGCTTGAAAATACAGGTGTTTAATTCCATATTTAAACCAAACTATCTTTTTATAAAAAGCACCACTGAGCCTAGGTATACAGCCAGTAATAAGGTACAGACTCAGAACTTCTCCATCCTTAGCCTGGGCAACAATCTAAATATTTTCCCATTGACTGTTCCCATTCACCCATTCATAAATTTATTAACTTGGGTCTTCATTTATCCTTTCCAATCACTAACAGATACTTCAGCCACTAGAGACTCCTCCAAATACACCTGAGCTATAGAATCCTGCCTGTGGTCTCTACTTCAGTCCCCACAGGATCTACAGATTATGAAGGGCAGGCATGGCAATTCCTAGCTCTATCAAGCATACTTGGGTTTACTAGGAAGAAACTACATTCCAGGCCTTCCAGAATCAGCCGGCTTCCTCTTCCTGTATCATATTCCTGGAGCTCAGAAGGGTAAACACACTGTGATAAGGTATTTTTTCACCCAACTCCTTTCTTCGACTTGCCCACTAGCCACTTCCTCCCTCCACAGTAATGAAGTCCTCCCATCCCCCTTGTCTCTTCAACACAGCTTAGTTTTTAGAGCTTGCAGAGTTCACTATCTACTTACTATTTCTCTTCCTCCATTCCTCCAAACACAATGTGTAAGATATTTAGGAACCATTTTTGTTGTCTGATCTTTATTTAAAGCCCTCCCTGTGAGGGTGTCTGTCATTTTCCCCCGGGCATTAGAATCCAAGTCTATTGGGTCCCCACACCAATGCTAGGAAGGGGAGAAAGAAGGAACGAGGTGACAGGTAGTGCTTCCCATCCTGGCCAGGCAATCGGCAGTCAGGAGTCAAGGTGTAGAAGATGACCACTACCTCTGCTATGACAATTTCTTCTGATCCTGGCCATATTTCTAGAATAAAGTAGCATTCCCTATTTGAAAGGCCATCTAATTTTTAGACTCTAGTACGTTCCAAGATGCTAGATGTGTCCAGAGCCATTTGGACATAAATATCAACCCTCACCAGTCTAGTAAATTCAATTTATGTTTTCCATTTTGTAAATGGCACACAACAGGCTCCATGCACCCAAGGTGCATAGCCTTCTGTGGTAAACATTCTCCCATACCCTAGCTGTGCCACAAGCCCCAGCATTATGAAAATTGAAAAACAAATCCCCTTTATAAGATAGTCTTGCTGCTGTGCCAAGGACTATACCTGGTTACCACTTCCTGCCATGCCCCTGGCTTCTGTGTCCCTTGCTTGTGCTTTCTAGGTCAAAGTCTAAGACAAACACAGATAAAGATTCTTCAGAATTTAGCAGGTGTATTGATTTAATTTTAAAATTCCAAAATGATATGATAAATCCAAGTGAGGTAACCTAATAGGTGAGCTCACTTTAACAATATTCTTTCAAATGCAAGTGAAATCTTTCAAATCACTCATTGTCTCTAGTTTATAGAAGTAGAAACTGAACCCCAAAGTATAAACAACGCAACCCAAGCCACAGGGCTAAAAAGAGGTGGTTCAGGGATTTGAAATCCAATTAGATTCTAAGGTTCATTTTCTTCTTCACATTGCATGTCAGGGACCTAATATTTGTGGCCAAAATTTATGTGCTAATTCTCCAATCCTGATGTGATAATATTTAAAGATGGAGACTTTGTATCATTTGGAGATGGAGTATGTAAAAATAATTGGGGTTAAAAAACCAGGATAGGGTTGCTGTTCTTCAATGAAAAAGATGAAAACAAAACTGAATTGGATCATTTGATCTATTAGGGAACATAGAGCAGCTGTCTGCAAGGCAAGAAGAGTTATCACTGAGACCTGAATTTGCTAGATTTAGCCTCCAGAAGCCTCCTGAAGCCACTAAGCCTATGGTCTTTGCTATATGAGCTTGAGCTGAGTATCAAACCATAGCAGCTGGGACCTGAGTCCTTCCTGACTCTATCAAGATATTTCCACGATGAAAAGCCAGTTCTAGAAGTTTTCAGAGAGACTTGAAACCATCCTAGCCCACCTGGGGTCCTAAAAGGAATCCTCAGGCATAGGGTTTAGTTTGGGGTAAATACATAGTCCCTTCACAACCGGCCCCTGCCCCAAGGAGCTGTGAGCATAGATGCCATCAAGGGCTCTCCTTCAAACTCTTTAAAAGCCAATAAAATATTGGGGTTTATAAGAAGAAAATGACTGAACATGTGAAATTAAAATTTCAAAGCATGTCAACAAAACTTTCACTAAATTTCAACAAAAAGAACCCTCATGTGCATTTATCAGTCATATGCAGATCTGCTTAGGTTTTGTACATATAACTAAGTATATGTACAAAGTAGTATACTTTGTATATATAACTCAGGATCCCAGTCTTGACTTTGTGGAGAGGGCTTAGCCTGGTTCCTACCTCCTGCTATGCTTCTGGCATTTATATCCCTGCTCTGTTCCCTCTAGATCATGATGTTGGCAAACATTCATGTCAGTTCTTCAAAAATTTGGTAGTGTGTGCATCTAGTTTAAAAGTTCCAAGCGATAAAAAATAAATCTGAGATAACCCACTTAACGCATAATCTCGCTTTTTTACCAATATAATTTCAAATTAAACCCTGCACACCACTCATTGTTTTAACTGTTTAAATCTCTCTCTCTCTCTCTCTCTCTCTCTCTCTCTCTCTCTCTTTCACACACACACACACACACACACACACACACACACACACACAATTATTCTTAAGCCTTAGCCCCTTAGAAATGATTTTTAAAATCCTTCCCAAATTTTCACTCTGAAACTTTGTAAATCACAGTTAGTGTGATATTGGGGCTTTACTTTCATCCATTGGATGGGCTGTGTGATGAGATCTCTGATGTGCTCAGGAAACCCAACATTTAAAATGTCCCTGTATGCTGCTAATAGAAGGCAATGCTTGGAAAGCATATGTCAGGGCCATTGACTGTTCTTCCACTTGTATGTGTTGATTGCTCCAGTTTGTTAGTACAACCCAGTGTGGAACGGCTGATACAGATGTCCAGACAGAGCAAGCCCATGGCCAGACACCAGCACAGGAGGCCAGAAGAGAGATAACCATATGGTGAGAAGGAGTTGCAGGTCTTCTCATTCCTGTAGAATGCAAAGTCTCCAGGAAGACAGTGTGATGAATTAGAAAACCATCAGGTCAAGAGTCAAAAATCCTGGTTTCTACTCCTGGTATCAATGCTACCACCAGCAAGCTGCAGGACTTGAGATGTAGTCCCAGTGCCTGGAACTGTGTTTGGTGCCCAATGGGCACTCAAAAAAATGGGTTGAGTGTGTCTATATGAGGGAGCATGGTGAATCAGTTTTTCTTTTTTCACCCCCAAACTCTGTCTTTCACTTTATTTGACAAATAAAAGGGTGAAAACGTATATAGTTAGCCTTAAGCTTTGGAAGAACTCTACACTGTGCTTACCCAGCTCCCATGATTCATATTCAAGGTGAGGCTGTTGGCACCTGAAAAAGTATGCCTTGAATATTGGACGAATAAAGGAATGGAATGGATGTCCCTCTCTGTCTCTGATCTGAGCTCACTCAGAGGAAGATGTTATACCGTCCTACTCCAGCCCTGCAGATCTAGCCTTACTGTGTGGAGTTTTTGGATTTTTCAGACAAGGAGGTGGGGAGTATGCTCTGTTCAAAATTGTTTTGAAATGAAAATGCATCACACACACACAAAAATACAATGGATATGGAGGGGCTTTCAAATGAGGAGATTGGGTTCTCTCAGGACTCTTCAGAAGAAAGAGACTTCCAGGAGCTAATGCCAGGATGAAATCAAAGGATGCGGGGTGGCTATGTGTCAGTTTCAATTCCTACACCTGGACATCACAATCCAGGCACAGTTTACCTTTGAGATAAAAGAGACTCCCTCAGTCTCTCTGGGCCTGAACCCCTAACCGCTTCTCCAGTTATAAGTAGGAAATTGCAGAGAATAGAAGGCATTGGTCTGAGAAGTCACAGAAAATGAGGGGATGGAGATATAAGGTCTTGCTATATATGAACCTAATGCTAGTCTTGAGTTCTATACATAGCTCAGGCTAACCAAGAACTCTCTACATAATCCAGGCTGGTCTTGAACCCATATTCTTCTACCTCAGTTTTTCAAGTGTTAATATCATAGGTATGTACCACCACTCAACTAATTTCTTGAAGCCCAGTTGTAAGCCTGGGTAGCTAGCCTGGCTCAGAGGCCCACCCACCCTTGCATTCTTCCTCTTCTATACATGGCTCACAAACATTTTTTCAAATGTTGCAAACCTACCCACTGAACCATCTGGAGTCAGAGACTTCGAATGCTGCTTCTGAAGACATTTTAGGGTAGACTAGGGGAGCACCAGCCATCCTCTGCCCTCCGCTCCCCCAAAATAGGGTGCCTCCTCTCATCAGCTTTCTCCAGTTGTACGAGTAGGCTCAACAGCGCACTATGGGTCACAAGATGTGGGTTGCGTAAAGACCCCACTTGGGAGAGTTAGACCTCACTTCCAACTTACCTTCCTCTCCCAAAACTCCAGTTGACCTTTAGGATTCATCTCTCCCAAAATTGTCAGGGCGACACCTGCACTCAGAGTCTCCACAAGATAACCTTGGGGTTGGACTCTCTCTTAGCCTGTCATGTGGAATGAGTCTTGGGGAAACTGAGGTAGGTGTTGAGACCCAGAGCTATCCTTTGCAGTGCAGATGCAGACCCCATCCCAGCTGCTAACTTCCCCCAACACTTACAGGAGCCATCTTCATTTGCAAGATTTCACAGGTGCTCTAATTATTTTAAGATGACTGTGAGAAGGATGTAGGGGACTTTCTTTTATCACTTGCTATCCACAAAATGTTAGTGGCTCTGGCATTCATTAGTGCCACCCTCTCAATCCCACCCCCACCTCCACCACCTGATCCCCAAATAATTTCAAAAACATTCATATCCTAAAATGTTCCCTTCAATTTAAAAAAAAAAAAATTATCTTCAAGAGAAGAGATTTCTTTCCATCTCAATCCCACAACAAGGGGAATGTCAGCCCAGCTTTTTTTGACAGACAAATTATTGAATCAAAGAGAAAATGCCATTAAGCTCACAGGTTAGCAAGTGTCAGGAATGGTTTAAAGAGATATCCCCATTTATCTTCCAAACATGCACGAAATGTCACTAATGTGTGTTTATCATGTATAATCAGACAAAGAAAATATCGAAATAAAGTACTCCGGCATACAATAGAAATCTCCTTCCTTCCTTCAAGATAGCACCACTATTCAAATAGAATAATAATGACGGAGCTGCTCTCTTGAAAATGGAAATCAAGTGAAATGTAGATAGAAATGATTTTTTTTGGTAGTTGATGTACATTTCTAAAGTGCATTAACAGGAAATCCAGAACTTTTTAGGTCAATTATATTGTCAGTATTGTCAACGCCATTGAAATGAATACTGAAGCAGAGCCTGTTCTTGCTGGAATCAAGCTACAGAAATCCCAAGATTGGAAACTTGCAGAGGAGCTAGAGACATTGGAAGCCTGACATTGTTCAAAGGAGTGAGTGTGTGTGTGTGTGTGTATGTGTGTGCATGCGTGCATGTGCGCACGTGTGCATGTGTATGTGTCCCATTCAAATCAATCTAAGAAGCAGGAATTTCACCTTACAATAAAATCTCCATAGAGAGAAGAAAAAACAATTCATAACCCATCTGAAACATGGCTTTATTTTACTTTTTCCTTCTTCCTCTATTATGACAAAGATTACTTTGGTATGCCAGGTATCATGAGGATACTAGATCCTAGCCCCCAGATATGTGCTTGGATGGGACCTCTCTATTACCAAAGCTATACTTGTAAGACCCAAGAACATGAGCTTCCCAGGGGAGAGGAAAGAGGCAGGGCCAGCTTCCTACTAAAATCAGAAGAGATCAGGCATTTCAATGTGGAAAGAAACTTCACCCTTACTCTGTGACATAGTTTTTCCAAGCTTTCTGGGTTGTGATTTTCCAAAGAGTGGTGGTCATGGCTGTTTGGGTCAATGATCAAACACTGACCAATGGTGCAATGACCTTGGTAGGCTGATACTGAAGAAGCACAATTGAATGGCTGTTGGAAAATGGCTCTTTACCTTTCAACTACAATCCCCTGTTTCTGGAATGTTTTGAAATTCTATATGGGAAACAGCTATGATTCTGAACACTTGGATGCCTGGGAGGCCAGAAAGTAGCCACTCTCCTTAGCTAAGGATGTTAAACTCCAAGAGTTATAATATGTGGTGTCACAGCCTGGGTTCTCTGTAAAGAACGTTTCTCTACATGTAGTCTTAGCCAAAGGCCAAGAGGTCATGGGACAAGACAAGGCTCTTACAAAGTGGGAGGGCATTATCAAGAGACCAAATTCTAGAGCCTGACAACTTGGTTTCCCCTCCCTCCAGCTATGTGCATTCTGGATGACTGCTTGAGAAATGGGATCACAGTTACCCCAGAAGTGTGTGGATTTTTCAAGAGCTTTTAGTGTATATCTATAAGGTATACACTATCTATATCTTACAAAGTGGATACTCAGTCAATGCTGTCTGTTTTTTAATAGCTACCATAGTCTAGTTTTTCCTCAGTTTTACAAATAAGGAAAATAAGCCTCGGATAGTGGTGTAACGTCTAGAAAATGTATCAGTGGTGAGTATAGGGCCAGGAATCACCATCCAGAAGCCATATCAAGCCAGTGTATCAATGGGTATTAGATGCCTGCTGTATACAAAAACATTAGGAAGCAAGTCCCAGTAAAGAGAAGACAAACTGAACAAAAACCAGGAAGCCCTGAGAACAAAATACCTAAGAACAAGAGTTGACAATGGCTGAGGTGCCTACAAAGCAGATATTTGTCATGCCCCAGGAACACCACTAATTAATTTTCTAGCAAAGCCGTTGATCTTGCCTCTGCTTTAAGATGCTTACTGTTACATTCTGTCATAATTATCCTTCTTTGGAGCTTCGATACCAGATTAATTCTGGAAGTCAGGACTGATCTTAGTACATCTCTGTATTGTACCCTCTGCACCCAGCAGAGAATCAAGGACATCAGAAGTGTGTTGCCTAATGTTTTCCATGGAAATCAAGCATCTGGAAACATAGTTCTGGGGTAGAACATCATTGAAAGGTGTGTGAGGCCATGAGTTCAATTCCCAGCACTGCAACACAAAACAAAGAAGAGAGTAAAGGGTTAAACAGGGAAGCAGATGGCCTGACCAGTATTCTAACCACTACTCCAGAGTACTGAGGAGAGAAATCCTCAAGGCTGTTGGCCTGAAGTGAGAAGAGGAGCTGAGAAGCCATCTTATCCTCAGTACATAATCTTCAACAGGAACTGGGACCATAAGCCAACCCTAAACTATTGTAAAGAGACTCCCATTTCCACCAAGAAATACAACTAAGCCCCTGAAATCAATGCTGCTCTCACTTCCCACGTGTTAGCACAGCAGATATCAGCCTTGGGGACACCTGGAGCTCCACATGCCCTTTTAGGTGACTCAGTCTAGGTTTTCTTTCTCTACTTTTCCTGCTCAAAATGAGAACAATATCTCCACCTTTCTATCTTCCTTTTAAAATAGACCTTCAAAATAGTAAATAAAAATATCGCAGCCATTCCGTGTCTGTTTATCCTAAGGATATAGGCAGAGGTGTGTATAAAATGGAAATTGAATAAATGGTAGGGAACTTCATGGTACTAAATAAAGCAAGGAATCTATGGGAAGGACCCAGTCACTCGCTGATACCACAATATACTCTTTCTAAGAAAACTGTCCAGCTACTACATAAAGTTTCAAGGATGATTTATAACTTAGGTAAATATTCATGATAGGTTTGAAATTATACAATATCACTGTGGAGTTATCCCAACTTCAGAGGTTAGTGTGCCAAACATACATATAGAAGGATATACAACAGCAGATATTTACTAGAAGGATGCAAATGATTATTTTGGAGAAATGGAGAATGCAGACAACCATCACTTCCCTCTGGATTGATTTTAGAATTTTCTAAAATGATGTGTATCATTTTCACCACTCCCAAATTTGTGTAAGCATAATTTCAGCAACATTGGTCTGGTCTACTTTATAGCACTCTCCTGAAGTCAGTTTTGAGTAGAAATGTACATTTGAGGGAGACATCAGTAGATTCTTCACCTCCGCGTCCAAGCTAATTCCACGCCGTACTATCCTTAGCAAGTAACTGGCAAGGTTTCAAACTCCCCACTCAGAAGCAGCAGGTGCATAAGTCCACCAGGTCTGAGGATGCAAATCCTCTTCAAAACACCAATAAACAGGGAGAGTCACCACAGACTCCTCCTCAACAAAACCAATCAACTGGAGAAACTCCATACTTGCCCCATACATGCCCCACTGGCCATCTCCTGCAATTCAAACACCCTGTAATTTCCAACTAGCAGCCCACCCCAGACCTGTCAAAGAGACTTCCGGAAAAATCTAGAACCTACAAGAAGACCATTACCTATAAACCCAGGGAAGCAGCTTCTGTTATAGAAATGTTATGGCCTAATGATGGTAAAATGTTTTATCACTCTATTGATTTCAAAAGTATAAAAAGACTGCATAATAAACACAGGGAATTTTTTTGCTCCCACATTCAGACTTTTAAATTATACTTAACTCTATGGATTGAAGAGGAGACTGACGAGTTGAACCCTCTTAGAGCAAGAATATTCAGCAAGTAAGTTGGTAAGTTACCAACTGAAAACTTATTTCACTTCAGCAATTTTAAGTTCTTAGGTGTCCTAAAGATTTCTAGGATGAAAAGGTTCATCCTTGAACGCAGCTTAAAAAAAAAAAGTCATTCAATGAACCAAGTTCATAGCAGAAGGTACAACACTTCTGACTCTGTTCCAGAGAATGAACATGGTAAACCAATCAATTTTCCACCAATGAAAATTCAGATCTGAGATGCAAACCAGTTGTGAGTTGAATAAAACACCTATAATCATGACTAATATGGAAGCAATGCCTTTCCCAATAGTAATCTAAAGCTAGCTACAAGCCTAAGAAGCAGATATAACTAGAGCTAGTAATTTCTTCGACAAATAAAGAAAGGGGTTCAAAGATGCACACTCTTGGCTAGGCCAAGGTTATTTATGAAGCCAGATCCATAATTTCAGTGGGATGTTAACTTGCCTACAAGAATGATCAGTAACAACCCAAGCTAGTATAGTTTGGAATACAAAGATAAAGTCAAAGATTTTAACTTTGACTTAGTCCAGGGGTCATCCTGCATACTGCAGGATCAGGTGGGACCGAGAAAGCTGGCCTACCATTAGATATGGTAGGAAGTGGAAACTTTACATTCCCAGGATTGCAAGTGCAACTATTTTGCTCTCCTTCTCCAAGGAGGCAGGAAACTTAGTGTGGTGGTTTAAGTGTGTTTGGCCTATGGGAAGTGGCACTGTTAGGAGGTGTGGCCTTGTTGGAGGAAGTGTGGCCTTGTTGGAGGAAGTGTGTCACTGTGTAGGCAGGCTCTGAGGATTCCTAGTGCTCAAGCTCCAAGCTCTACTCAGTGTAGAAGACAGAGCCTCTCCCCTCCTGTCTGCCTGTGGAAGAGAGTTTCCTGCTAGTTGACTTTGGACCAAGGTGTAGAACTCTTGGCTCCTCCAGCACCATGCCTGCCTGGATGCTGCCATGCTTCCCATCACGATGATAATGGACTAAACCTCAGAAACAGTAAGCCAGCCCCAATTAAATGTTTGCCTTTATAAGAGTCGCCTTGGTCATAGTGTCTCTTCACAGTTTTGGCAATGAAACCAAAACTAAGACAGTCAGATATGACTTCATCTAACCAAAGGCTTTTTTGCTTCATTCAGGGCAAACACAAAGTAAATTCAAGCAGGAGAGTTGACCTTCTAGGTTTGTATGAGTGTTTCTGTTATTATCCCTAATTATCCACAGAATAATGAATAGAAATCTGAAGATATTTCCACCACTCTTTAAAAAGTTGACATGTGAGCATCTCATTCCTGAAAATATGTTTAATAATAGGACGATCACCCAAGTAAATGAAGCAAAGATCAATAAAGAGGTATGAGGCATTCACATTCACTCCTTCCTCTTGAAAATTTAAATGAATACTCCTTGAGAGTAAACTACAAAATGCTAACTTTGAAGTGCTGAGTGGCAGGAAGAATTATGGGTTATTGCACTGTCAAAATGCCAGACAGCTGTATGTTGAGTTGCTGCGTTATTTAGACAATCAGAAACTTGGAAGCTAATGTGACATATTTCTTTTCGGTGTGAAAGCTCTTGACATGTGTCACGATAATTTCTAAAGGGACAAAATGTTATGTAAAAGACACAATGCCTTCAGGACCTTCAGGAGGTGGCCTCCTAGGTAGAATACCCCTGAACAAGAGAGATAGGACAGGAAACACCTAGACTCTCCAGAGATGAGCACCATTTTTTCCTGCTCATACACAAAGGTAGTGGTCCAAGGCAACATGGAACACCCAGCCTCCCTTCTGCTTTGAGCATGCCCAAGGCATACTGTTCAAGTCAGGTGATGAAACACAGACTTAGGGTGAATCCAACCAATTATTTACCATCTTGAATATGGTGGTTATATTCACCAGATGCTACTGAAGACCAAGCCACTTCACAACTCCACAGTGAAGATGAGACCAAGATGCCACCTTTGTTCTTTGCAACTTAGTTTATATTTCAGTTATATTTATGATGGGGCAGCAAGCAAGTGGTGGACTGGATGAGCAGATGAACTAGAATCTACTTAATGGAAATTCCTACTTAGGCTCTTGAGTTAGCATCATGCACAAATTGCTGTAGAACAAGGAGTGGTACCTGATGGTTGCATCTAGATTCAAACCTTCAGAGGCTAGAGAGATGGATCAGCAGTTAAGAGCAAATACTGCTCTTACAGGGAAGACAAGAGTCTGGTCCTCAATAGCTGTGTTGCGTGGCTTACAAAGGCGTATGCCTCTAGCCTCTGAAATAACCTGCTGTAACCTGCCCTCATGTGTGCATACCCACACACAACTCACACTCATAATTAAAAATAAAATCCCAAAGTGTAGACTATAATTACAACACAAATATTAGTAGGGAAAGTAGCACATTGAGTTTCTGTCTGTTATGAATCACTAAGGGCGAACAAAGGTCAGGAGAATTGCTTTTGATGGGGCAAAATAGACAGGTGTTAAGGGTTTCAATAAGAGAGGGTGCCTAGCAGAGGGGCAGGCAGGAAAGGCCTGTGCAAAACCCCATTAGGAACCTACAGAGCCGTTCTGTACAGATTTTCCCTCTTTTCTCTGGAATTTATTTTGATCAACCAACCCACTGAAAACAAAAAGAAAGAGTTAGAATGTTATCATGTCATAGGTCAAGTGTCGAATTCCTCCCCAAGAAGCACTTCAAGGCTCTAAGAACAGACTACATCTCAAGGCCAGCTCTGACACGTGCCAATAATATGACCTTGAACAAAATAAGGAAGTACAGTTTCTCTAACTGTAAGATAGGGAGTGACCACCTCAGATTGCTGATGAGGGATGTTCTGGGCTAATTACTCAGAGCTAATTACTCTGAAGGGGATGAAGCGCCTACGAAATTACTCAAATGTCAACACAGTATCTTCTCCCTCTTTCAGGGTCATTATAGCTCAGTTTATCCCCTAACCCACCTTGTCCACCAGGGGAAACATGGAATTTCCCTTTCTTTGCACGATGAGGAACTTACAATCTCTCTTTTTCGTGACCCCATATAGAGATGAAGCCCACATCAATGAAGCAGGCTGAGCTATGCAGAGGAGCTGAATCAACCTGGACGAGAATCTCTTGGGCTAAGGTTGCTCCCCACACAGCTCCAATATGGTTGTAAGCAAAGACATGCGCTTCTTCTTTTTCTTCATCTTATTAATTTTTATCTTTATTTAACAGTTAAACTTTTAATGTAAAGCTAATACCTGCTAGCATGAATATTTAGAAGCCAATATGAAGCCGATGACTGAGAGAGCAGACATTAAGGGCTATACTTTCAGGCTGTAGTCACTTGGATGAAATTAGGTCTGCTCCCTAAAGCTCACAGGAAGCTAAGTAGAAATCTACCTACCAGTCCCCTACGTCATCATGGGGTAGTTCCCAGATATATCAAAACTATTTTGCCAGCTCATGTTCCCCACAAATTTAGGGGCTACAAAGTCAAAGTTGGCTGTTGCAGGACAATGCTACCAGGAAACATGTCTCTCCAAAGTCAGAAAATATTTATACCCTACAGGATATTAGCACATTGAGAAGTGATTACCAGAAATTCAATTTTTATAAATCATTATATGGTTAATTCTTGCCTCGAGTGCACACATATGAGAAACTGGGCACTGATCTATTCAGTTCCATCTAACTCTTGTAGAGGCATAGCAGTATCTACTGAAATCAGAAATTTCTCTAAGAGAGGAAAAGCTACTCTTCCCTATGTTGTAATCATTGGCTAGCATGTTTCTCAGTTTCCTTGATACTTTAAAAGCATGACTTTATTCATGATGGTTAGGAAGATATCTGACCACCTGCAAGAAGGTCCCATCATTCATAAGCCCATAGAAGATATAGCCACCCATGTCCAGTGACCAAATCACATGCTTTGCACTCTCTGATACTTTATTTTACACTTGCTAGCTTGTAAATCTATACAGATTCTTAACCTCGCTGGACCCCATTTTACTTATGCTATTCACAGATTAAGTTTGTTGGAATTAAATGACATAATGCATATCAAATGCATGCCCAGGGTCTGGAGCATAAACACAGAAAACCATTGCGTTATCCCAATCATTGACTTCGTGATAAATATAACCGTTGTTTCAACTAGGTTTTCTAAGCAGGTCCCCAGACACATCAGGGAGATGCCCATCCTTTTTCTACTCAAATTCATGCTCTCATAAATCAGAAACAGGTCTCTGTTGAATACATAAGTGTTATTCAAGGCCACTGAGATTGTAAGAGGTAGCAGAGGTTGTACGGTATAGCATTTGGAACAGAAGTCAAAATCTCACTCTAGTCCCACCTCAGCACTAACTACACTTTTGCAAGTCAATACCATATAGTTATATTCAATAAAATTATATATATATATATATATACATACATACATACACACAGAGATACATACATACATACATATATATGGAGAGAGCAAGAGAGACTCCTATAATAATCAGGTTCTCTGTTCAGATCTCATATGTACCATATACACTGTGTGTGTGTGTGTGTGTGTGTGTGTGTGTGTGTCACTCCAATAATAACCATGTTCTCTAGTTCATGTTTTGGGTTTGGGAGATACTCATGTCATTTTGAAACATTTAAATACTTTCCAGCTTATGGCACCATTGTGGAGAAAGCCTGTTTCTCCAGACCTCAAGAATATGCACAGAATTTTCAATCTTTGTCACTAGTGAGTAATGGACAAGAATGAGGAGTCAGTGTGTCACCTGAAACATTTCTATCCAGAATGTTTATTGCATGTATTTTTTTCTTGCATTTTTAAAAGAAAAGATATATGTCACAAAAAATTAATCAAGTTCTCTGTTCAGATCTCATATACACTGATATATGTATTTCTTCTGATAGTACAGAATTGTTCGTATTCATGTGAAATATTGGTTCCATTTCACAGGCGAGGTACCTGAAGTCCTCAACACTTCAAGTACCTGTCATCATAGCTGCCCTGCCTTCAGAAAGAGCTGGAATCTCATCCAAGTTCCCAGGGCTCATCCCTGAGCAGTCATACCCCCCCACACACAAACCAGGCCTCCAGAAGATCTATTCACCCACAGCTGCCCAGTCCTAACATCTACCACATCTCTCACCCTGGTCCCAGCAGCCTCTGGCATTTCCCAAGCACACAGTTCACCAAACTGAACCATTTCCTCTTTATTATCTACACAAATATTCTTAATTATTTCTCCTCCAACCCGAAGTACTTATTTCTTATTTATGGGTGTAAATATAAAACCAGCAGGGCTCATATTTCACAGGGAGCCATTCCAACAGCATCCAGAACCTTCTGAATTCAAGGAGCAGGAGAGCTGATTCTCCACTGTTTCATTAGAAAGGGGTTTACCATAAATATTAGAATTTGAATCCCACCCAAGTAATGCATTAATAGATACTAAACCATTAATAATTCCTGTACTTTTTCATAAATGGGCAAAATCCAATAAATAAACTATATCTCTTTCACAGCAGAGCAGGGTTAACAAGGACCAAGGAGATTTCAAAGACAAACTGCTGGTAGGGCCTGCCAGGAGCTAAGATTCATAATGAAACTACAAATTCTGGAGACCCATTTTTTACTGTCCGCCATGGCAAGTATCTCAAATTAAATGCTAAGCAGAAATCCGTCCTGGAGTCTGACACACAGCAGTTAAGGTAAACAATCTCTGAAATTAAAAACAGATTCTAGATAATAAATAAGTCCTTGTGTGCCTCATTCTGATAACAGATAACTCTGCCTGATAAATCAAAGGCCCAAGCCCTACAGAGCCTTTCTAAATTAGGCCAGATGATTCACCTAAAATATTTCATCTTGTGTGCCCTGTCTTAATGAACGGCAGTAATGGACAGTGCCTTAGCAGTGACTGCAGCAGGCCAAAGGCCTCCAGGTTAATTATACCAAAGGCCAGAAGAAGCTAGCTTCTCTGTGAGATACTTGTGGGCTGGCAAGGTACAGGGTCCTAGGAGTAAAGGGAGTCGAGCATTGATACTCAGCATCCAGGTAAATAACTCTAATTGGCTGTCAATTTCTTCTTTAGCCATTCTAGCACTCTGGAAATCTGAGTCAGGATACCAGATAGTAAAACAGTACTGGAGACCAGAGGAATCCAAGCCTCCTTGTCTCTAGTTGTCCAGGTATGGACAGATTCCCCAAGTATCTTTGCATCTCACTTTCTACATCTGTGGAGTAGGGTTGATAATGCCTGCATAGCTTACTTCTTAGGACTGGGATGAAGGATAGATGGAGATGCACATAGAAGCACTGAAGCACACAAAACCCCCTGATGTTCCCCATAGCACTAATGTCCAGGCATTTATTCATAGGTGCTTGTTGGATGCTATAGTGACCAGAATAGACAAAGCTGCCAGCCCCAGTGGAATGAGATTCTGGGAAAGGGAAATGCATATGAACTACAGGTAGCTAAATATACTGGAAGATGGTGGTAAGTTTGGGGAGGAAACTCAAGCAGATGAGGGACTAAGGTGCACAAAGATGATGCTACTTTTCACAGGCGATTAGAGATTTTATAGCTTTTGATTAAAGACTAGAATACAGAAAGACTGTGACCTCTCCAAACAGTGCAGTAGAATAAAAGGAAAGCTGAGAACAGAACAGAGATATGCAAACAGTTCTAAGGATCTGCAAGGGCAGGCTGGAAGCTACTGGTGCAGAGGAGCTGAGACAGGAGACTAACCAAGGGCAAAGTGTAAAGTAGCAGGGAGGCCCTTCGCCTCTGGGGGCTGTGCTGAAAACAGGCCTTGGGGGAAAGTTTGAACAGAGAAGTAACAGGTCTAACTGGAACCATTTCAGTAAAATGTTCTGCAACCAGTCTGCAGGGAATCATAACATGCCTGTTATTTGGTCATTATGCTAGCATTATTACGTTGCTGGGTGATTCTGCTCTGAGTCCTGACAGGAAGAGGTTGAGAGATGATGGAAGCTAAGAGGGGGGCCTTAGAGAGGGCTTGCCTATGTTTGGGTGTGACACAGAGAAGCACAATGGGATTCATTTGTCCGGTGGAGACCAGTGAGCAGCCTGGACACTCAGACCCGCCTCTGTGTATCCTGCTTAGACTATCAAGTCACATGACCTTGGAGATGAATAGAGGAGGAAAAACAATGGAAAGAGAAAGAAAACCAATATCTCCCAATTCCTACGCCTTCCTGGCAGCTACTGAAGTAACATAAGGCCCCGGGGTTCTGTAAGCCAGGGGCCTGGCTGTTCATTAAAAATGGAAATAAAGTTTTCTTTTACAAATGGGTGAGCTTGGTTGGAAGCCCCACATCCATATTTTATTGACATTTGGTGTTAGTGCAAGTAGCAAACACACTATCCTAAAAATAAAGCCATCTCACTCCATGCTTCAGAGTAGAAAATGACAAGGGGTTCAGTCCATTAGTGATTGGAGCTGCTTTAAAATGAACCACATGTAACCTGATTCCAATTAATGAAAGTCTCTGGCAGTTCTCACTGATGGTAATGTTGAACTAATGTTTCAACCTTGCTCATTCACATTCACCAGCTCCTCAAAAGCAATGCTAAGCCCTCCGTGAGAAATGATGACTCAACCTTGCTATTTATTTTTTCTGGTGACTTGGAATTTGTCCTGAGGCTAAGTGGTATTTCTGCTACTTCTGCAAGGAGTGGCCAAATCTACATGCATCCTAGTTGAATGTCTTTCTTTTACTAGCCATTGACTGAGAGCACAGGTTTTCACCCAATGTCACACACATCACCACCTGGAGAGGCTGCAAAATGCAAAGAATGAGGGGTAGGCTCAAGGTCCCCACAGTCCTAATACAGGTACTCTTGCTCAGAGAATAAAGTACACTACTGAAGTCTGGCCATTCACACCACCTGCACAATGTCCTCTATGAGCATGAACCTCCTCCTCCTCCTCCTCCTCCTCCTCCTCCTCCTCCTCCTCCTCC
>JADRCH010000330.1:1102057-1122057 GCA_019843965.1 Rhynchomys soricoides
CCTCCTCCTCCTCCTCCTCCTCCTCCTCCTCCTCCTCCTCCTCCTCCTCCTCCTCCTCCTTTACTTCCTCCTTGCCTTAAGTTATGTAGTTCCCACTGCTTGGAACAATGACTGAAACTAGGTTTGATAGTCACAACTTTGGGTGTGACTTTCAGTGAGCAGAGGCCAGGGATGCCACTGAGTAACCTAAGATGAACAAGTCAGTCCCATGTAACAAAGTATCTAGTTCAAGATACTAGTAGCACCAAGACAAACAAACCTGCCCTAAACTAACTTGTTTCTCTTCCATATAGATTTTCACAGGGGATCCTATGTATATGTAATAAACGAAAGGCAATCACATGATACAATGGGATGCACTCAGAAAAATTTAAGATTTACTTTATAGATATAATATCCTACTAAAGGCAGATCTCTTTGCTAAAAGTAAGTCCCACATGTAATAAAAATGTTGAAGACATATTGACTCCAAACAGATGCATTCTCTTCATTGTAGTAGAAAGGACAGAAAGAGAATTTAAAAGAGGTTAGCTAGCCTTCATGGGATTAAAATTTGTGCTGTGAATGTGGACATTCCAGGTTCTCTCAGAGACTTTCAACAGAAGGGAAGTTGATAAAGGGAATGTTATTAAGTCTCCTCAGACTCCAAAGACCATTACAACCATGGCTATTCACTCCTGACAAAGTCCAAAGAAGCTAAGCAGCAAGAAGCAGGTGTTATCTTCATTATAAACTGAGTGTTGTTACAGTGAGATGCTCAGTGGATGAGGGTTACGGTGCAGAGGCTGGGGGGAAGCCTACACAGAAACTTCCAGTGCCTGAGAGTCTGAGACCACAATGAGAGATGAAGGCTCCCAGCTGGCTCTGTATGTGCAAATCAATGACAATCTGGTGGACTCTGCAGGCAGCAATTTCTGAACCCCAGTACACGCTTAACTAATGTCATAGGCAAAGAACTCAGTGGCCACAGCAGCAGTAATGCTTAGATATTCTAAGCATTTTCTTACATCCAACCTTCTTAGGGTCCTTCACTGGAATTTGCAGGTGGCAAGTTCCAATTCTCCTGCCCCAAAGAAAAGGGAGACACATCTTCAGTCAAACTCATCAAGATGTGCTGTTTTCTGTTTTTATGAAACAAATAGTAGGTTCTGGAATGCCTAGGGGACAGTGTGAAAAGCAGAGTCTTAGAAGAAGAAAATGCGTCCTTTCTATCAGAGAAGACATGTGTTTGGAGAGCTCCCAGTGGTTGGGCCACTTAAACTCAGGCAGAGGGAAGAAACCACATCTCAGTGATGTTTTAACCTGCTATACATATCACTCAAAAAATGTTTATTTGTTGTCAGCTAAGCACAAATAAAAGGGAATGTGAATATAGTCCCACACCTAACCAAAATTTATCTGCCATTGACACCCTCTTGCAAAGGAAAAAAAAAATAGTTATGCTAACCATACTTAAGGGTAAGCCCAATGCCCAATCATATTTCTTCTGAAATCAGTTGGAAGAGTACCTTCCACTACCTAACAATACCCTGTCTTATGAATCTCATGCAGTCAGCTCTGTGCGAAACTGTAGACAAGTGTGTAACTGACCAGCTCTCCTGGGCATTAGAACTTACCCAGTGCTAATATCAGCTGGGTATTGGGCCTATAAGGCCCAGCTGGGGATTTTACAAAACATCTAATAATGGGAAAACTCCTTTTCTGAAAAGAGAAAACTTAAACCTTATTGAGCTGGCCTCATCTTGTAGCCAAGAGAAGTTTGCTTGTCTGCTAGTTAATTAGGAAGTATCTGAGGAAAGCCTGAGGTCACAGCAACTGCACATTTGAGTTCATGGCTCAGTGATGCCCAGAGTCTTAGTTACCTCTGACATCTCATACCTGTACACCCATATACCTTATTTTGCTTATGTTAATTTAAACTAAGATTTGAATTAATCCCTGTATACACAGAGGTTAGATATACAGTAAGGAACTGGAGCTGAGGGAAGGACCTCACAAGGAAGGGAAAATAGAACCCACACGTATGGATAGACAGGAAGAGACCAGGGTAGGAGGGTTAAGTGGGGAGAGGGGTGGAAAAGAGGGGTAATGGAGAAAACCATAGGGAGAAACAATGATACTAAGGGTCATTTTAGAGACCATCTGGAAATCTACTATTATAGAAGCTACCTAACATGTCTACACAAATGAAACACAGAGAGCAGAAAGTGAAAAATGGGCTCTATTACCTAATCAAAAATCTATCTGCAATTGATACCCTCTTGCAAATTAAAAAATAGTCATTTTCTCCAATGGAGTCTCACTGGTTATACTAACCATGACCATGTGTAAGCCTATGCCCAACAGTAGATGACCAACACCAAAGAAACTCAATAGTATTTGTGGAGACTTTTGGTCTCATAATACTTTGTTTGGACAATGTTTTTTACCTGGCCTTTTGCATGTATGTTATGGTTTTCGGTTTTCTGGCTTTTGGGGTCGTGTGTGTATATGGAGATATGTGGGTGTGGGTGTGGGTGTGGGTGTGGTGTGGGTGTAGGTGTGTGCGTGTGGTGTGGGTGTAGGTGTGTGGGTGTGGGTGTGGGTATAGGTGTGTGGGTGTGGGTGTGGGTGTGGGTGTGTGGGTGTGGGTGTGGGTGTGGGTGTGGGTGTGTGGGTGGTATTTTTCTCTTTGATTTTTCTTGGTTTTGTTGTCGCTGCTTTTACCCACTTGTTTGAGAGAGAGAGAGAGACAGAGACAGAGAGAGAGACAGAGAGAGACAGAGAGAGATTGGGGACAGAGGAGACAGAGGAGATAGGAAGCAAAGACAGAGACAACGAAGAGAGAGAGGAGAGAAAAAAAGAGAGGAGACAGAGAAAGAGAAAGAGAAAGAGAAAGGAAGGAGGGGAGAGAGAACAGGTCATGGAATTGGTTGGATGAGGAGGAGGAGCTTAGAAAGCATGATCAGAATGTATTGTATAAAAAAATTTAAAAATTTAGATTAGTAACATACATGTCATGTACCTGCCACCATATTTAGTAACATGGATTTTCTTTTGTCTAGTTTTCCTCCTTTACTCTCTAAAGTTACCTTTCCCAGTCTCCACTCTCCCCAAAGTTAGGAAAAATAAAGATTTTTCTAGTATCTAACATTTGATCTCTCCAGAAAGACAGTATTTTCCCTTAAACTATGACCATGATGCCCTTCTTAAGAGACAGGTAGTTCAGTCACAGATAATTGTCTATGCAAAACCTGTTTATATTTAGATTACTGATGTATTAACATAGATTAGAAAAGAACTGTGCTTATTATTATAATAAACCAAAGTCTGAGTCCTTAGACTATAATAAATTGCCCTTAACTCTGTTATATGGACCAAGGCTTGTTAAGGATAGTTTTGGGTTAAGGAATAAGGTCGAGTTGAATCTCTTAGCCCATACACTTGAGCTCAAGCTTCTCTAAAAGGCAAATCATGGTAGTACATGCTAGGTTTGAGCTTCAAAATGTCAAATACATCCTCAGGTGCCTCCAGCACTGCCCAGTCAGGGGCAGTTAGATTGGCATGCCACCTGAGCCCTTTTCCTGGCTGTAGAATTGCAACCATCCTACTGAAGTTACTATGCACTCTCTTGATTATCCTGAAAGGATCTGGACAAAAGAGACAAATACAGACCACTCCTGATCAGACTGCATGAAGGAGGTGTCCTTCCTTGTCCAGGACCTGTGTATGAGGCATAGTAACCTCGGACTATAAGCAGACATGGCTGGCTGCCTCTGTCAGCAGGCCTGACAGGTCTTCCCAACCCCAGCTGGGAGGATAAAGTGCTGAGATGCCAGAAGACCCGTGGCCTTGACTGCTCTTTCCTGCTCTGCAGATCAGGTCTCATGAAAGCAGTTCTGCCTAGGCCTCAGTTCCTGTCTCTCGCATCTCCACTTGCTGGCTTGGGGCTCCTGCATGCAAGGCACAGATTCCCCAGGAAACCCAGGGAGCTTCTTGACAGGCCTGAGTAGCTTTTTTCAGCCACATACCTAGCACTTACTGTCTTCTTGCAACACAAAGATGAGCTCAGCAAGGACCCAGCTCTAACAGCCAAGTTGCAGCACTGTGAAAGAGAAGACTACTATGAATATGCTCCAACACTGATGTACTAAAAAGATTTCAGGATATATAGATAATGCCCAGCAAAGGTCCTACCCTCCACTGGCTCCCCTTGCTCTAGAACTTCCTGGCCTGTACCTTACAGGGAGAGTAGCACAGTGAAGATGAGAAGAAACTTAGAAAAACTTAAAAGTGTATATATACATACTGTACACACACATGCATACACACAGTAGACAAACATTTGTATATATATATATATATATGACAAATACATTACATTTTGAAATGTATAGCTTCTAGATAGAAATAAAAGCTAATTTGTGGGAAATAAATATGATTTATGAATCTGTATGCATGTATGGGTATATCTGTGTATATACATATCTACACACAATATATGGTCATGTAATTCCTAACCACAGGTGTATTCTGCAAAATACATTGTTAGGTAATTTTTTCACTGTGAAACAAAACATACTCCTACAAACTAGGCCACTGATAGCAAAGACAGCCAACATAATCTCCCAAGAACACACCTAGTCTCATATGCAATCTATTGTTGATTGAAATGTGGTCTGTTATGATGGCTCAGTGGGTAAAGGTGCTTGTAGTCAATCCTGATGACCTGAGTTCCATTCCTAAGAACCCCAGGATAGAGAGAGAAAGTTGATTCCTACAAGCTTTCCCCCAACCTCCACACACATGCCATAGCAGATGTATGCTCACTGCCTCACACCAGATAGATAGATAGATAGATACATACATACATACATACATACATATATACATACATAGATACATAGATACATAAATAGATACATAGATAGGTACATAGATAGATACATAGATACATAGATAGGCAGACAGATACATAGATAGATACATGATAGATACATAGTTACATAGATACATAAATAGATACATAGATAGTACATGATAGATACATAGATAGATACATAGATAGTACATGATAGATACATAGATACATAGATACATAGATGATAGATAGATGCAAAAATCTTTAGAAACAAAATAATAATGAATTTCTGTGTGGCTCACTACAATTTGTACATAAAATGCCCATAAAGGCCCATGTACTAAAGACTTCTCATTGATTGAGACCCACCAAGAGATGCTGCAGGCCTTTAGAAGGAGGAAGTTTGTGGAAAATCATCAAACCATTAGCACATGCTTAAAGGGAACTGTATGGAGCTGGCCCTTTCTCTTTCCCTTTGACTTTCTGGCCGTGATAAACTCTATTGTCATGTGGTATCCCACCACAGACCTGAAATAAACATGTCTGCAATTTTGGAATGGAAGCTCTAAATCTGTGAGCTTAAATAAACCTTTTCCTTTTGTAAGTAGTTTATGTCAGTTATCTTGTTATATGGAAAAGCTGTAAAACACAGGGGGCATGACAGTAGATAGCCATATAGAGCTAAGAATAGGAATAGAGATGAGAGAGAGTCACATATACATTTACATTTATGGAATATATGTATAGAGAGAGAGGATTTAGGCATAAACAGGTAAAATCACTCTATGATCTAGATATAGAGGATTTAGGCATAAACTGGTAAAATCCCTCTATGATCAGCCATGGACCCAAGACAGGTAGGAAAAGCCGTTAGACTGGAGAAAGAAAAGAAGACCAGATTTCTTCCTAGAAAGGTGAAATGCAGAGTAGCTGAAAGACATGGTAGCTGAGCAATGGAGGCAAGAGAGAGGTACAATGAGTGTAACTGCAGCTCTTCACCTATGCCTACCTACGACAGGCAGATATGACCACCTTTCCAGCTGAGCATGCAGAGGAAGGCCTGTCAACTTCCTGCTCCTGTGACCTTTCCTTTTTCTCCATATTGTGTACTTAGGCAAGACCCAAACATCCTCATCTTCTGTCAGCCCCGAGCCTAGGCAGACTTTGTGAATGACTGCTTAAGGCTGCTCTGTCTGTGCTTCCAAGAGTAAGGTATGAATAGTAGAACAGTTACGTCTCAACTGATTTACTTTCTTGCTGATGACACTGTATGGCAGGCTATATGAAAAAGTGGGAAGGGCATAGTCTGCAACAGGACACTGTTGTCTGTGGAATGTGCAGAATCTGTATGATGAGCTATTCTCATCTATCTTCAGGGGTGGTTTATATAGCACATGCATGTTCCAGCTTCATGTCCTAACAATATGCTGAAATGTAATCATAAGCTAGAACATGAATGTCCTTTACTATGACCCAATTCCCAAACTTTAATCCTTCTATTGAGGATTCAACCATTTCTAGCCTATGGCATGTCCAACCTGATACTCCTTTATTCTCCTAAGTGCTTGTGAAAGTCAATTTAGAACTGTATTCCCTGTCTAATGAAACACAAACTGAAATGAAAGCACACAGAGTTCCATTTTACTAACTGTGGCCTACAACAAGGACTTGGCCACCATCCCATGTGATTGGCAAAGTACAACATATGAAGCAGGCACCCAACAGAGAAATGGTGGAGCTCTTATATGCATGATCTACTATTGCCCAGGATATTTTAAAAAGTCCAAAGTGGACTGAAGATGAAGCTACACTTTCCATGAAGGGGACTGGCTGACAGCATTCTCTGCTATAGCTCCTTAGGACCCAAGATCTTTCCATCACCAGCAGTTCAGAAACAGCTGAACAGCTGATTAGAAAGGCAAAGGCAATCAGTAGCTTGAGTGCTGAGTACCTCCAACTAGTCTATCAATACACTAGTAATGAAGAAAGGAAGGCATGGTTCCTGCCTGACAAAGCCTTATACTTTAACTAGACAAATCAATGCTGGGAGTGTAACAACAAGATCAAAGTTCCAGCACATAGCACAGACCCAGACCTACTTTAGAAGCCCAGAAGACAGAGACCAACAAGCTTTCATATCAACAGAGTATGGTGGTTAAGAAGAGCTTTGACAATAAATATGGCAGCAAATCTCTGAAAATATCATCTCTTGGGAGCTTGAGGCACAAGGATCAGGGTCAGGATTTCCAAGCCAGGCCAGGCTACATGGTGAGTTTCAGGACAGTCTTGGCTACAAAGTGAGACCATGTCTCAAAAAGCCAAAATAAAAATGAAAATTAATAATAATAATAATAATAATAATAATAATAATAATAATAACAACAACAATGGATCTCTTTGAAATCAGAAAAGATGTAGCATCATTACTTTGGGTGAAGTTGTTAACCTCTCTGGGTTTCTGTCTTCTCAATTGAAAGTGGCCATCAGATCACATGCTTCATAGGGTTGTCAGAAGAAGAGGAAGCACTATTTGTAAAAGGCTCCGCCTTGGGGCAAGCCATCTGCAGCATCTGACAGTACATTACTGCCTTCCTCAGAGCCACCACTGAGTTGCAGAACTCCAGCCACACCGAGTGACTGGAAGGAAACTGGGATGAGGTAGTAAATGAGAGACAGTGAGAGACTTTCCACACTAGTGAGTCTTGGATGTCTAACTAGGTTCCTATGTCCCCACACCTCCTGCCTCAGGCAGTTCCAGTTGGCCAAGTGGACAAACTGGATAACTAGACTCTTTCACAGGTGACAACCAGCGTGGGTCCTTTCATAGCTAGAATTTTACATGACTCATATCTACCATGACTCTTCTTTCCTGCCTTCCAACAAAAACAGCTGACAAGAGGAACACTAAGTTATCAAAGAGGGTAGAACATGCAGAACCAAGTATCAGCTATAGTTAGTGACTTCCCTCCATCACATAGGCCTGCCTAAGCAAGAGTTTAACATATCTCATCTCTAGTTTTCTTATCTGCAGAAGAAGACCAATACCTTCCTTGAAAGACTTCTGGGAAGACCGGAAGAAATGTAAGCAAAGAACCCATCTAGAATGTCTGCCACACAGTTTGAATTCAATAATGGAAGTTGCAAGACCCATGCCTGCATTCCATCATGCATCTGAATATCCCTTTCCCTTTTTTGTTCTAAATGTCTCAGGAGCTTTCTGCATATGATCACATTTGGAGATAACTACCAAACTCCAGTTCTAAACATGCCCTAGATGAGGAACGTGTGATTCCACATTACCTTGTGGAAAACCAGTGAGCTCCTAACATCGTTAAAGCTGGCATAGACTTTGGCTTGCCTTATAGAATCCATGCACCACCGACGCTTTTCTGCATCAGCAAGAACAACCAACCACAAGGATCAAGTGCAAGGACTGTGAAATATTAGACAATGAACATAATCCACCAATGACTAAGCTTATAGGCACCCTGTCATCCTAGGAAATTTGGTAAGCCCAACAGTAGTCACACTCTAAGGTTATAGAGGGACCAAGGATAGCTCATTCTAAGACTTGCTGGGTATTCCAGAAGGTACAGTGTGAAAGAAGAGCTACAACCTAAAAAGCCCACCGCTCAAAACCTACTCAGTGTCCATTCAGGAGAATCACAGACCCTATCTATTCATGAGATGCTCTGTGGAAAAATTCAACGGCATGCTAGAGAGATGACATCAGTGCACTGTCCTATCTACTGGTGGCACTGATTGCCTCAAGGATGCTAGGGGTAGGAGCTGATTTAACATGTCAAACTGTACCAAAAATCAAAAAGGAGGTGGGACACATAGGTAAGAAGAGGCACATTGTAAACCAACTTTACAAACATAATTTTGTGCAGGGCAAAGTAAGACTTACAAGCGCCTCTATATGAAAGAGAAACAGGTCAAATTTATCTTCCAGTTGCCCTTATGTTACTAACTTGCTAAGAGGCTCAGTGACCTCAGGAGGACATTGTAGAGTCTGAGTGGGAAACAATGTGTCAGCAGAAGAACAACCGGGGCATCTGAAAACCTGGCACTTCAGCATGCCACCCAAGGGCGGACGATTCAGGTAGGAAAAATAAGTAAAGAAAATAAATGTGTGCAAGAACCCAGTCTGCTAGTATGTGCCTGACATGGAATCTGACACACAGTAAAGCCCAATGGAAATTAGAGACGAATGTCACAATCTTGAAAACGTACTTTCTGCTTGTGACATAAACTTAAGTGTCCAAACCGAAAACCAGCACATATAGATAAGACCTCCTTGAAAGCTACTGCACTTGAAAACAAAAGTCCATCCTATATTAAACATAGCAAATCTCTAGCAATCTGAAAGTCTTTAGCAAAATAATGGTTTGTGTGATTTGCAACATTGGCACTCACTAATGTATATAAGTACCCATGTATATCCCTGATGCTTATGATTGGACCATGGGGTTGGGCTGCCAACTTACATGAACGTCGACTTTAAAAACATACTAGCAGAGACTGATATAATTCAGGGACTGGCTGCTTGTTACCGAAGGGTTAATATTAGAAAAAGTATTGACTGGTTCCATACTGGTTGCTAAGCAACATTTCTTCCTTCATTTGATGGTCTGAGAGAGAGGATAAAATAAGGGCAGAAAATGAGAAATGTTGGAAAAACAGGAAAGTGGAATTCAATGGGTCATAAGGTACAATTTGTAGGAAGAGCAAAAGAGGAAATAATTCTTGCGGCGTGTACTAAGACATCAGTTGCTTTATGACATCACAGGGGTAACACATGAGCCTCCAGCTCCAACGATGGGAGGATAGTGGAAGATGAATGCTCCCTAATCCCAGCAGTATGCTGCTCATGCTCAGCTCACACATAGCCAGAGATGCACAGGGTCCCTGGATGACAGCAAGCTGACCTGCATGACAGACCATTATAGCTGGAATAATAATAAAAAAAAAATCTATCAAGTCCATGAGGCCCAACCAAACCTTACCCACTATAATTCACCAGCCCATTCCTTAAGGGGCCTTTTGTTCCCTTCCCAACTGAAAGGCCTGTAGCAGGTGATTCATACTCTCAACAATACTGACTGAGCGTGTACTATGTGCCACACGGGGGGTGGGGGTGTGTGCTGTGGGGAAAGTGGCAGAGGCCCTGAGTGATCGCTCAGTGGGGTGCCCCTTTCTATCATATCTGTGGTCCATTTTTGTCAGGGCTCTAAGATGGAGCAACTTCAAAACCTTACACAATGACCTAGGAGATATCCTGAGACTTGCCCACGGGATCCTGGGGTATTTCCTGCATTTAAATTTCATCACTAATTATTCCCGTCAGTGAAAGTCTTCAAGTTGGAGGCTGCAGTGATAGTGGAGAAGCTGGGGGGGGGGGGCGCACAGGGGTTATCATGGGAATCTCTCCACCTTCTGCTCACTGATACTGTGAGCTTTAAACTGTTTTTAATAAATTCTATTATACACAGGAAAGAAGGGAGAAGGAGGTAGGAAGGTTGGGAGGGAGGTCAATTATTAAGTAAACAAAATTTCAAATAAACCAGCACTGTCTAAGATGAATGAATGACCTAAGGAGATATAATCCATGGGCCCATTAATGTCCATTTTTGTAGCAGACTAGAAGTTGTCGCTTGTTGGACCCTGCCCACAGATGCTGGTCAGTTTGACAGCAGGAGGAAGCCTAGGAATTGACTGGTATTTGTAGTAGTTGGTAACTGGGTTGCCGGAAGGAACAAGAACAGAAACGGAAACCAGAAGGTCTAGGAGACCCTAGGGGAGACAGTGGAAGGCTAGACATCCAAATAGAGGTGAAGATGAGGGAAAGAACGGGTTCTGAATGGATGTGGGGATGTTACTTAAGCAGAGGCTGTGAGGGTAACCCCATGAGAACAGAGTATGCTGGAAATTACCTTAACCTAGCCCTGACTCGGGTCCTTCATCAGCAGAACAGGAAACGCCAGCTAGCAGTGTTGGGAGAATTAACTTTTGATACAACGCAAGCAATGCCCATGGTACCTGACATAGAGCAATTGCTTAATAAACTACTATCAAGGTTACTCTCCTATATGAAACCACTTGAAATTATAAAGCACTAATAGTAACTCTTAACAAAATTATTGTTTAATTGTTGCAGTTAAGACTTACCCTTGTCAACCTCGTTCTTCTGAGCTAGTGTCTCCCCAATCTCCATCATCTATAATATCCTCATAATTTCTATTCTCCCCAAATTCCATCGCTTATACTTCTTAACAATACATGCTAACAGTATAAACCATAATCACAGCATCAATAGTGACAATGCCCAAGGTTCTCATATTTTTGACCCCAGTGCTTCTATTCTGAGAGTGAAGCAAGTACTGGTCTCCCATTCTTACAACTCTGATGTCATTTTATAGGCAGGAGAAAAATGGAGCAAAGATAGATAGAGACGTAGCTCCAGCTGTAGAATGTTTCCCTAGCACACCCAAAGATCTGAGTTTAAGCCCCAGAACTGCATAAATGAGCCTCTACAATCTCAGCACTCAAGGAGTAGAGGAAGGAGAACCAGAAATTCAATATCATCCTCAGCCACAGAAGAGTTTGAGACTAGCCTATGCAATACTCTCTCTCTCTCTCTCTCTCCCCCCCTCCTCCCCCTGTATGCACATATGTGCTCCAGCACACACACACATACATATACACCACACCCTCTCTGAAAGAGAGAGAGAGAGAGAGAGAGAGAGAGAAAGAGAGAGAGAGAGGAGGGAAGGATGGAAAGACCAAAATTATTTAACCAGTTGATGACAGACAAATATTCAAACTCATACAACCTGGTCACAGATGCCACCTTCTCTCATTTCTAAAAGCCTGTGTTTATTTAGAATTTTAATTGGTTTACTTAAATTGAAACATAAATGTAAAATTTTATGATGTCCTAATCCCTCCCTTCAGAGCTCAGGAAACCCCATGGAAGAGGAGACAGAAAGACTGTAAGAGGCAGAGGGATGGAGGACATCAAGAAAGCAAGGCCTTCTAAATTAACATGAGCAAAGCTCATAAGAAATCACAGAGACCGAAGCAGCCTGTACAGGACCAGCATGCTCTGTACCAGATCCTCTGTGTCTGTGTTACGGCTTCCAGTTTATTGTTTTATGGAACGTCCCAGTGTGCAAACATGTAGGTCTCTGATTCATGTGCTTTTTCATTGGTTCTTTTTCTTCTGTTAGTTTATTTTGCCAAACTTTGATGTGATGGTATTTTTGTTTGTTTTATCTTATTATATTGTATTTTGTTATATTTTTTAAATGAATGAATGAAAACCTAGCCACTATGGAAAAGTTTAACAACTGAACTGTCATTTATACCTTCTGGGCAGGAAAATTCTCCAATAGGGTGGCCATGGTTATATCAACTACTCTAGGGTAGGCCCCATGTTCAGGAGCAGGTGAATAACATATGATTGGACTTCACAGTTTTTGTGTGCATGTTCTATTTGATTAACAGCTTGGTATTTTTCTTTTCTTTTTCTTTTGGGGTATGGTTTTATTTCATTTTCTGGTTGTTGTTATATTGGGTTTTTGTTTCTTTCTTTAAAAAAAGGACTTAAAGTTGGGTGAATAGGGAGGTGGAGGAGAAAACTATGATCAAACTGTACTTGAATTTGAAAATTGTTTTAAATGGTGAAAAATATAATAATAAAATGTAAAATGTAAAAAATTATGATGCCATTTAAAACTTTGTCTATCACACCCATTATTATTTAGTGCATGTAGAAGATAACTATAAGATTCTATAAACTTGTATTTCCTAACATCACAATGAAGTAAACTTTGAAAGAAAAATATTCTTTATGTAAGTAAGCATGCTTCTATTTCAAATATAGAGCCATGGACAACATGAACAATGGCCCCATGGTATCCACTTCAACATCTCACCTCCCACTTCCTACTTCCTCCTTCACAACAAAAGCTAGAATGTCATTGGGCATATGGCTGCCAGGCTGAACAATTGCATCTTCCATTCAGATGTGGCTCTGTAAATAAGCTCTGGCCAATACAATGCAAAGACTGTAATCATGAAAGACAGGATGGACATGTCTTCTAAGAGAATGAACCTGCTCTTCATTCTCCACTCTTTGTCTCTAAGAACGAGAAAGGGACCATAAAGGCATCAATTGCCATCTTGAATCATGAGAAAACATGCAAAGACTATCAGATCAGAGGTACAAAGAGAAAGAAGCAGGATCCCTCATCATACTGTGAAACTCTTGGCCTGCATTGCCAACCACCATAGCTTATCAGCAAGAGAAATAAATCCCTATCGTGTGACAACAACATTGGCTTTAAATTCTTTTTTTCTGTTGAATGTAATCAAACCTCATTCTAACCTGCATATCATCGCTCCCTAACTCCAGTACCTTTTTCCTCTCCTGGAAGGGAGATGCCAACAGAAAATCCTCACTCAGAATACGTATGCTTCTCCAGAGAAACTTGGTAGACTAGGCATGTCCTTGGGTAAGAGTTGGCAGTATGACCACTCTACTCTAGCTGCTTTGTGATCCTCACTTTCTACAATCCTTCCAACACGTCTACCTGGCAGGGACCATGCAACCTCATTCAGCAGGAATTCAAGGGCCATATCTAATGGTAGTGTCCAAACTCAACCCCAATTAGAGGGTCCCTAAGGACTAGTTCTAAACCCAAAGGCCCTATTCTTGAAATCAAATACATATCAGATTGTCTTCTTTATCACAGAATGCTAGCCAGAGTCTAGAATCTCTGAACATCACCTAGGGTCACAAGAAACTTGTTTTTGTCATTGTTATGACCATTACATGTAAAATAATATGTAATGAAAATTGGATGCTAAGCACAAATATCTGTCTACTTCTCTATTTTATAAGTTAACAATATTAAAGTTATCTACGAAGAATCTTCTGGAAATGGTTGTTTCTGCCCATTGGTAACTCCACTGGAAATCTCAGATGCCATGGACAGACAGAGATGTGGGTCCCTTGCCCCCAGCCAGCACAGAGTTAACTCCTATTTCCCAGGTCTGGCATGTGTTCAGTCAAAAACCTGGCCGAGTGCCTGTTGTTTACTGAAGCTAGGGAAGACGCATCTGCAATGTTACGAAAAGCATATTGCAAAAGGCAACACATGCAAATTAAACCTCTTGAGCTATGAGGAAATTGCTGGGAAAATTTATAACTCATTTAATAAAACTTGAAGTAAATACATAGCCTGGCTCCCAGGGAAAACAAGATATTTCCCATAATTCTCTTCTCTTAGGAGAAAAAGAAGGAAAAATAGGAAAAGACCTTGAACCAGAGGCTCTATCAAGTGTAAAATATGAATAGTAGCTGTGGTGGTCACTGAAACTCACTGGGACTTACGGGACATTAAATACATATAAGATAGTACTGCTCCCTCCGCTTTGGAAGGGAGGCATGTAGCAGTGTCCAGGTGTAACCCATTTTGCACAGTAATCCATGACTGTGTCTGCCCAGTGTGACTCTTCAGGACATCTATTCATTAATCCACCCACCACATGAGCATCCACCGTCTACCAGAGAGGCACAGAAATATGGTGATTCAAAGCATCTTCTCTGAGTCCCATGGCTGGGCTTTTAACACAAACTTTGTCACTCAGTAATTGTATGGCCTTGGACTGCTGTATATACCATCCCCACCTATAAATCAGAAATAACAGTGATAGCCAAGACCATTATCTTTGTGAAAACTAAATGGGTAAATATAAGGGAGTTGCTTCCAGCAATGCCTAGAAAACGGTAACTTTAAGAACTTTTAAATGCTTATTATTATTACTTTTATTATTATCACCTAGTATGATGATACAGCCCTTATGCTAGATAGACTATGTACAGGATTAAACATGGAAGATGAAGGTCTTTTTGCTCATAGAATTTATATTCTACTAAGAACAGACAGTACAGGTGAAAGCACATGAACAAGCAAAACTTTTAATGACATTAACAGGTAGTCTTCTGAGAAATTATTTTTAAAAATACTGTGAAATAGAGGGTGATGGTGACTTAGAAGTGGGGACTCAATGTAGAATCACTTAGCAGTAAAAGTCTCTTTGAAGGCACATCTGACCTGAAACCCAACTGGCTTTACACAAAAGGTCCATTAAATGTCTTTCTGGGTTTATTCTCTTTGAGTGATAACCAAAGGCAAGAGGCACATACAGAGGAGAGTCACCAGACAAACTTCAAGTACAGTATGTAGTCAAGGGTAACTCAGAACCACTGATTCTCCTGCTTCCACCTCTCAGGTGCTAGAATTAAAAGTGTGTCCCTCCATGCTCAGGTTATGTGTGCAGTGGTGCAGTGCTGAGGATTGAACTCAGGACTTCAGAAGTAATATTTACTGGTCTCCCTCGAGTTGTGAGGATTAAAGAATTCATAGATGAGAAGTTCTTAGCAATAGCTATAACAGAGTCTGCTATCAACCCTAATATACTATGCTATATACTATATGTCTTAGTCAGGGTTTCTATTCCTGTACAAACACCATGACCAAGATGCAAGTTGGGGAGAAAAGGGTTTACTCAGCTTACACTTCCACATTGCTGTTCATCACCAAAGGAAGTCAGGACTGGAATTCAAGCAGGTCAAGGAGCAGGAGCTGATGCAGAGGCCACGAAGGAATGCTGCTTACTGGCTTGCTTGCTTGCTTCCCCTGGCTTGCTCAGTCTGCTTTCTTATAGAACCCAAGACTACCAGTCCACAGATGGTACCACTCACAAGGGGCCCTCCCCCCTTGATCACTAATTGAGAAAATGCCTTACCGATGGATCTCATGAAGGCATCTTCTCAACTGAAACTCCTTTCTCTGTGATAACTTCAGCTTGTGTCAAGTTGACACACAAAACTAGCCAGTACACTATAGTACTATCAACCCTAATGAGCCTAGGAGTCAGTTGATGCTGTCATCCTATTTTACAGACAATGAAAGAATAACGCATGCTGGACTGGAGAGATGGCTCAGTGACTTAGAGTACTTGTTCTGCAACTATGAAGACCAGCATTTGTATCCCAGGACATACATAACAAGCTGCACATACCTGCATACAGACACAGGCACACCACTAAATAACTCTTAAAACAAAAGAAGATATCTACAGCTCCACAAAGGCCATATACTTAGTAAAGGTAAAGTCAGAATTGATACCCAAGTATTTATCTCCAAAGCCAATGCTTTATACTGGATCTACAAAGCTCAATGTCAAACAACATACTTTCCCCGAACTGGCACAGTCTCCAAATACTCTAAGCTTGATAGGCTGTGGGTCCCAGGCAGAGGCATGTCTGGCAAAATGTGTGATTAGCCTATCTCCATGGAGATCCAAGGGAATCGTAAGGTAAAACCCAAAATACATTTGTAAAGGAGGAAGATGCACAATCCCTTCAGGACAACTTAATCAAAGATAGAAAGTGGAAACCATGGGCAATGTGAGAGTACAGATAAATGAAATTGTAAAACTGGCCTCTTTAAAACTTGAGAATCTGTTATTCATAATTCTGCTAATATCCAGAAATCGCAAGACTGCATAATTCATGTGATAAGTCCCAAAAGGCTAGCTCAGAACCAACAGGTAAGTTAGGATCTGTCATAAGACCCATAATGAGCACAGAGAGCCCAGCATTTCGAATCCCGTGCATAGACACTCTGATTTGAGGCTGCTTGTAACTACAAAGACTAAGAGCTTTGCCTTCTGGGGACAGGCAGACATTGTGGCTCACTTCCTAATACAAGAAGAAAAATGGTATTTATGCAAGGGCATTCACAAATAAACAGATGCTAGGTTTAAAACTTGCTTCTAAGCCTCCTTGAATCTAAGAACTCACCCATGTTATTCCCATTGATGTCACTGCTATTATTATGTCACAGGTTTTCATGAAACAGATTTAATCCCAATATAGTATTCATCCCCACCCCGAAGCAATACACAGGGCAGAGGAATTCAACATTCCACTCCAACTATAATTTCTAGAAAGTATGCTAGAGGAAGCCCCAGCCCTTGTGTGCCTATTTGCGTGGGCTGCAAATAGAGGCCCAGGAGATGAGATCCTGGCACAGAGGAACTTCTGAAGGTCGTGACAGCTCCTCCAAGAATAAAGGCAGAAGACGACGGCTTCTGACGCACTGCTCCAGGCCCCTCTCCGATCTCTTATGTATTTGGACATCAGTCAGGCCCATCAGATCCCCAGTCTGCTGTCTGCTGACTGACAACAGAAAGAGAAATTTAGAGGTGTGAGTGAAGTGACAGAGCTGTCAGGTCTTCTTCTGAAATGACTCTTTTCTTAAAGAAAGGAAAGATAACAGTAAAAAAAATCCTCAGACAGCTCAATACCATGTCACAGTTGCTGGGACAGGTCTGTATTTTGGTGTGTGTGTGTGTGTGTGTGTGTGTGTGTGTATGTGTGTTTAATAAAGAAAAAAGAAAAAGAAAGAAAAGTTATGGATACATTTAAGCAACGAGGAGAATAGTCTCTCCCAATTTTAATATCAGTTCTTCACAAAATAAGATAGAACTGGGGCACAAGTCCTATCTTTTAGACCCAACAGAGACAGATGTCAGCTGGATGGTTTCATTTAGGAAGAGAAATGTTCTTGAATATTTAAAAGTAGCTGCTTAAAAGGAACAGAGAAGGGAGGTGGAACTGGAGAGGTGACAGTCAGTAGAGTGCTTCCCTTGCAAGCATGAGGACCCAAATTCAAATCTCTGAAACCGAAGAAAACAGGATGTGGCCGTGCATGCCTGTAACCCCAGTACCACTGAGGTAAAGACAGGGGGATGCCTGGAGCTTGCCAATCAGCGAATATGAGTAAAGCATAAGCTCCAGAGTCAGTGAGATATCGTCTCAGTAGATAGATGGATGGATGGATGGATAGATAGATAGATAGATAGACAGATAGGTAAATAGACAGATAGATCAATTGATAAATAATAAACACAAATAAATAAATTGATAAATTAATAGCTGGATAGATAAATAAATAATTAATAAAATGGAGCGCAACAGAAGACATCTTATTTTAACCTCTGACTTCCATAAGCATGCACACTAACAAACTAAAGAACCCCAAACCATCAAATTCAAAAAAAAAACCAGGCATTGAAGTCCCCTGTATCCCACCCCCTACCTTTCTTTGGTTTTTCAAGACAGGATTTTTCCATTTAATAGTCCTGGCTGCCCTGGAACTTGCTTTGTAGACCAGGCTAGCTTCAAACTCACAAAGATCCACTTGCCTCTGCCTCCCGAGTGCATGTACCACCATGCTTGGATTCTGGTTCTTGAATTAACTTTTGGCTTCAGTGATTGGCCTGAACTATATGGGGAAGCCAAGTATTGGTCAAACTTTCAGAAAACAGCTGGGTACCACATCTGAGAGCCAGTCTGACAGACCTACCCTTACCAGCCAATACCTCCTCTGGCAATGGTCCTCTACGGAATCCTGCCCCTTTCTTTGACAGTGCAAATATGAGAATCCAAACATTTGTAAAGTTCTCTGAAAACCAAACCCATCTCCAGGCTGAAATGCTCAGGGGAACTGGACTTGAAGAACTGGGGAGTCCTGGTAAGCCCTGCCTTTAACCACAAGACAGGCCTTGGCCAAGGGGATCACATTTCAAAGGCCCCCATTTGCTCTGTTTTCTGTGAGCCCTAACTTTACAATAGCCCTGAGAAGAAACAGATTCCCCATCTCACCCCCAGGTCAAGCACAACTCAGAAAGGAATGCCTTTATTAAGGTAATGCTTCAGAAAACCCAATAACTCTAAATAGCAACCCCCCCCCCAAAAAAAGCCCAGATCCTAATAGATGAGAGGAAATTGCACTTTGACTATTTTTCCAAGAATCCAGGAGGGCTTGAGTAAGCCAGAATAAGAAACCCCATCTCTGCTTGTAAAACACACTCCAGGAGAACAACAAGCCAGGTCCAGATTGCTGATTGATGTAACACTTGGATTAGAAATACACACGGCATGAAACACAATTTCCAGAGAGGAAAAGGAAGCTCTTGATGAGCCTGCTGAAAGAGCGATAAAAACTTCACTCAAGCTCTCTGCTTCAGCATTGGACTGTGGGAAACTTTTATTGGAACAACCCAACAGAGTCCATTAGCTGTCCACTGGGGAGTGTAGCATAAACTCCTAACACCTTGGCGAAGAGAAGGCCCCATAATCACCCTGATTTCCTGCTGGGAGGAGAGAGAAAAAGCAAGAATAACCAAAAGAAAACTGGAACACGTATCTGAGAGGGAAAGGAGCTATACTGGCTGAAGCCACTAGAGACATTCTTATTCTGGGAGATGACGTATTAGTGAGTGAGCCTGTAACAAAGGCAACTTAAGAGAAGAACCATTTATTTTAGTTACGGTCTCAAAGCATCATGGAGGGGAGAGATCAGTGGAGCGGTTCAGTCCACGGGTGTGGGAATGCATGGTGGAGGTGCTTCCCATTGTGATGGAACCAGAAAACAGGAAGAATGTGACAGGAGAGAGAGGCTAGATCTAACTTCCAAAGGTCCACCACTAGTGAGCTACAGCCTCCCAAAACTGTGCTGCCAGCTGGGACCAAACGGCTAAAATGTGAGCCAGTGGGGAACGTGTTAGATTCTAACAGTGATAAGAAGGGATGAAAGATAGGAGTCCTGGCTTTAATACTTACTGTCTGTAATTGCAGGCACATGGTTTTGTTCCTTGGGTCCTCAAACCCTTAGCTCTTAGAACGATCACCAATGCCCTTCTTACTTTTTCGGTTGATTTACAAAACCCAATATAAATATAACCACGGTCATGGAACATGTAGCTCCAATATGGCTTGTCCCATCTGAAATTCCTGTTTGAATTTGTTTGTCATTACAGAGGTGATGGAAAGCGAGGCCTTTAAGAGGTGGTTTGGTTATTTTGAGCAATACACAACTTCCTCACAGAAGGAGGGTAGTTACTGTGAGAATGGATTGCTAGAGAGTGTGGTTAGCCCCCCCCCCCCCATACACACACTGTTTCTATGTATCTGCTGCCATGTGCTTTCTGCTGTGCATGGAAGTATGAAGAGGTCCTCACCAGAGCCTGCTGTCATGCTCTTGGACTATCAGAACTGTGAGCCAAAACTGATTTCATT
>JADRCH010000330.1:1127057-1132300 GCA_019843965.1 Rhynchomys soricoides
CAATATGGAGGTAAACACTTGAATTTATAATTATGTGCTTACTTGAGTGAATAGTTGGAAGACTTGAAAGGAGCAAATGTTAGTTAATGTCTTGGGTATTTCCAGATCTTACAGCTTATACTAAGACAAGACAGAAAGCAATATTGTGCTGGACTAGATTTCCAGAAAAGTATTACAGAAATTAAAGCCTTGGTGGTACAAAGAACACGCAGAAAACATCCCTCTATGAGTGGCCAGGCTTAGGCTCACTGCCTGCCCACAATCAAGGAGCACAAACCGAGTGTTGATCAGACAGGATGATAGAGACTTCAGCACCAAGATTATTAAAAACAGCCCTGAACCTTAACTAGTGTAGGATTCTAGATTTGCCTGTTTGGTTGGCATCTAAGCAGGACCCTGGTGTTTATCGTTACTTTTCCACTTACAAGGTCAACATGAGAAAAGCTGTGATTCACTATTCTTCCAGTTGTTTAGCAAAGTGGGAAGGAAAGGGGACCTGAGCAGATCCAAGCTGGACCATCTTACAGTCTAGCAGGCAGAGTCTGGTTCATGTTCACTCTCCAACTCCTTAATATGGGATGGCTAAAAAGCCCCATTTATGTTATTTGGACAACCGTTCATCCATGTAGACCTCATCCAAACAATTAAGAAGTCCTGTTAGTTCTAACTCATAGGCATAACATATACTTCTGAAAACACATCGCTGCTGTTTCTAATTCATTTCAAGCGGCTGTGGCCCTGAATCTCTACAGCCCTGTCTCAATCTAACTTACATAACAAGCAACGTTTTTGATTACTTAATGAAATTACTAATCATTATTATGAGAGTGGTAATATAAACAACAACAATTACTGATACTGAAAGGCTTGGTAGGTAGGTGCTTTACATGCAGCAGCTCTGACAGCTATTGACCACTGTTCAGGGAACTGAGTCTTCAGTGGATCAAAGGAAGCTGTTCAAGGTTACCAGGCAATACAAGGGAAAACTGGGATTCAAACCCTGAATTTTCTGCTCCTGCTTGGATATACTTAATCAGAATCCTGTTCTGTAACTAAAGTCATACCTGCACCAGTTGGTAGCTTCTACAAAAGTCTGGTTACTGGTCATGGAAATACACCCCTTATCAAGTGAGCAACCCACAACACATACTGATGGGTTTGTACATCTAGGAGGGTGATTCTTATACATTGCAGGTTGAAATGTAAACCAGTATAGTCACTAGAGAAATCATTATATAGTGTCTGCAAAAAGCTAAAACTAGAAGGTAGGTGTGGTGGTACACATAGGTAATCCTAGCACTTCAGAGGCAGAGACAAGAGAACTAGGAGGTCAAGGTTATCCTCAGCTACACAGCAAACTCAAGACCAACCTGAGCTATGAGACCCTGGCTCAAAAAATTAAACTAAACACACACAAAAAAACTAAAACTAGTACTACAATAGTCCAATTCTACCATTCTTAGGTGTCTACCCAAAGAAATCTAAGGCCTCAAACATCCATGTTTACTGAAGAGTCACAATAGCTAAGTCAGGAAACTAGCCTAGATATCCAGCATCAGTTGAATGGATAAGTAAAAAGTACACATCTACAATGGAATTTCCTTCAGTCACAGAGAAGAATGAACCTGTACCCTTTGTAGGAAATGGGTACAAATTGTAGTCACCATGTTAAGTAAAATAAACCAGATTAGAAAGTTTTATCTCATACACAGATACACACACACACACACACACACACACATATATATATATTATATATGTATATATAAGCATGCCATATATGTGACATGAAAGAGGAAAGGGAATTCCATTGGGGGAGGAAGGAAACTTTCAGGAAGGGGGAGGGGAAATGGAAAAAGGATGATAGAATGAGTGTAAGCAAAGTACATGACACTCAAGCATCCAGACGTCTTAGGGAAACTTAGTTAAAAACATAGATAATGATTCAGGGAAGAATTTAAAGCCACATGAAATAAATATATGAATGAATAAATTTAATGTCATTTGTAAATCCACTATTTTGACTATTTTATATATGGAGAGATGTTTTCCTGTACCACCCATCTAAGAACAGATATTTAAAGGAAATGAACATAAGTCTGTGCCAGAACACACTAGCTTGAAACTCACTCTCACACTCATAGAAAGAAGCTAATTAGCTCAATCCAGTCAAATGACCGATATTATTAAATGTTAGGAATTAAATGAAGATTTTAACATAAATAAATGAAAGAAAAGGCTTCCTGTCTACCCCTCCCCAACTTCTTCCCTCTGGACAGTTTGTTAATTGGATATTTTCCAAGGGAAGAAAGGGAGCCTTTCTTAATGTCTGATTCTTCAGATCCCAGTAGCGTATTTTCCACATAATAGATATAAATAATGAACACAGGGCTACATTAATTTTAATCCATGTTAAATATGGTTGCTGGGTTGAGTTTATTTGTAACACATTCCTTCCCTGAGCTATTTCTCCCCTCTCTACCGTGTCACTATTTAGCTTGAAATTTCACAATATGAAAATGAAAAAAACAAATCCAGTCCTAATTATCTCCTGCAGGATCATAAAGATAACATTAATAAAATGTGGTAACTATCAGCGGTGATCATTACTAGGTCCACATCTTGAAGAAATGAAATGCGGTGCCCCAAAGCAAGAAGGATTGACACAAACCCACCGTTAGCCACACACATTTGCATATGTGCTCTGCAAGCAGAGTTAAAGGGAATAATGAAGAGATCTTTAATCTGAATGGACAAAGATTTCAGATGTGCGTGGCCATGTACAGACTACCTGGCATCAGTACAATACCTTCTAATTTTTAAAAAAACACTTTCAGATCCACAACTTCCATGTTAGTGAGTCTCCCCTGACTCAAAAACAGATATCAGAGGTCTCATTCTGCTCAAGCACTTCAAGGAAAGAAAGGAAGGATGAGATGGCCTCCTCAGACGCACTGTGACTCAACAAACTGAGGTTGGGTCCCTGGAGCCCTGGTACCCAGAAGAACATCCCATTAGCATGGCTTTTCGTTTAGAGAAAGTACATAGGCCCTGTGACAATCAAGGCCCCTACTTGTCATAGTTAAAGGAAAAAAACAACATAGAGCAAGAAGAACAGGCAAATAAGGAACCTTCAGGGCCCAAAGGACAGACAGACAGGAGATGTTAGTCCATATCTGATAGAGAAGTGCAGTAAGAAGTACTGGATATCCAGCTTTGTTCTACTACATGATCAGCAACACAGACAGAAGGGTAGAGTGGCCTGGAGAAGTACATTTGGCCATGTCCAGTAAGGAGAAAAGTGACTGAGCAGTTTGTGACAGATTGTTATATTACTTTCCTTGTACAAATAAGACGTGAAGTACCAAAATGCCAACATGAAACATAAGCTTTGTTCCCATCATAAAATATCCAATATTAAAACTTTAATACACTGAAGGAAATTCAAGTACATTATCAGCTATTGACAGGTACTCATGGTTCTGGGAAGATAGGCAAAAGACATTAGCCTAAATAAATAAATAGATATAACAGCATGTAGCTGGGCTCTAATGAATTAATTCCCTAACTGGTCTTCCCTGAACTCCACAACTGTCCGCATTAGGCCTTCCTACACAATTCACACATCAATAACAGGATGTTTCTATATCTAGGTCCCCAGCCCAAGCCATCTTGAAAGTCTTGACTATTCCTCAGGAAATAAGAATAACCAAGGACCAAATTGAAGTTCATCAGAAACAAAAACCCTATTGTTCTGTAAGGAGTACTATCAAAAACTTGGGCTAAAGCCTGATACAATCACTTGATCAATAAACATTACTTTGAGTGAAGTTATTTCTCCAGACATACAGGATGCAGGAAACACTAGAATTAGTCAATGCTACTATATGAGCCTAAAACTGGTCTGGTGGCACATATATCATGAGTTTGAGACCAGCTTGGCCTTCCTCAGTCCTGGGTAGCAGAACCACAGGTATAGCTTGGTAAAAATTCACAACTTTCAACCATTGGCAGAGTTTCTGATTTACTACTTCTAACATGAGGTCTCTGAATCTACACTTCTAGCAAGTTTCTCAGGGGTGCTGATGCTGTTGGTCTAGGGATTCCACCTTGAGAACCCTTTCTCTAGATCACTGACTTCATTTTAGAAAGGATGAAACCTAGACCCAAAGAAGGAAGGTGACTTCCTCATAGGGCTAATATCCAAAGAGTCAATCCCTAGTATCAATCCCTAGTATCCCTAGATCTCTTTTGTTATGAATTAAACTATGCCCACCCCCAAAGTTCATATGTACAATTCTTAACCCCTAACACTTGAGTATGTGAAACATTAGCTGGAAATATGTCCTTGCAGTTGTGATGAATACTTACCATAGTAGGGTGAAACTTAATATAGTTTTACTGATATCCTTATGTAAAGGGGAGATTCAGACAAAGGTGTACATACAGGGAAAAGTACATAATCACAAAGACAAAAATGAAGCTTCAACCATCCAGAAACTTCAAAAACTTCAAACACTCCTCTATCTGCAGAAGCTATAGAGGAGGTCTGGAACATATTCTCCCTCACAGCCTTCAGAAGGGACCATCCCTGCCCTCACCTTGATCTTATATGTCAGCCCTAAGAAATTTGAAACTACCAAGTTCTGCTGCCTGAACCATCCAAAGTGTAATGCTCATTGCAAGAGCCTAAGCAAACTGTGACCCCTTAGGGAAGCCTGGGCAAATGTCGTGAAGCAGCCCCAGCATGGGCTTCCCATCTCTCTCATCTCTACTCCCTTGACCTCTTAATTCTTCAGCCCAAATGTCCAAGAATGAACCAATGAACCAAGAGAAAATGTAGCACATCTACATAACAGAATTCAATTAAGATAAAATCATGACATCTGCAAGAGAGTGGATATAACTGGAGATGATAGTGTTAAGCAAAACAATCCAGACTTAGACCAATACTGCATATGACTTCTCTCACATGTAGAATCTAGATTAAAGTGATGCATGTTTAAGTAGGTTGTGAGGTGAGAAAGTGGGCCGTGAAAGTTGAGAAAAAGATCTTGGAGGTAGGAGATATTGGAATGCATGGCATGAAAGCAGGAGAGGTTAGGGAGAAGAAGAGAATGCAGTGAGAAAAAAGAGGAGAGAAAAACAATACAAAATAAATATAATCACACCACACATAGACAGGCACACACAAACAGAGAGAGAGAGAGAGAGAGAGAGAGAGAGAGAGAGAGAGAGAGAGA
>JADRCH010000330.1:1137300-1147495 GCA_019843965.1 Rhynchomys soricoides
ACCACCACCACCACCATTACCACCACCACCACCATTACCACCACCACCACCATTACCACCACCACCACCATTACCATCACCACCACCACCACCACCACCACCATCACCAGCAGCAGCAGCAGCAGTAGCATCACAGGTACAACGGAACTACCCTATAGCTTACAAGTCTTGACTATTATGTTCTTACATGGAGGGAGGGCCTTTTCAGTTCTCATGTTAGGTTCATCCCTTCAGATTTGATCACAGCCACTTTCCTCTGTACCAGCTGGGCAAACTGTGAAATTTGAACATAAGGTTCCCCCTCTTTTCTGTCCCCAGTGCCTGATGTTGGGTTATGCCTTCAAATCTTTGCAAGCTGCTCTTACATAAAGAATGATACTCAAATTTATCACCCTTTGTCTTTTCTGATGCTTTCTTTTCTGCAACCAATTTTATTTTTTTCCTCTTCTTCTATTGCCATAGTGCCCAAATTCAACAGCTGGGAACCGACTGGGGTTGGAATGGCTCTTCTAAATAAGGCCATTTGGAAGGAACTTTAAGTGTATTCACAGTCAGTGTGAATTGCCTCCAGAGCCCTGTTTTCCATTTCCCTTCAAGCTTAGACTACTAAACTGAAGGATTTGAGTTCTGAATGAAGATGAGGCAACATGTGTACATCCTGTGGGGAGAAGGCACTGTCTAGCACGGGAGCCTTTGACATGTAGGCAAACAGAATCACAGCCAATAGGAGGGAGAGAATGAGGGATGGGAAGAGAGCAGACAATCCAAACTCTGTGGCTCAGTTCCACTGGGTACTTACACTTAAACAGCCTACAGTCTCATGTACTTTCTTATGAGGGGATCATGTCCACAGGAATCAGTGGTGAATACACTTCTGGATAAGCAAAAGCAGCCAAAGCTTTTAAATCACGTGACTCACAAATGAGATGCTCAAAGCAGATAGGGTCTCAAGACTCCTTTGGTACTGAATACTACTGATCATTACTCATTTGAGGATGAGTTAAATGTCCTTAGTCATTTTATATGTGTAAGCGAACACATATAATGTATATTAAAGGCATGCACATAAATAGATGAGTGTGCATACATGTGCATACCTGTATGTGTCATCTCATACAATAACCTTTCATAACCGCTTAGTTGAGTACCTGACTTGGTAAGGAATCCAACAACCCTCCCCCCCTTGAATTACATGCAAGGGTGTGTACAAATGTGCTTGCTTTTAGGTGGAGGGTCAATACCCTGAAGCAAATTTACCAAGGACAAAGGTCACCATAAGAAAGTCTGGTAGCTCTGACTCTGACAGTGCTATGTCAGGCTGAACATGCTTGCCCCACTTCCTTGCATGGTGACTAGTCTTCTATAAAGTGCGGCAAGCCAAGTCATACCCAAGTCATACTCTGAGCACACCATGTAACAGCAGGCTTGCTACCTTAGGGAGCTGCCCAGTTAGTTCCTCCACGCAGAACAGGCTAGCAGGTGAGATATCAGGATGGGCTAACAGGATGACAGGGATTCTGACAGGTAGTCTCTAAGACTCTCTGCCCACTATCAGGATGTAAGCAAGTTGCTGAGCTCTCAAATCTTCCACTTAACTCTTAAAGACAGACTCATATTACCAACCAAATCAATTTCCAGATGTTCAATTCAGTGGTCCACTTCATTTCCGTCTTCCTCATTTCTTGAATATGACTCCATAAAATTTTAATTACCCTCCCCAATTTTTATATCAAACATTGACGTCTGTTGGAGAGGTGAGGCAAATCTTTCACACCAGGACACACTATGGAAATCTTGCCTAGGGAAGGCTTCAGGCAGCAGGCGCCCGAAGGTGACATTGGGTATCTTTTCAATCACTTTCTACCTTATTTCTTAAGACACAGTCTTCAATGAAGCTAGGCTGGCTGACCAAAGAGCTCCCATGATCCTTTCTTACCCATCAGCGCTGAGATCACAGAAAGCCACTGCCTTGCCTGACATCCTACCTGAGTGAATGGGACTTGAACTCAGATCCTTAAGTGTGCCCAGCAAGCACTTTACCACCTGAGTTGTATCCTCTTTTAATATCCTTGAAAGAAGAGGCAAATGATGTAAAATGATGGGACAACACCAACACACAAACCTGTACACTTTATAATGTTTCCAACAAAGTAACAGAAAGTTGAATTGGCTAGAATACTCTGTTCCTAAACCACCCCAGCCAGGAATCATAGACCTGGGTACAGACCACATCTTGGTCTAACAGCTGCTTGCAGAGAAGAGAAAGGACATTAAAGGAAGTCTTGATCCACTGCAAGGCAGAAACCAGAGCACTCCCTCAACAATTCTTAGGACTGTAGCTCATCCACTAGCCCTCCCCTTCCATCCTTCCCCGATCTTCACCCTCATCAGTGGCATCCACAGCCATGAAAATACATTTCTGTCACCAGTGCCATCTCTGGCAAGGCACAGGCTGCAGTTTTAGTTTGTAAACCTGTAACTCCGATACCATCTCCTTTTTTGCCCTCTGCACAAGCCCATAAACATTCCCAGCTCTGGCTCATGACGGGTTCTTTGCTCTAATGGAAGCTCTCTCCTGGATATCCCCAAAAGAGAAAGATGTGTCTGGTAAGTGGGCGAGGTCAGAGCTGAGCACGGCTATTTATTACATATACTGCGACCAGATGGATCTAGCTCATCCATCAAAGCCCTCGTCATCCTCATCACATTAGCTGCTCAGAAAAACCTCCTGCTCTTTCCCCTCGTGGTCCAGCTCAGCCTGCCTCTCCTCCCCTCTCCTCTCTCTCTTGCTCACTCCCTTTCATGCACTTTCAGGAAAATGAACCTTCTCTAACCCCATTGCTGTTCTCCTTAAATCACGGCTACCCATCACTCCGAGGCTATTTTTAAACTTTACTTTTATCAATACTCATCCTGTAGCTCAGGGAGATATTAAAACTGTACTGGGGCAAGGAAGGGCGTTTCTGACACTTGCTCCCTCATTCATCAGTTCCTCATAGGCCCGTTGGTGACAATGAAAAGATTTCACAATGCCGCGCAGCAGAAACTCATTCTCCTGCTCATCCATCACGCTCAACCTAGCAGCAGTTCCGCTGACCTAATCTGCAATGGCTCGGCACCCGCCGGAGATTTCTTAAAGGCCCCAGTCATTGTTGTCCCTAACAAAGGCTAGGCCTGGGCCTTTCGATAAGGAGGCTAACTGGTGCACGGATTAATGAAATAGCCCTTCATCTCCTGAGTCCTGGGTTCAAAGACTGCGAAGCAGCGAAGCCAAGCACCAGGGCATAGGCTGAAGTCAGCGCAGCCCACAAATGGTCTTGCTGAACCTGGAGAAATGCAGAAACCAATATGGGGGACACAAGAGGATGGAGGACCCCCCCCCCCCCAACTGTGATTGCTTTCGGCAATCCATGTCATCCATACACTGACTTAGTTCTACATTCAGCAAACATCCTTTACATAGGCCCTGTATACTAGGCTTTGCTATAAGCACTGGTTGCTTTGGTGATGAGAAGCTAAGTGCTAATTCTAAGGAATTGTTGCTCAGTGGAAGTTAAGGGGAAAAAAAAAAAAAAACATAGCCCAAGCAAAGATGTCTATGATAGCAGCTATGGCAGATCATAAAAAGAATTACGAGAAAAGTACTTGACAGCTCAGTTAGAAACTACATCTCCCAGCTGCCCCTGCAACGAAGTGATACCATGTGATTAAGATCATGCTAATGAAGTACCAGGAAGGCCTTGTGTATAAGCTTGTTGTTATTGTCTTTAAAAAGAAGAGGTCTGTAGTTCCTGCTGACTCTCTTTGTCCTGTGTGATAGAACACAGACCCCAATCATCATGAAGACCTGGAAAGCCAGCTAAGGGGCTGTCAAAGCAGCCAGGACCACAAAGCCTGGGTCCCTGAATGACCACAGGGAGGAGAAAGAGCAGAAGTATTGCATGACCTTTGAATTGGTCACGGCCAAGATCTCAGCCTTGGTTTCAAGTAGTACCTTTGTATAACAGAGGCAGTATTAAAAGCCTCAGATATCCGAACCTCTTTTGTCCTTCAGAGATGTCTGAAGGAAACTGCAGGATAAGCCCTGCAGGTTTCTGTAATTTGCCATTTTGTAGACCTTAGCCCTACTTAAATGCCCAGGATAAGGACAAATGAGACTCGACTCAGAGACCCAAGAAACAAGCAAAGTAAGCACTCCTGATTGACTGAAGTTCACATACCATTTAGCTCTTCCTCCCCAGCCTTGCTTAACAAACCAGGCCCTTCTCTCAGATGTTGTAATTCTCAATGGTCCATGCTGGCCACAGGCTACCTTCTCCCTCACCTGTTCTGGGACTCTTCCCACTTCAAGCTTCTGGCCTCTCCTGGGACTAAATACAGTTATTTAGAGTTAAGAATCCCATCTTGGCTTCTCTCTGACAGGGCTTTCAGCATGGGGCTAGGTGAGTGATCTGCACTCAAAATTATGAACCAACTTGCAGAGAATGGAGAGACCGAACAACAGGGAGACACTGAGGAAACTGTGTGTTGAAAGCTCTATCCGAAGTATCAGGAATCAAGTGGTGTGGGCTGTGTCTTGGTTCTAGAAAACTTTATCATCTGCCCAGACCTGCATGCTAGCTCACAGTGGGAGAAGGTCTACCTAATCTGGGAAATGGTCTTTGAACCCTGGCCACAGGACTCTGATCCTGCCACTGCACTCCATGTTCTGTTCCTGGGCTGGGCTCTATACTCAAGGAATCATAAACCAAATTGAATAGTATGCTGGGTGGTTTATTCTAACTTGCCAGTTGCTACAGGGGTCAAGTCCTTTGCATCTCTGGGCCCACTTGCTCTAACTGTTCAGTGTTTCCAAGGAGCTATACAGATAACTTCTCATGTGAACCTGTCCATCATCCAGGCACCAAAGCAGTTGAAATCCCGTCCTTTCTTCAAATGTCTATCAGTTCTTCTGCTTACACCAGCCAAAGAAACATTGTGGGAGCCCACCCCACCTAGATAATTTCTCATCCCTTGAGGTTCCCACATCATATAACATGAAATATACCATAAGCCTGGCAGGAACACCTCAATATCTGGGAAACAGGGTGCAAGAGTCTTAGGGAGCATTTTGGAGTCCTGTTTATCACAATACATTTTATAGAAATCGTGACTGTGAGCATGATCCTAACAGCCTTGTGAGATACTCTGAAGCTAGATTAAGTCACATTTCCGGGCATTAATATATTATGATATTAATCAGCCATAAATATATTAACAACAATCTGACTGGTTTTGACCACAAAGTGGCATTCTTAGTCCAAGTGAAGTGACATCCAATTCCATGTGGGAACACCTTCTGGAATCAAATTTGCATCAGCAGTAAGCACAGGAGAAGAGTGCCCCTGGTGTCTGGGTCAGAAGCTGGGTATAGCTCACCCCCACCTTCATGTAGGGTTGATTGAGCCAACAGTACAGAGTCCCTGAAAGATGCTTCCCCCCAAGGTTAAAAGCCAAAAGACAATCTCCAGATGCTTATTGTAAACCCATAAGGAAAAACATTACTCCATGTCTTTGCCCTACTAACTTCAAGGGGTGACTCAGAATAGCACAATCTAAATGCTACACATGACCTTAACTCTGCCTTGGCATCTTTAGGGATCCTTCTACTCAAAATGTATCCCTCCTTTACCTTGTCTTGATGTCATTGTTCTAATACTTGTATAGTATGATAAGAGAGAACAGGAGAATGAGAGACAGGGACACAGAGAGAGAAAGAACACAAATATATCTGAAGCAAATAATTTCAGAATTTTTCTTCAACACTTATCTGCAAAATGGCCCATTTGATTCATGAACCTCTCTAATGTATATCATCAGTGACTGAAGGAGTTTTTTTATATGATTTTTGACAATTTAACAAGTCCTCCTGACAAATTAAATGGTTGTGTTGACAACTTAACTGTACTGCCAATCAATATTTTCAATTACTTTCATTGTCATTCAGAAAAAATACAACACGAGGTCACACCGTGGTAAAAACCAGAAAATAAAATAAAATGAGGAAGAATTGGTGGGGTGGGGGCCAGAGGCAGGGAGGGTGCAACTGAAAAGCACAACACAGCATCATCCACAGAATAGAGGGGACCTCGGGTTTCTGAGACAGACCTGGAAATGGCGCCTCCCTTGAGGGATGTTCTCAGACTCCACAATGTAAATTGTTCTCTTCCTATGATCTATTTAAAAATCATTAGATGTGTGCTGTCTTGTTAGAAGGTTCCTCTCTCAGGCACTTGCCACAAGACAGCCACCATGGCAGCCATGGTCCCTTGAAAAGGCCCTCGGAGCACAGGTAGCAGCTCAGAGCCTTTTCAAGGGTCGATTGGCCAGCCTGAAAAATTCAAGTCAGACACAACGAGCAGAGGTCAGCTTTCTTAAGCTTTTCAAAATGGGAAGCAGCAAATCAATATTTCCAAATGTATATTTATCATGCAGGAACAGAGGTCACCCATAGAAAGTCAGGCAAACACACAGAATAGGCCAGTACCCTGCTGTCCAGAGAGTGGAAATGGACAAGATGACCGGCAGGTGAAAGAGAATTTCACAAAAGATAGCTGACTCTTAAATGATTGCCCTCAGGAAGGAATCAGGAAAGGTTTACTTACTGATATGCAAGAACTCTTCAATCCAGGAGAATGGCTTGCTAGTGATTCCCCTGGTGGTATGACGTCTGCACCGCCATTGCTACAGGCTGCTCCACTAGGAGGGAAGGAGCATAAATCCCCTCTGGTCTGTGTCTTCTGAGTCACTGACTCTGCTATAGCTGCTCCTGCTTTATGCTCTCAGCCCATCCTCTTTGGGCTTCAGGCTCACCTTGGGGTTGATTCCAAGCTCCCTGACACTGTCCACACACGCCCATCACCAGTCACTCAAACCTAAACAAGGCCTATCTTACATTATTTGTTCAATCTCCAATGGAAGCTCTTAGAAACCTTGGGAAAGCATAATGTCAACAATCTCAACACCCGTCAATGTAACTGAACCAGATATGGCAAATGATATCACTTCAAATGCCAGCTCCAAATTCAATGAGACAGAATGATTGGCCCCTGGTAATGTCTACTAGGGTGTACAATCACAGAGTAATCCAAGGACTAAATGATATGAATGTGCAGGGGCAGTCCTAGATAAACCACTGACTAAGGAAAATCGAGCCCAATTCCCAGGCACGAGAAATAACAACTCAGGAAATGCACATGGATGGTCAGCCTCTATCTTCATTCACTCTCTCACTCACTCACTCACTTACTCACTCACTCAGTGCAATAGGAATCATTGTGTGCAAAGGCTAATGCCAGGCCATATAGAGGTAGAAGAACAGACTACCTAATGTCCTTCACCCTGGTGAGGCTTACCAGCTCATAAGTAACAGATATGTGAGTGTTAGGTGAGCAGTGTAATTAATAGCCAGATGCTTGGTTACTTTGATATTGCTGTGATAAAATGTCATGACCAAGGAAATTTATGAAAGAAAATACTTACTTTGGGGATTGGAGTTTGGTTAGAGTCTGTGATGGCAGAACAAAGAGAAAGCTAACTGAAAATGGCCTAAGTCCTTTGAAACCTCAAAACCCACTTCCAGTGACACTCTTCCTCCAATAAAGCCACACCTCCTATCCTTCCAAACGATTCCTACACTGGAGACCAAATATTCAAACATATGAGCCTATTGGGGCCATTCTCATTTGAATAATGACATTCTACTCTCTGACCTACGTAGATTCATGACCATATCATAATGCAAAATGCTTTAAGTCCAGCTTCAAGAGTTGCCACAGACATTCACAATGTCAACACTATATAAAAGTCCAAAGTTCAAAATCTCTTGAGATTCAAAACTCTTAATCACAACCTCCTGTAAAATAAAAAAGCAAACTACATACTTCTGTCATACAGAATACACATTGCCACTCCAAATGGGAGGAATTGGGGCATGATGAGAAAATATTGGACCAAAGCAAGACCAAACCCCAGCAGGGCAAACTCCAAATCCTATAGCTCTATGCCTGATGTCAGAGGGCTTAGAATCGATGTGGTTCTCAATCTGTGGGTTATGACCTCTTTTGGTGTCATATACCAGATATTCTGTATATCAAATATTTACATTATGATTCCTAACAGTAGAAAGCTTATAGTCATGTACTAGCAATGAAATAACTTTATGGTTGGGTTCACCACAAAATGAAGAACTGTATTAAAGGATCACAGTGTTAGGAAGGTTGCCCTTCTGGCTTTGGTGCATGCAACATACTTCATTTCTTGGACTGTTTCTGTTCCTTGTCTGCAGCTCCCCTTGGCAGATGTCTCATAGCCCTAACATCTCCAACATCTTGGGGCCTTCAATGCAATCCTGGCTTCACTTTCACAGACTTATTTTATAGTCTCTCGGGACCTCCATGCACCTCCAGACATGCCACATGTCTGTCCTCAGTAGCTTTCCTCCATGATTAATAAAGGAAGATTCTACAACCCCTTTACTGATGTATTCTTCTTGACACTAAAGCCAGAAAGACATGGATAACACTTCCACATTTGACTGCCTACTTGGGATGGAGCCTGGGCCGCTTTAGTTTCATTTGCAGAAACTGATTTCTTATTGCTTTTTAGGAGCTGGGGATTCCTTGGCTGTTTTCTTTTTACAATCTGGATGTATAGCTGGGTGGGGTTCTTCCCTGAGGATGCCATTCCCTTAATTTCATTAAGCATCAGGACTTTCTTAAACTCTTCTCCTCTTTCTCCATAAACCATGGCCCCAACATTAAATTCTCTGGTTCTATTTGGTCCTCAAACTATTGGAAATGCTGGAAGGAGGTGAACTGGAAGGCCAGAACCACTTGAGGTGCTACTGTAAAAATCAAGGATCAGAGCCCTGAGCAAAGCTTTCAAGGAAAATTCAGGGAGCTAACAGCTGTTGGCAAAGGGTTATGGGTACCTGGTCATGGGACAGATGTAAGAAATGAGGAAAGGTCCCCAGCTCAGCCTCTAAATGCTGTAACCATTCACACATAGTCTCAAACAAGTAGGGGACCATGTGGTCCCTCCTGACTAAGGCTGGCATCTTAAACAGGGTTCTAGGCTACCACAATGATTCTGAAATCCTCCCTCTGTAGGTGCAAGGATTAGACTTCTCCAGAATTTGCTGATGGGTATTCCACTCACCACCCCCAAGAAATCACAATACTACCAGATGGCACCCTTACTGTGGTATTCCACAGTAAGTATTCTGCCCTTTCCAAGCATCTTGGGGTAAGGTGAAAGTTCTCCCACAGCTCATGAAAAAGGAGATGTGAACTGGTATCCTTAGTGCATCCCACCTGCAGATACAAAGACCACCCAGATGGGCAAGCAAGCTTTCCTGCCAGTTGGGGGTCCTGTATGCTGCATCTGCTGTGCAGATCATCCCCATGTCCGCATGGTAGGCTCCAAAGTGAGCCACCACACTTCAGCTTCTTAGGGACAGAGCCATGGCAGTTCTATTTCTCTATGATTCTCCTTGAGGCTCTTGAATTATCACATGATCTGCTCTTTGCCCCCCCTGCCAAAGAAACCCCTAGAGTCCATCTTCCTTCTAACTTCTTTGACCACTGCTCCTTGAGACGTAGGAGCATCCTCTGGGATTCTCTGAGCATTTTTCTCATCCTTTTAAGACTTTTACAGGAAGCCCTCAGGGCTCAGACATTACGAGGTGCTGTGGAGCCAATCGCTTGATTGCACCAGGAAGGCAAACTGATAGACCTTGGAATGGAGGCTCAGATTTATGGACTCTCAGGAGAGGCTTCTCAGAAGCAATGTCCCACTAAAGAGAAATATTTTTACCAAGTGGTCAGCTGGTGCCAGTATTCTAGACTACCCTTAGTATACATATATTCAAATTTCTTCTATTTCCTTTTCCTTCAGATAACAAACATTCTTTCAGAGTGGTGTGATACAGACATTAGAAAAAATAAGAATAAAAGAGATAGCCAAGTATGGTGGTACATGCCTGAACAATGGAGATAGACATATACACAGAGAAGGAACTGTCTCAAAAGAAAAAAGAAGGAAGGGAGGAGGGAGGGGAAAAGAAATCCTAGAATCTAGTACATTTATGTCAAAGTCTAATCTCTCTGTCTCTCTGTCTCTCTGTCTCTCTGTCTCTCTGTCTCTCTGTCTCTCT
>JADRCH010000330.1:1147595-1216126 GCA_019843965.1 Rhynchomys soricoides
TCTCTCTCTCTCTCTCTCTCTCTCTCTCTCTCTCTCCCCCTCTGTCTTTCTCTCCTTGTCGCTTTTTCTATGACACCCCCCCCATGCCTGAAATATATAGTTTACACAGAAAAAAACAAGGTTCTCAAAACGGTCCCATACTCATGTTACAGAAAAGAAAAGAAAAAAATAAAAACCAATGGATTTGGCTCTGTTCTGTTAACCATCAGCAATTATCTTCCTGTCAAAGCTAAAGCTAACAAATTTCCCCATATCCAGCAAGGCTATATCACCAACCGGACACCAACATCATCTGACAGCGGGTAAATCATCAGAGCAGCCGTGGGCCCTGACAGACAAATGTTCTGTCTCAGAAAATCCCAGCCTATCACTCAGAGGGGGAAAGGTTCTCTAGGCCAGTCTCTCAGAGAAGAGATTAAATGTTGCAGATTTGGTACATACAGTGGAAGGCAAGTCCTAAATATGAGAATTATTAATGGACTTTACTCCACTATTTTTAATCTGTTGTCAACTTATGCTCATCTGTTTTACCTTGGCCTGCCTTGTTGCCTGATAGGCCTAACAGACAGTACTAGAGTGCTATCCTCTGTTGTAATCAGCACCAAGACCACAAGAACAATGTCCATCAACCCATCAAATGGGGATGACTTTGACAATAGCAGCTTTTTTCATATATATATATATATATATATATATATATAATGAAGACTATGTAATAAAGGATACCACTAACATGCCCATCCTTACACTTAATGATAACATTCATTTCAAGATCTTCTACCTAATGAGGATATCAGGTCTTAGCCTGTCTGGGAGAAACAGCACTGTCTTATCACAGGGTACTGGAATTTAGCTGGAATTCTCCAATGCTCTATGTACAGAAACACATCTCTTCCCACTTCTAAAGGACACATTGTGGCTGGTGTCAGACTCCAAGACTTGCCCAACAATTTGAGTTAAACTACCTTTTCCCTTCATGATCACCAACCTCTCAGTAAGGGACTGGAACTTAAGACATTAAGCAAACACCACTGGGGAGATCTCATCTGGGTTACAGGATGGATATGTGTCGGCAAAGGAGCATGCTTCACTGCATAATTTATGTCCTTCAAAGCCCCTCTATGAAGCCACAGCTGAATCGGGAATAGTGGGGATCCCAAAAGATACCATTGCTCTCGATAAAAATACCATCTGCCTGGGAGGATAAACTTTATCTCTAAAATCCAATTATCTACTGGGAACATTGAAACAACCAGCTCTCTGATGCAGAAGAGACAGGCCACAAGGGGAGAGATTTGTGACTACTACGAATCTCTCTGTACATTTGGGGGTGACACCATCAGCTTAGCAGTCTGATACCATGAAATGTGTGTGTGCTTCTTTAAAAATAGCTATGGACTGATTCCCTAACTATGTGTCAAACACCAACCAAGCCTTCAACTAAGTACCTCTTCCACAAATGTGGCTTTGCTTTTACAAGTGAGGAAGAAAAATTCCTTCATCTACCCTTTAGGAGGAGAACTTATGGACGTGCCCAGAGTCACTCAGGTGCAAAATAATGTATCCAAGACTAGATCAAAGTTAGGATCCCTTATATCTGAGGTTAGTTTACCTTCCATATCAGCATAGCCATCTGTGGTGGGGATTACCCTCCCTATCCCCCTTACCTATTGTCGTCCTACTAAGGACAACCCACATCTGAACAAGTATGATGCCATCTGGAAATGGCTTCCTTGAATAATAAAGACTGGAATATGGAAAAATGAGCTCAGAAGCCTCCACCATTATCCTATGCAGAAACTAGGCAGCACCAATGAGACTGGGTTCCAGAGCTCTGAGCCCATGTTACAACCAAATCATCGTTCTCCCTAAGAAAAAGACTAGGTAGTCCAGGCTCTTAAAAATCGACACATAAAGTTGGTAAGGTCTTAGCTATTAGGTTGAAGAGTCATGGGTGATGACCAAGTATGGCAATGTCACATAGTTGAAACTATTGAGACACCAAGATGGAAGGCAGGAGAAATGGGGAACCACCCACCCTCAGGCAGAGAGGATTCTTACTTAAGAGTAATTATTTCACTTAAATTTCATGTGGAAGTTAAAATGGTTCCAGTACATAGAGAAGGATCAAGAAGATGGACTTCGGGTCTGGTTTTACACTTAAGCAGTCACACAGTTTCAGGGAACTTTCCATTCTTCCTAGCCTACTGTCCTAGGTGGTGATGTGAAGGCATTGAGCCTGGAGTCTGAAGACAGTTCCTTTAGTTCTGAAATCTTAGCATCCCATTGATCCGTGGATACCATCAGTCACTCTCCAGACAGAGGACACTTGGCTAAGGTGAATGATAGGGAGCATGAGGAAACAAGAACTCTACAGTGATTATAGAAGGAGTGAGCATGAAAGGAGTCTAGAAAAGAGAAACCAAGTTCAAAGACAAAGAGAATGGGTAGGCAAGGTATTTGAATTAAGCACCAGCATTTTGGTAGGCTCAGAAGGAAGTCAGTCATCGTGACCAAGGAAACTGTGAGAATAGTAGAATCTTGGCATCTCCAATTTCTGATGCTCAGAGTGACCTTTTGTAATAAACTATTCTTGAATGTGCCATATCAGAAATGTAGGCATGAGGGCACTTTTCCAAATGCCACAAACGTGTACTAATTACGGATCTTTAGTCTTAAAAGACCCAATCTTCATTATATCATTTGCACTGTGACACTGAACCCTCCCCTTTTGTGCATTTCAAAGGATCATAGGAAGAAAGATCCTAAAACATGAGATCCAGTCCATCAAAATTTGGGAAAGAAACAAAGAATACCCTATACCATTAATATACCACCCCCTCCTAAATATTTATAAAAAAATCTTACAAGTATATACCATGGATACAGTGTAGTGTTATTCTACCTTTCTTTGGGTCAGTTTACTTCAATCTGCCTCTATCTCTAGTATATGTAATCCTTTGTTTTTCTAAATAAACTTTTGCTCAGTCATCAGTCTGTCTTCACAGAATATTCTCCTTCCATAAGATATGAACCAGGGACAAACTCTTTCCATGTAACATTTCCACTTATCTACTTGTGGCATACCCATAGCTCAACCAAGAACTCGAATGAGGAGCCAGAACATTGTTTTTCTCATCACACTCCTCCAAGAGGTTCTGGGACCTTTAACACATCCACAAATCAAATGCCAACAGCCAAATGAATCTGCCATTATTATCCTCCCCAGGATTTATGACTGATCCACCAATTCCCTGACTGGTTCTAAATCTTCTGTTTATTAGGGGAATGGCAAAAATCACCAGGTACAGCCTCATGCTCCACATCTACCTGCAGAAGGGTGGTAGTTACATTTAGGGACTGGAAGACGATAGGTGAAAGTTCTTTAGCATGGAAGTGCATGAAACTGGAGTATTGAAAAGCTCACATGGTAAGAACTGGAGGGGGACTTGAGGGAAGGAGACAAGTTGACATACCAAGCAGCCAACTATTGCATTCTCTGTGCCAAAAGCATTTAGTGGAACATTCAAGAGAAAAAAAGAAAGCAATGGAGAAGTTGTCTGCAGTGATGTTGCTCTTCCAGCTGCCCTTGCTGTTTCTCTACTCTCTAAAATGGCTATTCTCTGATGTTTTCCTTGCAAACTCCACCCAGTACCCTACTATCTGAGCAGTTATGTCTTCCAGTAGGCACAGAAAAGGACATTCCCTAGGTCTAACAAGAAAAATGCTTAGCCAAATGTTAAAAACTTTAGATCTATTTCAGACTCTTCAACGATGGAAACCCTCAGCAAACCCAGGTCCTCTGGTAGAACTTATTTGCCTATCTCTAAGATGGTGATATGTACCATACCAGATTTCTATAAACTGGAAACTGATAAGCCATTTTTGTCCTGTAGAAATGGCATTTCTCCCATTGATATTTAAATATCAGTGGATATACCTACCATGAATAATCAAAAGAATTTTTTTATTTTTTTAAGAATACACTGATACTACCAGCTTCTCTGAGAAGATCTGAAATTCCTCATCTAGAAATGCCTGGGTGGTTTACAATAGACTATGCTGGCCATAAATGAGAATGTAGAATTTTGACATACTATGTTTTTAAAACATTATGGGAGGACACTAGGGAAAAATAGAAAAGGAGGCCGAAACTAGATAGAAGTTTACCCTTAACAAAAGTCTGTAGGAAACAATGGCTGAAATATAAAGAGAAAATTACTGTATTGTTGGCTGGAAGAGTCAGGGATGGATTTTGTCAGTTATGAAGGAATTGGAAAGGAAAGGGAGAGACTCAGAAGAGGAGGACAACAAACGTGAAGGCACCACTGCACTGAAGAGCCATGACTACATTCTTGGATGGCCCTGAGTTTTGTATTTTCTGGCAACATTCAGGGAAAAGTAACACCAAGTAATCTGACTGCAGGAACAGAGATCCCAGCAGTTTTACAGGGGATTATATTGTGAATTTAGCCAAGTCAACTGTCTGCTGGAAGTGAAAACCTCAGTGCACCTAAAAAGAGAGAAGAGGGAAGACATAATAGGAGGGGCAATGACAAAGTCTGAAATGAAATGGTGTCTATAATGAATAAATGGATTGGTAAAAGGAACATCTCGTGAGAGAAGTAAAATAATAAGAGAATCAAAAGAAAAATTTAGGAATTAGTAATATTCTACATGAAAAATATAGATAGTAGACATGACTTTAAAAGGAAACTATAGAAAAGAAAGGGGCAGTAACCTTAATGTTAGATCAACAAAGAATATCACAATAAGAAATGTGAATAAATAATAAAAACACTATAAACAATATAGATATGCAATGGCTTGTGACAGAATTACAAATGGTCTAATTCACATATAATTAGAGCCCCAAGAGGAGAAAACAGCATAAATGAGAATAGAAAAAGAATTACATATATATGCTCATATACATATATATTTGAACACATATATGCATATATATATGTTCATACACATTTGTAAATGAATAGAAATATTAAAATTAAAACATGTAGATAAAGAACTTAGAGCAATTCATACAGCATAAATGTAGAGCCAAATAAAGCTATGAATATTACTGTCAAACTTTTGAAAAATCAGAGACAATTTTTGAAAAAGAGACTTTAAATACAGGGAAACAATAATTAAAAATTGACAGCTGTCTTCCTATGAAAAACAATGGACGCGGTACAGCAATGAAAAGGCATCTCTCACTGTCCTCCATTAATGAAGGTAATAGAAACATAATGACATGTAGACAGAACCAGAATCTGTTGTGCATTATTTAATGTTCAAAGAAACCTGTAGGCTGGAAAGACACATTAGCAGATAAATTTTTTGTTCTACAAAAAGGGATGAAAATCAGTGGAAGTAGAATGCTTGGATGGGTTAGGTTTTTTCCCTTCAATTTCTTTCCTATATTTTCGATATTTAAGCAAAGTTTTGGTACTCCAGTATGGAACAATAATGTCTTTATGAGTCACCAGACCACAAAACCATGCCTGAACCATGAAGGTTTTCCATTAATAATTGTTGAATAACTGTTTGTGACTTGATTGTCAAAGCTGGGATAGAAAACAATCCCAAATTCTTTTCATCCCTATTATCCATGAAACCAAAGAGCTATGTATAGTATATATGCATTAGAACTAATAAATTGTAAATACCTTAAACAGAAAGGCTTTATTTGATTTGCATTAATATGTTAACATCACCTAAGATGCCAAGTATAGGAGTCTATACATCACAGTTGATCTGTTACTATCTACTTTATTATCTCTTAACTATCTAACAGTAATGTTCATATAACTATATTATAATTATTAAACAGACAAAAGTCTATAATTACTTCACCTGATTTGCATCTATTTCTCCCTAATAATTTTTATGCAAAAACAAAGTACAGAAGTTAAATGCACGATTTTTGAAATTGAAATCAATCCTATCTGGCTGTGTCATTTACAGCACTACATTTTGTAACATTACAATAGTTCATATCCTACATAACTCCAGATTCCAAGAAGATAAACTTTTTGAAAACTACCATCAAAACTCATGAACACAGAGAAATGACTTCATGATCTTCAGCTGCCAGCCAAGAACTGTGTTGTAATAAATGTCCTTAAAAAGAGACAGATTATGGGGAAAACAAAGGACCCTAAGGATACAGAGTGCTACAACCAATTTTTCTCTTTTCTGGGTCTATTGTCAAGAAGTCTAATAGGTTAAATCCTCCAAGTCCCCACCGCAATCCAATGGGGTTTACCTCAATTATTGCTGATTAAATAAGAACAAGTTATCAGAATATCAGCCTTAAAGGTATGTCTCTGATTAATTACTAGTCAGCTGGATTTCTACCTGCCTCCCTAACTTCCCACAAATGGTTACCCACTTATTCTGTCCTCACCAGGTACATAGGAACTGGGATTTAAACACAAGTTCAATTTTAAATGTTGTTGAATTTTGTCAGCTTGACACAAACTGAGACCTATCTGGGAAGAGGGAATCTTAACTGAGAAAATGCTAAGATTGGCCTGTATCAAGTCTGTAGGACATTTTCTTGATTGATGATTGGTATGGAGAGGGCCCTGGTTACTGAAGGAGGTATCATCCCTAAGATAGCAGGCTGAGCAAGCCATGTGGTACAATCCTGTAAGCAGCACTCTTCCATGGCCTCTGTTCTTGCTTTCAGGTTCCTGCCTTGGCATCTCTCAATGGATTGTAACTAAGGCTATATAAGCCAAATAAGCTTTTCTCCCCAAGGTTTGTTTGTTTGTTTGTCATGGTGTTCAACCATAGCAATAAAAACTCTAACTAAACTCTAAGACATAAATGTAAATTATTTCAAATGCAATAGGTTATTACCAAAATATATAATTATTTTCTCCGTAGTTAAAAGATTTCTTCCAAACGTTTGAACAGAGGGTATGGAAAACATCATAGCTTTTGGAAAGATGCCTGGGGAAACTGGCATAAATGAATGTAATTCAACATGTAGCAGGGTTTTGATATAATAAACATATCACTTACCAGCTATGTATTGGGGGGGGGGGGATATAGAGTTAAGTGTCAAAGTATTTGGCATCAGAGGAAGCAAAGAAAAAGGAAATGAGTTTCTTAGTTAGCAATGACTGTCACCCTGACACAGTGTAGAATTACCTAAGAAGAGTCATCTGTCTCAGTTGACTACTTGTCCTTATCAGGTTGGTCTGTAGGAAACTCTGGGGGATTGTCTTCACTGTTAATTGATGAAGAAGGGCCCAGCCCACCATGGGCAGAGACATTCCCTGGGCAGGTGGCCCTTAGTGTTTATGAAAACTAGGGAAGAATAGGCCTGTGAGTGAGCCAATAAGCAGAATTCCTCCATAGTTTCTGCCTTCATGTTCATGCTTCAGTCCCTTCCCTGACTTCCCAGGGATGGATGGTGACCTAGAAGTGTAAGCCAATTAAACTCTTTCCTCCTCTAAGTTACTTTTGCTCAGAGCATGTAACTTTAATTTTTTCAATGCCTATTTTTAATGACGGTTCTTGAATGCTTTAACCTCCCTGGTAACCCACCACCCACCAGAGGTCGTAGGAAAGAAAGGCTATGGGGGAGTGTTCCTGTTTCGAAAGGTTCTTTGGTGCAACTCCTGTCTGTGTTGTCTGGAAATTGGCAGCTCAGTTCACAGGTTAGCAGGGGCAGCTCGATCCACTCACAACCACTTCACAGATCCACCAGTAGTCCAGTTCGGTAGAATAGGAATAGCAAACATGAACGGTGGCACTACTTAGCAGAGACAGCCAGGTCTCAGCCTCAGCACAAGTCAGTAGGAAGGACCCTGAGGAACACCAGAAAAAGTTCTTGGCTGTGCCTCTCTCAGCAAAATGAAGACTCAAGATCAACAAGTGTTGCACAGCTAGCTCTATAAGCAAGCCTAGCTCAACCTCTGTCACTGTCTGTCTGGTCCTATTTATACCTCCAAGCATCATGTGTCCCCCCCACAGGCCTTGCCTCAGCACATGTCTTACCTCAGCATATCTCAGCTGACTTCACTCTGCCAATCAGCCCGAGTCCACAGAATTGGCGGGAAACTGAAGCACATAACCAGAAGTTTTTCAGTGCATTTCTATCTATGGAGTACTGACAAATGCAGCTCAACTACACAATGTAAGGCAGGCCAATTCATGCGTGTTGTCAGCAAAGAATCCCTCATCACGTCTCCTTTCACGTGCTTGCGTTAGCAGAACACCCTTTCTTCTGAGTCGGCTTCAGTGAAACATTCCCTCACAAGTCAGCCTTTAGCCTTTCACCTGTGTTCACTTCGGCTTAACGTTCCTTCACATGTTTGCCCCAGCAAACCATCATCCAACACAACTGACTCTCCAAAGAACCTTTAAAGTTTCCACTTCAAGAGCATTTTTCTCACAGCAACAGGAAGGACAAAAAAAAAAGAGTGTGGTGGTTTGGATAAAAATGGCCCCCATAGGCTCATAGGGAATGGCATTGTTTGAAAATATTAAGACATGTGGCCTTGTTAGAGTAAGTATGGCTTTGTGGGAGGAAGTGTGTCACTGGAGGTGGGCTTTGCAGTTTCAGAAGCTCAAGCCACACCTAGCTGGCTCACTTGCTGTCTCTTCTTGCTGCCTGCCAATCTGGGCATAGAACTCTCAGCTCCTTCTCCAGCACCATGTCTGGCTGTGAGCTATCACGCTTCCCTCCATGATGATAATGGACTATGCCTCTGAACTGTAAGCCAGCCCCCATTAAATGCTTTCCTTGCTGTGGTCATGGCGTCTCTTTACAGCAATAGAAGGGCTAAGTCAGCGAGAAAGCCCTCATCTCTACTGCACTGGTGTGAATTAGAGTAAAGGACTTGCCTGACACAATTCTATATGTGATCATTTTTGAAAAAGAACACACGCAAGTGCATAAATCACAAAATAATAATTCAAGCTATAGAAGAATAACCATAGATTTTTAAATTTCTAAGTATACCAAATGGGACATGGAGTTAGAGAACGTGAAAGAGAAGCCTAGAAATCATCAGTGAAATTCTTACTCTAGAGAAATATCTGACTTTCCCCATCAAACATAAAGAGAAGATATCACAGTCCTCAGTGGCTGTCAGGAAAGCCTGGCTGCTGTCCATAGGGTATGTTAATTAGAAGTCTCCATTCTTTACAAGTGGCCTGTCTGAGCCATTCTGGGTGCTTCCCATACCTGTCTGTTTATAGGATGCTCTGCATTCCATTGGCTATCTCTCAGGAGAAGCTCCAACACCAACCAAGACACAGGTCTGCCCAAAGGGATGAGGTACAGGAAAGAGGGCACCATAAGAGGATGCCAGTGAGAGGCTAGCCTCCTTGAGTCCCCAGAGCAGGTGAGAGAACTCCCTGATGGGCAAACCACTGGACAAACACCAGTCGCCAAGGAGCTTCAGCAGCAAAGTGGCGATAAAAGCTTTACGCCTACCCCTCTTTACGCTGAGTGTTCTCTTTCTAAATTAAAAGTCGTTTTCCATTTTTAACAGCCCCAACAATAACACTTTATAGAGCACTCTCTTTTCACTGGAGCACTTTATAGTCATTAGTTATTTAATCTTCAGAGGTGTCTCGGGAGGCCAACGGGCAATGGACTCACTTCCCTCTCCTTGCTCCGCTGAGCCCATGCGAGAGCCTACGAGCTGACTGCAGGTGACTGTGCTCCCATCCTGGGGGGTAAAGGCGGGCTTCACCCGAGCTAATTGCATTTGCTGTGTTTATTGATATTTGCAGAGTGAATATTTTTAAAACCTTGTCAGACCGTTTTCACCATGAGAGCCACGTCTTGCCTCTGTTCCCCCTTCACAGACAGCAAAGCGAGTTGTTTAGAGTGGTAAAGATTTTATTACAGCCTTCAAGTTAACAGTCCCTCCAAAATGTGTTTGTTGCCTGGAGAGGCAAGCAGACATCACCAGTCCGTTCAGATATAACGAACTCACTCTGTGAAATATCTACCCAGTGCTGAGGCATTTCTATTTTACCAAGGCTGTTTCCCTCAGATCCAACTGCAGACAATTTCAGAAGTCTCTACCTCACCTACTACATTATAAAATTTCCTACCTCTTCTCCATAATTACCTCATTTATTGGATATTTATGGAACACCCACTATGGACATGCTGCTGCTGAGCACTACAGGGATATAGTTACAGGTACATGGTACCGTTGTATGCACTTGGGATCCCACAGGCTGGGAGTAGAGATGAGAGGACTAGACAGCTTCTGTCACACGGAATGCAGAGTGAAAAGCACTAACAAGGCACACAGCCACAAGGGCACACAGGAACTCTGAGTGTCTATGTTCACTTTAGGTCTGTGGAGGACCACAGTGACTTCACAGAGGACATGGTTTCTAAGCTGGATCTCGGAAATTTAACAGGAACCAGAAATACAGGGCAGAGTGGGCACAAGGCATATCAGACGTCTTCACCACAGCATGGCACCAGAAACTAAACAGGTTGGAAGTGTAAAGAGAGGAATATTTGGAACATTCCACATACCAGGTGTGCATTAAGAAGGCATTTCTAAACTGCTTTATTCAAGAAGCCTCCAGGCTACCCTAAACCTCTGATTCCCACACTTCTTATTTCAGCAACTGCCTGAATTGTTTACATCCCATCACTGCCACTGCCTCCTACCACTAGCGTGAAACCCTATTTAATTTGACTGCGAATCCATTGCTCGGCACCACCTTGTGTACTCAATAAACACCTGTAGAATTAATTACCTAATTAACTACCATGTTATAGAACCTGAAAATGCGCTGACTCCCAGTTCCCAGGGTTTGTTTCTGGAGCCATGTGGTATTCTTCATCCAATTCCTTACTCTCTGCAACATGATTTGAAACTCTGAACTTTTTAAATCTTTCCTCTCTGGTACCTCACGTGATGACACAAACACATTAAGGTATCATATAGTGACAAAACATTCTGCAGTCTCTTCAGAAAGTCCTTCTCCCAAGGTAAAGTAGCATATGAGCCCAAATGTCAAATATCCAACCAGTCTCACACCCAACTGAAAGTCAAAGGACTAGCTTCTAAGTAGAATTACTGTAAGGTCACAGCCAGTCTATAAGGGAGTGAGAGAAGGTGCCAAGAGATGTTGAAAAAATGCTTTCTTCCAAGAAAGAAAAGACATAAAATATGTCACCCCCCTTCCCCTGATTTTACCCTCAGTTCATTTCTTCTCAAGCATGCCAGTGAGAACTCTGGGAAGATGCCCCATATTCAAACACCAGGAGGCAGACCTTTAGAAGAACTTGCCATGAGAAATGGTGAATATGGACCAACCTCAAAAATTGAAAAGATGGAGATATGTTTCCTGCCCTTGAGGTCACCCCCACAAGAACTGTAAAAAATATAAACACTGCCAATACAGATCCCTCCAAGCAGCAACAAAATCCATCGCAATAGGGGCAGGATTCTCCAAAACGTACTCCTGCTCTGTGAAATCCCATGGTTCCATTCCCCTAGACGCTTGTGTGTTTAAAGCAGTGGCTGACCATATAGACTCATAGCTGGGTCCACAAGTCTCCCTGGGCCTCTGGCAACTGAAAGGCATTGCTTCACCCAAAATATATTCTTAGGACAGCAGGGATAATTGAGACAGAATGCTAAGCCAGCGTGATTTTCGGGAGATCCATCTAAAAAGCCTAATCATGGCTAATTCAGCGTTTGAGGCCACCCTGGGATCTCATGCACAGCACCGGTTTCACTAAGGTAATTGGTGCTATTGAAACAAGCCCAAGCTCTGTAGTTCGCAGCTTCCCTCCTCGCCTCTGGGCACGAAGAGGATCAATATTTGTTAGGATTGCTTCTTGTTCCAACAATGTGAGATTTACAATACTAGCTGGGATTCTCACTTTGTCTTCACACAACTCATCAGCGGAACCCAATTACTAACCTCAGACAAACAACATTAACATGAGCCTCTATGCTGCTTTATTGCCCTTCAGCCAAGTCTCATTTCAGGGTCTTCAGGCAGTGCCACTATAACAGATACCACACTTTAAAGTGTGCTCCGAGGAATAAATTCTCAGTCTTTCATTACTCGTACCTTGATTTACTTCATATCATCTTGCCGCTATAGACAAAGATAACACACTGTAAATTACAGCCATCCTGTCTTGTAGTTTCAGAGGTAGGGGGAAGGCAGGGAGTGGAGCTTTGGCTCCACAATTAGCAGTGGCCCAGGCTCAATCGCTCCTGCACTGTCCACAATGAGCTGGTGTTTCCTAGGACCATTCGCAAAGCCTCTCCCTACCCTACCTTCCATGTTCCTGCCCTGTCAGAGAGCATATTAAACAAGAGAGAGAGAGAAAGAGAGAGAGAGAGAGAGAGAGAGAGTGAAAATCAAAGCTAAGTGAATATATATGGTTCCTATTATCTCTTATCTTGCCCTGTTGCAGGCTAGCTGCTCACACCTTGGCTTTGGAGGGAACATGGCAAATCTGTTCACTGAATAAACCTTTCTAGTAACCAAATTTCTACTACTAAACGTTTCTTTTAAAATACCTTGCAAATAAGGTATCCTTTTCCCATGGCATTGCTTTTTCTACCTGGAACCTTTGGCTAAACCAGAGCTGGCTACCTATGCCTGGAATTTCAACTATCCCGAGCGCCCCAGGGAAGGAGGCGTGTACACAAACAGTCCCTGGAAAAGTCCTCCGAGTTAGCTGTAGCAGTACCCCCTCACTGGTCCTGCAATCTCTTCCATCCTCCGTCCTATTCCAGCAGCGGATAACTAAGAACATTAGTTTTATGGGACTTGTCAAGCTCAAATGAAAAGAGAGCTAACTTTAATGACACTGCAATTAATCGCCCCAATAGACAGACAGCTAAAAGACAAGATATTGACTTCATTAAGGATAATGTATTATGTCATTAAGTTGGTAGGGTCACCTTGTGTATCATACATGCCTGCTAATATATTGGCATTTTCCACAAATAAGATAAATTTAGATATGACTGATAAAGCTGATTAGAAAATGTTTAATCTAAAGAGGCTACTTTCCCTAGGCACCCACGCTCAGCCCCAGGAGGAAGCAGAGTTAGTAAGGAGCCATTGCAAGCCTATGATGATCTCAAACACCAGATCTGTCTCATTTATAAGCCAGCCCTTTCCTCTTCTTCATTCCTACTTGATATGCCTCTGTAATGAGAGGTGAAGGTCTCTGGGCAGCTTGACAGCTCGGAAGCCTGAATTACAGGGGCCTTGTTTTTAACCCAACACTTATTTTAGTCTAAACTGTCATATGCCTCCAACAACTCATAGGCAAACGGGCACACATGTGAGCGGTGACCCTGGGGCCTTAGGGTTAACCTTTCAGGACCAAGTCCACACAGCCACTGCTATAGCAAGATGTCTCAGGGTAGCATGCAGCTTCAAAAGGAAATCATTCTTTTTAACAAGTTAACTCCCCTCTAAGGTGTATTTAAAGAGACTTGCTTGGCTTAAAATAAAAGCATTTTTCATTTAGAGTAGCGTATTCACAAATTAAGATATATCCACCAAAGCTTTTCCTGGTGTTTGATTTCCCATAAATAAAATACAGCTTTTTTAAAAAAATAAAAAAAATAAAAAATATATTTATCTCTTCAATAAATTCAGCACAAAGGGAAGAAATGAAATCATAGTTCAAATGTTGACTCAAGCTGAAGAATTCCCACAGAGAGGAGCTTGTCATTCCCAGAACTGGTTAACTGGATTCATTTTATCCAGTGTGTTATGCTTCTCCTCTGCTTAAATAGCATAGTTTTTACCCATTAAACTGAATGATAGCTTCATAACATTTCATTTGATCTAAGTAAAATGCTCATTTGTAATGCAGGGTGAAGTCCACAGCAATATGAGGATGAGCAATAAACCAAAATAAAGATTAGTATACAGTGGTAATTGCTGCATAACATCCTGAGGTATGTGCCTGAGTGAACACTACATTCTGAATGTTATGTCTGCCCCATTCATTCTGCATCCCTAGCACCCCAATCCTAGGTGATGGTGTTTGGAAGAGGGGCCTTCAGGATGTGACCCGATCTTAAGGATACAGCTCTCACAAATAGCATGAGTCCCTTATAAGATCTGGCCCAAGAGAGTTTGTTCACTTTCCATTATGTGAACACATGGGAAGGAATTGCCATCTATAGATCAAAGGAGGCCATTTATCAATTCTGGACTTCTTGGCCCCAAAACCTGTGAGAAACAGATTTCTGTTATTCATAAGCTACCCATTCTGTGATCTCTTGCTATAGGAAGACAATAGCAATGGGTTAAGACAATATATATATGAAATATGCTTAGAAATACTAAAGAATTTTTGTATACACACACACACACAGTATCTAAATACATTCTTCTTAAAGACTTGGTTTTTGTAATTTATATATATGACTGTTTTGCTTACATGTATGTATGTATGTATATTACATGTGTGCCTGGTGCCCACAGAGGTAAGAAGAGAGCCACACACCCTCTAGAACTGGAGTTTCAGATGGCTGTGAGCCACCACTTAGATGCTAGGAAACAAATCTGGGTCCTTTGGTAGAGCATGCAGTGTGCTTAACCACTGAGAGTCATCCTTCCAGCTCCACAAATATATTCTTAAACAAGGAGTATAATATTGATGCCTGGCATTATATATCAGAAAAACAATCCAGTGACCTACCCTGTCACCCCTCAGAAGTTTCCCCATTTTAGAGATGAGTACATCAAGCTCCATGTTAACCCAGAGAATAACTTGCAATCGATAATTCAGCTCCATGGGCCTCTATATCACATCCCTCCCTGAACACGCCCATTTTTCATACTCCCATATAGAACTTTCTCAATTGTGTTCCTTTCGTTGAAACATAGAGACACATAGCACTCCACAGGTGTGATGTCTTATAGACTAAGATTTTAAAAAGATGATAACAGAAAACACCTTACTAAACTTGACAAGGAAGATGGCCTAGAAGCCACTTCACCCTCACTTATAATCAATATTTTAAATAAAAATCGATAAATAAATTTTAAAAGCGAAATAGCAGTAACCATAAAAGAGCAGGCATACCCTGTCTAGAGAAGAAAATAAAACCTTTATCCTTGTATCAAATATGGTGCACACACCCAACCAATCACATTGTTGCTTCTTGTCGCTGCTACTGACATTTCAATAAGTGGCTGGCTTTCTTCCAGCCCTCACAGAGGACAGTGGGCCAAACAGCAGCAGGAAACCCCTCAGTTGCTTAGATGGACATCTTTCCAGTGGTGTGAGGAAGATTCCCTGCTCTTCTGTGCTCTGACTCCTCACTAATTACCCACACCTGCCTCCCTGGATGCCAAGCGTGCGATTTTAACCCATGCTCTCATCTCTTCTATTATTGCCATTAAGGTTGTCAAAGCCAGAAGTTTGGAAACCCTTCCCTGTGACCTTGGCATTTCTTTGCAGGCTGAATGTATTGGCATTTTTTTTTCCCTCTGACTGCATCTCTTCTCATTTGTCATGATTATTGCTGAATTTTTCAACTGTCATTCCCAAACGTAAATCAATGGTTGTCTACTTCCCCTTTGTCATATCTGCACAGCAAACAGCCTTTCCCTTCTAAATGAAGCTTCCTCCCTTTCCATCCATTAAAAGGGGCCTGTCTGGAGGAGAAGTCAATCCTTTGTTAGGTCATTGCATTTATCATGCTTCCAATCAGTACCTGACACACTTATTCAGCCAGGTCTTCAACCACACAATCATTGTTCATGGGGGGGGGGATCTGCTGTAATTTATTTATGCATGGTGTTTGTGCTATCCATCTTGGACAGTTTAAAATTTTTACCCCTGCCTTTCTTTACCTCGGGACCCTCTGTGAGTTGGGAGAATTGAAGGGTGGTGTGCCAGTGAGGAAGGGTAGCGATGAGGCCATGGGGGAGCTAAAGAAAAGAACAAAAGGCTTGTGCTTGTGGGCCCATCTGGGAGTAAGTTCTATAGACCCAGCAGGAGAAATCGAGGGTAAACTAAGAAATTGGATCTGGATTATAAGGGCTAGTAACAGGCAAAACAGAAAATGGCATAGGATGAAATCCCATGATGCACTTCATGAGCACAAAGCCCCATGGGCATGATGGAAGCTTCCTTGTGAGAAGGTTAACATCAACGGTCATATAGCACTGATGGAAAACCTGCTTTAATAGAGAAAGGACACACCCAGTGCCTAAGAACTCATGCCTCCACTAGGAGGCTAGGTCAGAGCAAGCCAGTATACCTAGAAATTTCCAGATAAACTCAAGACTGATTCCAGCGCCATTTGTGGGCCAAGCAGAGTGCCTAGACACTAGCCAAGCCTTACTTGCACCTCTGCATGTTAAAGGCTTCTGCACCAGCTGAAGCCTTTCATCCCTCTAAGGCTCTGTTCATCCCCCAGTCCTCCTCACTGGTCACCACTCTGCTCTCAGTTGCAAGGAAAACACTGAAACAGAAGAAGAAAGGACAGCTTCCTCCACCTAGAAACACTTTCATGGCTTCATGGTTCAAGGAGAGGTGAGTCTACAGACAACAGAGCCCAGTGCCTTACGCTGGTCCTTCTCTCCCCACAAGACTCCCATGGCAAAGACAAAGAAGGAGGATCATTCTATGCCCAGAATATGAAGATCTCTAAAGCAGATGGTGCCTTGAGGTAGTTACTGAGCACACTTAAAACACAGTTTTATACCATGTATCATAAGGATGACAGAAGAAGCCACACACCCCTGGGTCATTTTTCTCACACCAGTGGTACTGTATTCCTTCAGATGCACTTTTTGTGTAAACTCAAAATTCCAGGGCCACTATTTTTGAATAGCTTGCCTCAGCTATTGGGCCAGTCAGAGGTTTGAGACTGGCTGGTTTTCTGAGAGCTAACTGCTACTGGGGACCTTAAGAAGACGCCTGACTTGTTTCCTTTCAGAGTCGCTGTCAGGACATTTAAGCATGGTGAAATGGGAAGGGAGCCCAGTTTACTAACACAGCCTTTAGGCTTCTGGACATACAGCCCATCCACAGGACATAATATCAGGAACTTAAAATCCTATCCAAGAAAGATGATAAAGACATTAGGAAAGACCTTATCACAGCCCTCTCTGCTGTGGACATTCTGATGGAATGTCCTTCCACCCACCACATCAACACTCCATGCAATGTATAAAACAATGTATAATGGATGGATCCGGAGAACCAGATGATCCATTCTGACAGATGCATAAGCAGAGCAGAATTATTGGTTCATCTATTTAATATCTTTAGAGCATCGTACAGGGGCATGCTTTGCTTTCTGGACCATCTGTAACCGCCGTTACTGTCAGGGTGACTGCTCTTAGCAAAGACTACATCTTATTTCTATTTTATGACATGACTATACTGTTACCAGAAGTCTACCTAGAATATATGCTTGCTCTCAGAGTCCCCATCCAAGCATGGGTATAGGTATTCTAGGGAAGCCTTAAGCTATCTCCCCATTAGTAATGTATCAGAGCCAATTTCCATGGTTCAACTTGGAGTGACAGGTTGAGGGATGAAGAGTCTGGCAAATCTCGCCAGCCAATCTCCCCCAGCATCCTCCTGGGACATCCCAATATCCTTTCAGCCTGACCATTTGCTTGAAAGTGATGCTGCAGGATGGTGACAGCTCAGATAAGGTTCCTGTCCACGACTTCCTTAAATTCAGACCCACTGTCAGAAATGATAGCATCTGGCAGGCCATGTGCCGAAAGTACCTGTGATTATTTCAGAAAGGCAAAAGCTAGAGTTTCTGAGAGCACCTTGAATTGTTTTCGAAAAGAATCTCTGTCTGGAGAGTTGAGTGGAATTCAAACTGGTTCTTGACAAGAGTTTTGCTCAAGGAACATTGTAGTTGACACCACACGTTTTACATATCCCAGTCACGGGGTGGGTCTATTCATTCTTAACACTCTGCCACAATATAATCCATGCATGCTAGGCTCCTGAATGTCACCTTCAGTAAGTTGCTTAATGCATAAAATTTGCCAAACTGTTGCATGTAGAATGGCCAGGAAGAAGTGACAAGTATGACTGAAAATAAATGACATTTTTTTTAAAGGTTTTGTTTAGTTTGGTGGGCAAGATAATTTACTCCAGCTGGTTGCTAAGAACAGTTGAGTTCTTCCCCTAGTGTCTCTGTCTCAGTCCTTTGATCACAGCCAAATGGAAGTGGTGTCCAAAACAAGTCATTTACACCATGTGGCTGGATCAGCAAGGCCCCATGATCACAAAGCATTCCATCAAAGTCAGCAATGAGATCTGTGCCCAGAGAACACCACTGTTCAGTAGTCTTCCAGGCTCATAAGCAAGTACACTGATCCTGTGAACAAAGGGCATTATGTATGTATACATTAACATAATCAAGATTACAAATAAGAACTCTGAGAAACCTGCTGTTGGCAGAAGGGGTAACAGTTGTTTAAAGAGACAGTTAACAATTTCTCGGTGCTCACAGTAATAAGTAAGGTCAGTTCCGTGGACTGTGTTGTTGCTAAGCTAAGCCATCCGCATGTATCTATCACTGAATTCTCAATTGTTTTGTGGTCCAACATGGTGAATGGTAAGGAAGGCAAATATATGTTATTGTTGTTGTTGTTGGTGGTGGTGGTGGTGGTGTAGTGTGTGTGTGTGTGTGTGTGCATGTGTGTGTGTGTGTGTGTGTCTATACAGATGCAGAGGACAAAGGAAAACCTTGATATTATTCCTCAACCACTGTCCATCAGGGTTTTTTTCTAGTTAAATAGGATTTTTATCACCAGCCTGGGACTCACCAAGTAGTCTATGTTGGTTGGCCAGTGTGGGCCAGGGTTCTGCCTGTCTCCACTCCCCAGCCCTGGACTCACAAGCACTTATCATGATACCTGTCCTTTCCTATATGGATTCTGAGGATTGGCCTCAGGTCCTCTTATTTACAAGGTAGGCATGTTACTGACAACAATATCCCAAGCTTCTTGGGTTGATTCTAATAGGTGAGTGTTGATTCCCAAGTCAATAGACAAACACAGGATATGACAGCTCAGCTAGCAGAGCTAGCTTGGTATGTAAGATCTTCCAGTAACAGAATCAAGGAGCTTGACAATGATGAAGAGGCTGATGTCATGATCTTCAGTGAGACACAAGCCTTTGTCTCTGTTATGGTCTGACCAAGGCACCGGCACATCGCAGGTGGACCTCTTTGAGAGGAAGGAAATGTGCTGGATTCTTATTTCCTGTGTTTTCCCTCCATTCAGACTCTTGCCTTACAACAACTGAGATGATTCTCAGGAGCATTTAGGCAAGTCCTTGTCTCATAAGATGATCAGCCAATCTATCATATTCATCACTGTGGATAAAACTCACCTGATATACTAGAAGCATGGGTCTCTGTGAAATTGTAGGCATCCCTACAGCAATGAAAATCCCAAATGAAAAGTGTTTGACACAAAATACCACTTAATTATGGATGACAGCTTAGTCGCACAAGCACTTATTTCTATGTTTAGGCAAGGTCAAATTTGGCAGTGACCAGCATGTCTTTTTTCCTTTATTAGAATGCCCATGGAGTCTGACATTGGACAATGTGGACAGCAGAATCCACAATGTCACTGAAGGCCTCACATTCGTAAGCCATGCAGCTAATTGCAACCTGGAGAGAAAATCAGGTTCTTCTACTTGTGTTTTACATAGAGCAGAAAGTGGTCTGACCCATGACTAGATATAAATGGAACAGTATTGTTGATCTCCGTCTGATCCTAGAAAATGCCTAGTTGGCAAAACCTGGCAACTTGTCCTGTTTATACCCATGCTTCAGAATCTAATTATTTATTCTCATGAGAAATGTTCTAGTAATTTTGAAGGCCTTTATCCTGTCTAAATTCTTTTCCTTTCAAAAAAAAAAACCAACTTACAGAATCAAGCAACATTGACTGGATGGACATTCCATTCCAAAATCATAGATCAGATGTGTGTAGAGGTGATGTCTATCTCAGAAACATTGACAAAGTACCTTACGGAGATGATGCCTTAGGAAGGGCCTTGACCAATTATTGATACATTATAGCCTAAATTACCATTGACCCAATAGCCAAAACCAGTGAAACCAGTAACAATCCCATCACTGCCATCAAGTTCATTGTGGAACTTTCCTGAACCACACATCTAGAAGTAGGTCCATTAGGCCACAGACTGTAGATACTGTAGTTAATACTTCCAGATTTCCCTAAAAAGCTACACCGCTCTGCATTCAACAGCAATGTGCAAGGTCTCTAGTTTCCTCTCAAGTCCAAATACAACGCCAGTAATTTCACAAAGTTCCATTTAATGAAGCTTAAACTCCATACTACAAGAGCCTGCCCTCACTTAACTCTATCAGTAGAGTGTCAATTCATCTGCAGCAAGTAGTGGCTGCAGTAAGTGTTTGTACAAGAGCCTGTTCTTAGGCAGAGATTGGGAGAACTATCATATATTTAGGTTGTATGTACTGTTCAAAGCATAATATTCATTTATTCTCAATAAACTCTCATGATATTCTTCAGAATAAAAATCACTCATCCGCAGCTAGAAAAAATGGCTCAGCAGTTCAGGCCTAATTTTCTAGAGGCCCCAGAATTGATCCCAAGCACCCACATGGTGACTCACAACCAACTGTAACTCCAATCCCAAAGAATCAGATGCCCTGTTCCAGCCTTCAGGGGCACTGCCTGCATGTGATGCACAGACCTGTGTGCAGGGAAAACACCAATACATTTAAATTAAAAATGAAAATCTCTCAGCATAAGATTCAGAGGAAGCAGAGTGACTGACAGTCATCAACATGCTGAGTCTTCATGGCATGCATAAAACACAAGATTTGCTGAGGTCCTATGGTAGACACTATAGTCAATCCCCCAGTAGTATCTGAGAGCAACTGTACCACACCTACTCCAAATCAGTCTGTTTGTAAGCAGACTTCCAACTATGTCACAACATAAAGGAAGCCTCTGTGAAGGTCTCAACAAGCTCTTGACAACAACATTTGGTTTCCTTCCCCCTGGTGGGGGTGGGGCTGGGGGTGGGGCATTGGTGGCGATAAGCCCTGGTCATTCATGTCTTTTTAACAGGATTCTAAAAGTGAAAAAGCTGGAGCCTGGACAAGTCTAGGCCCCTATCACATGACATTGTCTGTTTTCCCTGAAGCTGGAAGATTGTGTGAACAGGTGGCCTTGGGTAGTAAGACAGTGTACTACCACACTGTTAGGTGTGCCACTTTCTGTGAATACCTAACATGATAACTTCTGCTCATTTACAACGATCAGATTGCAATCTTAGGGAATTATTTGGCTTCTCTAAGACTTCAGATATAAATCCTCAATGATGTTGACATAAAGGAGACAACAGGTACCCAAGGAGAGGGCTGTGTTCATCAGTATGCTCACTGCTCACTGCTGTGTGACCAAAATCCTGACAAGAAGTAAAGTTTATTTTGATTTATGGTTTGAGAGCATGGCCCACCATGGCATGGAAGGCTTAGATATGCCAGCAAGAGCATGATGTTACTCATTCACATTATGGAGGATGAAGAATAGCAGAGAAATGCATCCTGGTGATCTACTACATTTCTCGATTTTGTACTAATGTTCACTCTGGGCCCCCAATAATGCCCATTCGGGATAGGTATTCTTTATGGTATATCTCTGCAGAGTAACTCCCCCAATGTGTCTATGGGATCTGAATCTCTTCAAGATGAGAAGACAAGTCATCACAAGCACTGTGTACTAGGTATACGGGTCTCACAGGTATGACCTCTATGCGTACATGGGAAGCAACGTCTCTAACAAGGATTCTACTGGCTCACGTATAAAGCGTGTCGAGGCATCTGCACACATCATACATAAGAATGGGTTCACTCATATACCTTCACACTCGTGCAGATCCATGGCCCCAACTGGTTTTGATGCCGCTTTTCTTCCCCATCTATATATTAGCTTGTTCTGTGTCATACCTAATGCACTATCCTGCCACACGGCCCCCAGGAACCTGTCCTGTCACACATGATAGTGGAGCTAAAATGACTCGGCCTGCTTCTGAAAACACCTCTTGCTTGCCATCACAGAATTTTCAAAGGTGAGAATCCTTATGCCCTTCAGAAACAATCAAGACCAGTGATTCTGAAATCCGTTTTGAGCAGTATAATCCTCTCTTCAAAGAAAATCCCAGCCAGACACTCTATCATGTAGAACTCATACAGGCAGTGATGCCCCTGCACCAGAGAGAGGGGCATGCAGAACCCAGTGTTGGTCCCCTCCCCAAGGTTACCCCAAAGTTCTGCCAGGGAATGACACAGCTTTAGAAAGCACTCTTCATTTAGCATATGGAAAAAGTGGGAGCCATGCAGTAGAATGAATCACTCTGTACTACACAAGTGGCTTGTGTCAGGGCAGGACCTAAAACTTAGATATACTGGCTGCAAAGCCACCTCTCTTCCCCCGCTAGCTGCCAACGTCTGGCCATCTAAATACCAGCATTTATATTAAGCATTAAATCCATTTTACTAAACAGTAAGTACCCTTCCTGTCTGTGATGCACCAAGCTTTAGACGTCAACTAATTTGACTTACTCTCTCTTTCATTGCCCTTATATCTTGCTTAATAAGACATTTTATTCAGATACTGCTGAGGTAATAAAGGAACAAGCGTGGTTGCAAAATGTACTGCCATTTTTATTTTGAGCTTCACTGGAGTAAGGGGTTGTTTTCTTGTGAAAAGGATGAAATACTGCTGCCGGCCTTTTAAACTGTATCACGCAACCCTGCTTTTGCCCAAGCAATAGATTTCCAGATAACTGCAGCAATCTTCTCAAAGTGTAAAAAAAAAAAAAAAAAACAAAAAACAAAACCAGAGAGAGAGAGAGAGAGAGAGAGAGGAGAAAGCAAAATAAAAATAACTATCGTAACCCATCCTGGACTCCACCTAACTCAACTGCAAAACACCAACAAAAACAGTTATTTACGACCAACTCTCCAAGCATGAATCTACTGACACCCTCAACCCTGAGAGCTCATAGAGCACATTTCTGGCTCTGTATCCAACAATGAAAACCTCCGGCACTCCCTATAAAAGATTGCTGCTGTTGTTGTTGTTCTTTTATTGGGTTTTTTAATGATAAAGATGATAATGATATTAATCTAACATTTTAATTTTTAAATATTTATGCATGGGTTCACACATGCACACATATGTAAGTGCATTAGTCAACTCTCTCCTTTTTTTAGTGGGGTCCTGGGGATCAAACTGAGGTCTTCAAGTCTAAGGGCAAGCATCTTTACCCATTGAACCATCTTGTCAGCCCTTAACATAACATTTATTCAGTGATCATCACAAGGCTTAACAGGCATTTTAACATCAGGCCTGTGAAGCAGGCAGTTCTGTTCAAAGGTACAGAGAGGGTAAGTAAACTTGTCTAAGGTTACCCATTAGCATATGGTGAGGTCAGGATGTGTAGCCAGCCCTAGTGGGTTTTCGATCTTGCACATAAAACTAGTAGCCTCTACCAGTCTTATGAACGGCTGATGCCTTAGAGCCAGCAGACTTGGGTCCAATCCTACCATACTGCTTACCACCTCCTATGATTAGACCCATAAGCATCTTCCACAGGGTGGAGTATGAGGTACTTGTTCTCTATCTGGTAGCACTATTTGTGGAAGTTATGAAATCTTTAGAAGGTAGAGGTTGGCTGATGGGAATAGGTCAGAAGAAGTGGGCCCTTGATTGTTACAGCCTGGTCCCCGGTTCTGTCACGTTCTCTGTCTCATGTGTGGTCTGTCATTATGTAAGGAGTCACCACCAAATACTCCCACTACCAAGATCACATACATGCCTTTGTCACTATGAATACCACCATGCTTTCCCCATGATAAACATAACCATGCTTCCCCACCACAAGAGTCTGTAACTATGAGGTAAAATAAATCTCCTCCCTTAAGTTGTTCCTTTCAGGCATTTGAGTCACAGAGACGAGACAGCAACTAACAAAAAGCTCTGTCCGTCCATAGGCGAGTAGATTAACCTTTCTAAACTTGACTTTCTTATTTGAAAACTAAAATCAAGTAAGTCTGCCTTGCATTGTGGGAAGCTTGCCTGTTTTCCTTCCCTTAATACTCAAGTATTGGGCACAAGGCTCCCAGATACGTGGAGGAAACTAGACTCAAGAACAAGAGTAGATGGTCACAAAAAAAAGTATGAAATAAACATGAGAGAAAATGGGAAGAGAAGAGAGGAGAGCTTTGATGGGCCTCCCCAGACAAACTTTATGCTTGGGAGCTGAGTGGTCCCTGGCATCTGAACCAAAATCAACAGACGGAGAATGTGAGGAAACACATTTGGTTCTTCTTTGTAAGAACAAGCTTCCTACCTGGCTACAGTAGGTTGGTTAGCACTGCCCTGCAAAATGTAGTGAGTCCATGGAGCTGGGATGTGGAAAAGAATGCCAGGCTCCATCCATCCCAACTCTGAACAGCTTTTGTTCAAATGTGGAAACCCCGACTGTGCCCTTGAAGATGCACTTGAGACTAGCAATGTGACCATCTTGATTTTGGATTTACTGCAGCTAGGGAACAGAGTAGAACACCAAGGGAGGAGAAAGGCACATGCACCCCTTGATCTGCCAAAATGGAGAGGACATGTCAGGGGTCCCTCTAGATATCAGATAGAATTGGAAAAGGCTGGAAACTCCCAGCAGAAAACCACAAAGCTCCCCTACCCACCCACCCCACCACCCCCCACCCCCACCCCCCGCTGTGAAGGCAAACAGCCTATCCAGCAGGAAGCTCTGCTGTTTACAGCAGAGTCACAGGCCCAGGAAACTGGAATGATGGTAGGCATCCTGCTGTGATCCTCAAGCATGCTGTGCATGCAGAATTAAAGAATAGGGGTCCACCCTCAAGCTGTCACTGACTCCCCTAAATATCCAGATGAGAAGCCCACTGATAAATGCCTGTCATGAATTTGTTACACTACATACAAGAAAGCAAAAGGAGCAGATCAGATGGCACCTCCCTCCCACCAAGCCCCCAGGAGACCTGGAGTGGAGAACCCCACCTTCTACTTATGATGACATAGGATGGGGAACACAATGACATAGAATGGAGAACAATGGGGTGGCACACTATACCAGAAATGCCAGACAGTTTGAGAATTGTAGTGATGACACCAGAGCTCTAGTCAAAGTCAAATGACTCTGTCTGTGACCCTTTGTCTGTTCTTTCTTCTACCTGCATCTGCCTGAAATCAGGCAGAGAAGATACCCTGTAGCCTTTGCTCATCATAGACAACCTAACCTATCCACTGTCCCTGAAGCCCAGTTCTAGCAGAATCCCTCTCTGAATGTCTTAGACACACAACAATAATGAAGAAAATACAGGAATTGACGTGGCATCTGTGTTCCATAGACCTGATCCCACAGTGTACACTGGTTAGAGGCAGGGAGTCTGGTGCCAGAATGCCCACAGTTGAGCCCTCCATCCGACACTCATTCCTAACTGGGCAACCTTCCTCAGTAGTTCTGCAGCTTCTGTCTGTTTACTCATTTGCACAATTGCAGTGCATTTGTGCCTATGTGAATTTATGTATGTGCATTTGCATGTGGAGACCAGAGATCAATGCAGCTCTTCCTCAGTCCCTCTCCACTTACTGGGGGTGGAGGGAGTCTCTTACTGAATCTAAAGCTCACCAATGTGGCTGGACTGGGCTGCCTGGTGAACTCTAGGCTTCCACTCGTCTCCACTCCCAATCTATAGCTGTAGAGTTAAGAACACATGTATTCCCATCCCTGACTTTAAAATGGATGCTAGGGATTCAAACTCAGACCATTAGACTTGTACTGCAAGTGCTTTACTGAACGAGCCATCTCCCCTTCGGTGATGGTAACAGGAACTACCACAAAAAATAAAAATAAAAAAAAATGGCTCCTGCTATACTTCTTTCCCTTTGCAGCAAATACTCTGGTCTCTTCTGAACAAAATTCCCTCTCCATACCGTTAAACAAAAGCCAAAGCTATATTGGGGCCATATGTAGTTCAAGAATTTGGATGACTCTCAGAATGCATTTTTGAGGTCAGATACACAGTATATTTTTGCTATGATAAGCGGCCACATCCCAACCCCTCCTGGACTCCACCACTCTCAAACAACCAGAGCAATTAAATCGTAAAGACGTGATATGCGCTATGGAACAGGGACTTCAAGGTCTGATATAAAAATGTTCATTACCAGACAGGCCTCTGCAAGATGACCAAATTAACCTCACTGCCAGGAGTATATTAAGAAAGAATAATAAATTATTCAAAACCTAATGCTGATGGAGCAAAAAAATATTTATGGAAAATCATCAGATTATTGCATTTTAATCACGATCCTGTTGTACGGCTGACGTGTTAAGTCCTCCAAGCACTTTGGTGGAAGATAAGCGAGTCCCTCAGTGGCTTGCTATCAGCATCTTCTCCAAGAGGCTGGACCACATACCCTGAGGCGAGGGAACAGCTCAGCAGATGAGGTTGAAGATCTGCAAAGCCAGGCATTCAATGCACCTGAGGAGAGGCAACTTTGTAGAAAAGCCGCTCACCTGCTCTGGGTGGCAGGCAGCCATAGCGGCAGCAGTTGCTTCTTGAGACATTTTCTTCAGAAGCACAAAAGAAACCCCAGACCTTCATGTTTAATTTGTTGTTTCTTGAGAAGATATATATTATATGTTGTACATATATACACATACACAAATATATTACATATACCATATTACACAGAGACACACAGACACACACCAAAAATACCCAGAAAGCCACATTGGATGCAACCCCAGTCCTTCCCACTGGCTGCCTTGCTCTCTGGCCCCCGCCCCTTGTTTAATGTTTCTAACTTTATGCCATGTTCTCTTCCCCTTTCAGCACGGCTGAGCAAAGCTGACAGGCGGATTCCTTTGCTTTTCAGGGTATTAAAGCCACTTTCCCGCTCTGACAGCCTGTTCTACTCTGCCACCTTGTAGCTGTGGCTTCACACTCCTCTGGGCAGCCAGTTCTTCCTGACAGACCACTGTCACTTCCCATCACCCTCTCTGTATATCCCTTCTCTCTCCCTCAGCACGCATTCCGACTTTCCAACCAATGCAATTATTTTTTTTGACAAGCCATCCATCAGTTTTAACTTTAAAAGCACTTTCTGCTGATATCCATTGTTAAGTCCTTTGCTTTTTTATGGGGCTTGCATGAGAGAATATGATATCAGACATTCAAACTACCAAACCATGTAAATTTACTTTGTTCTCAGCTATGTTTCCAATTTCACGTCCAATTTTTCGGTACATTATGCGTCGTTGTTGTGCTTAATATGATGTTGTCAAATCCCATTAAAGTTCACTGCATCGCACGGCTTTAAAAACAGGTTACAATTTGCATTCTATAAAGAAAGGAAGGAGTGCGGTCTGAAGTCAAGCTGAATCTTATTAAAATTATCTGTTCAATTGTTACATTTGTAGATGGAGTAATTTTGAGGCATTAGCTGAGACACATATGAAAATGTCAGCGTGCCAACTAACGACAAGGAGAGCAAGGGGGAGATCTCTGCAAAACCCAATAAAGCTCCTTTGCTGGTGACATCAATTTGATGATAATCCGAGGAAATGAATAAGGGACCATCCCGTTTGAATAGGAATTACCTTTTCTATTAAATCACTTTGGTGTGTTTCCACTTGGCCTGCGTCTCCATCCTGGGCCATGGCGAGTCTCTGGGGATTTGTTCCGAGCTGTGGCAGGGATGCAGGGGCTCCCTAAAGAACAAGGCTGGTCCTTTGAAGGGCACTTCACTCCCATGTGCCTTAAGGTACCTTCAAAGGAACCTTTAAAATATGGAGGAGAGTAGCAGTCTGGCCTTCTGGGAACCAGACACCCTGGGTAAAGCTATGCTGGGTTAAAAACTAAGCTCTGAATGCAAAAAACTCAGGGGGAGGGCAAGGGGTATTAGAAAAGAGAATGCTGCTAGCCCTTGCCCACTTGTAGGAAGGGTTAGAGAGGATTCATGACAGGGGTTTTAATAACGCCAGATACTTTCTGGGAGCTCTGCTCTCCAGTGGAGATCCTGCCTGGTTGCTTTGATCATAGCACTGATTTCTGTGTGAACTGTCATTGGATCTAGTTTCTGATTTTAAAGCTATCCATCACTGGCCCAGAGCTGAACGACGCCATTAGGGGTATTATTAACTGAACCATTGACTTCATTGACTAGAACAAGTTAAATTTTTGTTTCTCACACAAAGACTATTCCCAGGGCAGACATCTCTCCCCCTTTCACTGTTATTTTATTCAGGTTTCCATAATTTTAATTTTTCCAATACAGTCAGTGTTGGGTAAGCCACAGTGACAAAGAGTACAAGTCAGTGACTACAGAAGATGCCAGGAGATGCTCAGAAAATGAAGGTTGCCTCTCCCAGGCAGGGAGAGAAATGCCCTGTCTATTCAGTTAACTGCAAGTATTGATTCACTGTGGTGCCCTAGAAAAGTCACCTAACCTCTCTGGGTCGCTATTTTCTCATTTTAAAACAAAGATCAATATTTCTTATGGTTATTATAATGAGTCCATGTAAAGGATTTTTTTTCAAGATAAGGTCTCACTATGTAGCTCTGGATGACTTGGAATTCCCTGAATAGACTCAAATGACCTTGAACTCATAAAGATCTGCCTGCCTCTCTTTACTTGTTCCTTTGTCTTCCCTCTGCCTCCAAAGTACTGAGATTAATGGCATGTACTACCATGCCCAACCTAGTATGTGTGGGGGTGAGTGCGTGGGTGAGTCTCTCTCTCTCTCTCTCTCTCTCTCTCTCTCTCTCTCTGTGTGTGTGTGTGTGCGCGTGCACTTGCGCGCATGTGCGTGTGTGTGTGCATGTAGCCCTAAGGACAACCTTTGGCGTCATACTCAGGAACAAGTTTGAGATCCCTCCTTTGAAGCAGAGTTTCTCATAGGTCTGTTGAGACAATTAGGCAGCCTGGCCTACCATCCCTACCAACCATCCCTACCAACCAACCCTACCAACCATCCCTACCAACCATCCCTAGCATCCCCAGAGATCCTCCTCTCTCTGCTTCTCTAGTTTTGGTACAAGCCCACCCAGATTACAGGCATGCATTACCTTGGCCAGCATTTTTTTAATGGGTTCCAGACCTCAATTTTAGGTCTTGGAGAGTACTGTACCCACTGAGCCATTCCCCAGCACTTCCTGTGTATGAAGACACATAGTGATAATAATATACATGGGCAGCTTCTGCACCACCCATCAAGAACAGATGAAGATACCAAAAACAGGAAGGGAAAAATTGAGGAGAAAAAGTGTTACCATGTGATCTCTGCTTAAGATCAAAAATTGAGCTCGGTGCAAAACCAAAAAGTTTTCAGCTCTCTATAGCAAAGTTGTCTACCATTAACTGCTTTCAGGCATTGGGAAGGAGATGGAGGATTTATCCAGATGCTGAGGGAGAACCCTACAATGTTGTCCACAGGGCGTGGGGAGGCTGGTAGAATATGCATGAGTTGAAAACACAGCTGTTAATTTAGAAGCCCTGTGTCCATGAGGCATAATGCAAGCATGAGAATTCAGTCAGCTCCAGGGAGCAAAGAAGATGGCTCCACCCTGGCCAATAGCAGCCAGGCAGACAAACGGACTCACAACAAACTTCACACACGTTGGTGTCTCACCAGATCAGTCCATCCATAGTGATGCTCCACCAAGCATGGTCATTCCAATCTTTTGCTGCAACAAGGAAAGAGGAAAGAGCATTGGGCTATAAAAATGTAAAGCTGATGAGCAAGGGGCCGCCTTCTTCCTCTTCACCCTCCTTTTTCCTTTTCCTCATCATTCCTCTTCACTCTCTTCCTCCTCCTCTTTACCTCCCTCTTCTTCTTCCTTCTTCTTCTCTTCCTCCTTCTCCCTGTACTCTTCTTCTCTCTCCTTCTTCTCCACCTGATCCTTTGACACATTGGGTAACGGGCCAGAAGGATAGGACCAAACCCACATATCAGGAGCATGGGAGGAAAGAAGGTGATACAGTGCCTTTGCAACATTGTTGGAAGCCATGGACGTGGACAGGGACGGGAGACAGGCACTAGCTAAGAAGTAAGACCTTTCAGAAATTAATACTTGATTCATTTTCCTCTAGTTTAAAAAATAGATAAAAAGTAAAAGGGAACATCCATGAAGGAACAAATAAACTATGCAAGAGTTTGCTTATTAAAGTATGTTAATATGTCTAGACATCAGAAAGCGTGGGTAGGGCAAAGAGATAGGAAGTTTACTGAGTTCAATGCCAGGAAGGATCAGAAGGGGAAGGTGATTTGTAATAGACTTTTGAGAAAATGTCCTTACATCAAGAGTGTCTAGGAACTTCAGGTCTTGAAAACCAAACATAAATCTGATAGATTTTAACCTAACTTTTTTTTTAGTCAGGATCTCATGTAGCTTAGGCTGGCCAAGAACTTGCTATGTAGCTGAGGATGACTTTAAACTTCTGATCCTTGCACATCTAGTAATAAGTGCTGGAATTACAGTCATGGTCCATCAAGTTCAGTTTTATGCAGTCCTAGGGATTGAACATGTGGCTTCATGTATGATAGACAAGCACTCTACCAGACAAACTCTTTGACTTTTGAGGAACCTCATTATTACTCTAGGAAGTCACTTTTGGGATCTAAAGACAGAAATGCTTATTCATGGATTTAGGCATGCTCACATGCATATGTATGCATGTGTATATACATGTACACACACACACACACAGAGAGAGAGAGAGAGAGAGAGAGAGAGAGAGAGAGCTGTTTTCTGTATCCACTAAGGATCTCCAGCATCTACTCGGAAATTCTCTCTAGATTGTCTCTTGTAAGAGCTGCACTTCTAGGTCATGTGAAAATGCTTTACAGCATGAGTTTCCCAGGTAAAGAGGAGTTAGAACTGACAAGTCCTCCATCCTCCCTCAAAGCCTGGTGCAGTAGCCACATGTACAAACAGATGACACTTGGCAATACTGATCTGAATTTAGATTCACCCTCCTAAACACGCATGTCCTGCCTCTCCCCAGAGTGGAAGCCCCTGAGAGCAAGAACCACATAGCCCAGCACTTGACCTCTCAAGACTGAGTGCTCACCACCTAACACAAAGCTGAACCTCAACAAATTCATCTGGAATTATGTCAGGCAGTAATGATCAGAACTAAAATAGTGGAAAAGAATCAGGTTTCCAGCATCTTGGCATTTTTGTTTGCCAAATCTCACATCCTATTAAAGATTTAGATGTCAATGGCAGAAATATTCCTGTTTAAATATCTAAAGAGCAACTCCATTTGTTTCTCCCTACATTATTAATTTGATTGGTTTTCAAGTTATTGGATGTGAGAGGCATTAGACAAACTATACACAGAAAGAGAACTCCCTTCCCTCTGGGAAGTCTCTCCTGCTGGACAGGACAGTCACCTTCACAACTATGTCTAAAAGCTGGAAGCATGCCTATAGTATGCATGCAGAAGAAGAAAGGATCCCTGTGCTGTCTTATAGCTGCATCTGGGATGTACTTTCTAGTCCTTTTTGCTGGGATCCAGGAGATGGAGGGACCAGGCTGTGGTACTATATGAAGAAGATCCAGATCCTAGCCTCAGCATAGCCCAGTGACATAACCATCTTTATTCTCTGGGTGCCTTGTCTGTAAAGCACAGGGACAGAGGTGGGCTGGATAGATCCATAGCACACTTGGTAGCAGACAAACTCTCAGATTCCTGCCAATTCTCTTAGTCCAAGATCACTGATATTATCTTCCGGGGGAATCTGTCCTTTGCTTCCTATATAGAGAGCATCTCTAGCCCTTTCAACGTCATGATCACCAAAGAATTTTTTTTTTTTGAGTTACTTGGAAGAAAATGAAAAGCTGATATTTAGGAACAAGAAGAGTCCATAGATATAAGCTCAACTCTGGGCCATTGGAGGAGAGTAATACAATCTAGATTTATTGAGGGTGGGGGTTGAGACCCCTGAGATCCTCTGAAGTGCTCGAAGAAGCCAGTGCTGAGTCAGGATTGGCTTCCTGAGGGCCTCTAAGGATGAGGCCAGGAGCTATGCAAGGAAGCTCAAGAATCCTGAGGTAAACCAGTAGAGAGAGCAAACCTTGAACTCTAAGCAGAAGAAAACCGACCGCCTGCACTGAGGAGGGCGGTACAAGGAACCAAGCTTATGTGATGCTAACATTCAAAGGTGGAGGGGGGGAAATGTGATGACTAATCAATCATTCATGGCAATGTATTTCTTTTAATCTATCCATAAAGATGCTGCCTTCTCTGAGAGACAGGGAAGCAATATGGGACTCAGAGCAGAGTAGGTCAATTATATAAATTCACAGCTATATTTTGGAGCTCGCTTGGTCCAGGCTGTATGTACATCTAGGGAGTAAGGAAACGTATCCAATCCCAGGGGTTCTGCCACAAAAGGAAGAGGCTGGCATCTTTGGAGCCATAGTTAGGAACATGCTCAAGTTTCCAAAAGCTAGGTCCTCAGAGCCCCTCACTGAGATTCCCTGGATCCCCAAATCTGTTGGCCCTCCTTTAATCAGAAGTTCAACTCCATCTTGGAAGAGAAGGCTGACAGAAGCAAGGCATCTCTGGTGCTGAGTTTCCAGACCTATGTTGAACTACATGTGCTAGCAGAGAGTGACAGTGAACAGGTTTCAGGGGCCCTGAAGTAGACAAAAACCTTTAAAGAGGTCCAAGACCCTCCAAGAGCCAGGCTACACAGACCAGGTAGAAAATGAGTCTGGAGCCTCAACTGCCTGCTTCTTTATCAAAGTCCAAACTTCTAAGCTAGGTTTGGGCTGGGACCAGCAACACTTTTGAGGCACACAGTGAAGGGTAAAGGGCCAAGAATGGGTGGGAGGGCAGGATGCACAGCTGTATAGCCTGGCTCCGTCAAGCTACTAAAGCTGTTCCCCTCTAAAATGGACATTGCAATGACCTGTTTCCTAGGGTCCTTGAGAACATGGGAGGTTTTAAAACACGCAGAGTGGGAGGAACCATGGCTCAATCAGGCAATTGCTCTGCAAGGCAGATGCTCCACACCAGCTTGGTGGCCTCTCTCAAACCTGAGTTATTTAGGGCAAGTTCTGTGTAATCTTTGCCTATTGTCTTCATGTGCAGTGCCTCAGTTTATCAATATGTGTAAACTAAATGGGTAAGCAATACTCCCCATTGCTTGTGGCTCCGTTTCAAAAACTAAGAACACTGAAGCTGTCTCTGTCACATACAGACAAGAGAAAAGCTGACACCAAGAAGTGGCTGACATGGCCACCAGCCCCCTTCTCACGTCCACTGTAACACACCTGTGAAAAGATATTCCCTGTTTAAGGAGTGATTCCCACTCCTTGGCAGAGGAGATTGGAGGCCTTGCCACAGCTTTTACACAGAAAACGGTTGCTAGGTTTATGTTGATGCCATGGAAACCAGAGCTGTAGCACAGAAAGACTCACAAAGAAGCAACTTAACACAAGGTCAACAAGCCCCCTGATGAAAAGTGGATTTAGTACTTAGGCTTCAACACACAACCAACACTCTGTTTTCCTTCCTAACCCTTAGGCTAAAAAGGCTAATGAGATTCACAGACAACATATTAAATGATGGAATTCTCCACACAGCTCGATTTCTCTCTATAAATAATTTTAAAACTATTACCCAATAATGTATTGTAATAAAAGAGCTGACAGGCCCTTGCTCACCAAGTAATCACCAGCATGTTTTCGCACCTGGAGATGGAGAACTTTCTTATTACGTGCCCCTGGTGATTTTTAGGTGTTTCTATAAAGTTGTGCCATTATTTATAAGCCACGGGTTACTTCACTTCACTGGATGCTACAATTAATGAAAAGTTATTTTGAGGTCTCAGACGAGGGGTGGACTAGAGGGTGTGTGTCAGGTAGCACTTTGTGGAGTGGAAGTCAGTCCTTTCTATAAGTTCTTTGTGTCCTGGCTGATTGGGGGTGAGGGGAATCTTGATGCTAATGGAGGAGCAGTTGACATAATTTTCAGACATGAAGCAAGGATGGCACTGGACAACATCTCGTATCCGCTCAAGAAGGGGCTGTCTTCATTCCTTTGTCTCTACAGCTATATCACTACAGACAGGGGAGCCCAGCCAGCAGTAACCATGTATCTCAACTGCTAAGTTATAAGATTCTATGTACATCCATGCACTAACCACACTGGTATCTGCAGGGCAACTCAAGGGCATATGAACACATGCACCCAGGGATCACCATGTCCATAGCTAAAGTCCTTCTCCCTTCATAGCTTGATGAGGGCAGAGAGAGACATGAGACATATTGGGGACTTGTCGCCTTTCCCAAGCCCTTCTATGTGCCTGACTATCATTCACACCCTGGAGGACCTATTCCACTACCTATGAAAACCCATCCACCCTTCCAACTGCACCTCAGATGTCACAGCACCTTCTAATGAGACTTTCCAGATAGTCACTGTGTAATGGGATCATGTTCCCACCAAGTCCAGAGTGGCCACTAGCAGACACATTCTCTGGCCTGTCATTTGCATCACTTTACTCTGTCCCCCTACAGGCTGAATAAGGGGGTGAGCTCTAGGGTGGACCATGATTCGTTCTCCTTTGCCACACCCACAGCACTTGGCTTCAGTGCTGGGTAGCTACCTCCAAAATAAAGGAACAGCATCCCAGCACAGCCTGGCAAGCACAGCAAAGTGACCTTAGACAAGTCGCTTGCCCTTTCTGATCTTCATTCTCCAAACTGCTAAAGAAAACAGCTTAGACATAAGAACTACTAAGGCCTTCATCAGCTTTAAATATCTCTGATATGACATGATGGAGCGATGGCATTTGTAGCTGATAGTAACATACTACCTGAGCCCAGCCAGGTCACAAAAAAACAACTTGATATTAAATGGGCCAGTGTGTGTGTGTGTGTGTGTGTGTGTGTGGTGTGTGTGTATGTGTGTGTGTACACACACGTGCACATGAGCATGCACACGCACATGTGCACTCAGGTGCATGTATGCATAACTGTGTATGTGTATGAATCTGTGTGTCTCTGTAAGTACACGTGTACATTATGCATGTGTATGTATGCACATGTATGTGCATTTGTGTATGTATGTGTGTGTCTATATGACTGAGTATTTATGTACATGCATGGGTGTGTATGCACTTGTATGCTTGCATGTGTGTACATGTGTGTGCATGTGTGTGCCTGAATGTGTATACGTGTGTGGTATGTGTTTGTGAATGTATGTGCATGTATGTTTAGGGCCAATCTCAGGACTTCATTCTTCTACTGCCATAAAATTACATTTTGTGAACCAAAAGCTGCACAATGTGCCACATCTACAAGAGGTGGCTCTGCCCCATGCTTCCCAAACAATGCCTGTCTTCTGAATAAAAGTTAAAATCACAAATTAGAATATTTTAGAATATTGCTCATCCACCAAAAATGCTATCTGTAATTAAGGAAACAAATCATACTTAGAAATCAGCCCAGTTTACAAAGAAAGATCAATTGAAAAGAACAGGACAGAGATCAGTGGATTGTGAAAGCCCCCTTCCAGGTGACATGGTTATTAACTGAAATCGGGGCTGGACATATTTATGGCTGCAGTATGGTTTTTTGGGACTTGTACATGATATATCATGATCATTTAGGGGAGGCAGTACTCCCACCTCCTTAAACACACAGTGCTTCTTTGTAACAATGCTCCATGTCTTTCTCTTCTAGCTTGGGGTTAAATAGATGATCAGCTATTGCAAACTACTGCAAACCACTAGAACTTGGTCTTCCTCCTTCACCATGTTTGATACCTATTGTCCACAATCCCTCAACCGCCACCCCTGTTTCCCCTTATTTGATCTGATGACCCCTAGTCTAGGATTTTCATTTTAGCTTCTCTATATAAGGTCATGAGGGTTTTGTTGTTGTTGTTTTTGTTGTCCATGCCTGCCTGTGTTTCATTTAACATAATATCTTGTTTTATCTGCTTTCAGTGGTCAGTTTTCCTTCTTTCTTATTGCCAGGTAATATTTCACTCTGCATGTTTATTACCTTTTAAGATCAAGCATCCCACTGATGTATATGTCAGGTGACTCTGCCTTGGCTATTGTGAATACTGTTGCCATGAACCTGTACATGCCAGGTGACTCTGCCTTGGCTATTGTGAATACTGTTGCCATGAATCTGGGAACACAGGAACCTCTTTGATATACTAACTTCCAGGTGACACCTTATCTAGGACATGCTAATCACAATGTAGAGTCTGTGAAAGGATACTGATACACTAATGCACTTTCTATCTTATCAGAAAGGGGAGGTCTGCTATGAAGAGTAAAAGCATTCACTTACCTAATCATGCTCCTAACTTAGGAGAACAAACTAAAATCCTATCTATTGAAACATGTCTCTTCTGGTTCTGGGAACACAGCTTAGTCAACAAAACGCTTTGCTGTGCAAGATGGGGACTTGAATTTGGATCCTTAGCACCCACGTAAGGTCCAGGTATGACAACCTTCATCTATAGTCCCAGCTCTGGCAAAGTGGAGACAGGCACACCCCTGGAGTTCATTAGCTGGTCAATCTAACTGAATTGGTGAGTCTCCCTGTTTCAAAACATGACATGAGAAGTGACAGAGGCAGATAGTTAATGTTGACCTCTCACCCCTACAAACATACCCACCTGCAGGTACACATGCACATACTCATAGGAGCATGCAAACACACCATAAACATGCACATTAAAAATACATCCCTGCTCACAGACACACACTTATGTGGCAACAGAAGTGCTAGATAGGCCACCCCTCTGAGTTCCCAGTCTGTGGGATAATGAAGTCACGAGCTCAGTTTTAACCTCAGCACAGCACCGCACACCATTGTGAGTCACAAACACCCACTATCATAAACTAACAGCTGAAACAGCTGGAAGGTCAGGAGAAGCTGGAAGGCAGGGGAGGAGGGTGTCCTATCAGCTGCAATTGTCTCTCTTCTTTTGATCCTTTTACAAGCATGTGTTTTGATTATTTTTGAAAAGGAAGAGGAAAAAAAATAGGAGAAAATGAAGGAAGAAAAAACCCTTGGGCAGTTTTCTTACCTGGGCATGGTTCACAAGGCCTCTTTCTTTCTTTCTCTCTTTCTTTTTTAAAATTTTTTTTTATTTTTTTATTTCATACTTTGTTTACATTTCAAATGTTTTCCCCTTTCCAGTTCTCCCCTTTGGAAGCCCCCTATCCCATCCCCCCTCCCCTGCCTCTATGAGGATATTCCCCCACCTACCCACCCACTCTTGACTTGCCTCCCTGGCATTCCCTTATACTGGGGTATCTAACACTCTCAGACCCAAAGGCCTCTCATGCCACTGATGGTCAACAAGGCCTTCCTTTGCCACATATGTGGCCAGCACCATGGGCCACTCCATATGCATTCTTTGGTTGGTGATCCAGTCTCTGGCAGCACTGGGGGGCCTAGGCCAGTTGACACTGTTGCGCCTCCCCATAGGGCTGCAAAGTCCCTCAGTTCCTTCAGTCCCTTCTCCAACTCCTCCCTCTGGGACCCCATGCACAGTCCAACAGTTGCTGTGAATTGAATCATGGGTGTTCTGAACTTTTGGGATAATATCCGCTTACCAGTGAGTACATACCTCACTCAGGATGATATTTTCAAGTTCCATCCATTTGCCTGTGAATGTCATGAAGTCATTGTTTTTAATAGCTGAGTAGTATTCCATTGTGTAAATGTACCACATTTTCTGTATCTATTCCTCTGTGGAGGGACATCTGGGTTGTTTCCAGCTTCTGTCTATTATAAACATGGCTGCTATGAACATAGTGGAACATGTGTCCTTATTACATGTTGGAGCATTTTCTGAGTATATGCCCAGGAGTGGTATAACTGGGTCCTTCATTATGCCCAATTTTCTGAGGGTCCACCAAACTGATTTCCAGAGTGGATGTACCGGCTTGAAATCCCACCAGCAATGGAGTAGTGTTCCTCTTTCTCCTCATCCTTGCCAGCATCTGCTGTCACCTGAGTTTTTGACCTTAGCCATTCTGACTGGTGTGAGGTGGAATGTCAGGGTTGTTTTCCCTGATGACTAAGGATGTTGAACATTTCTTTAGGTGCTTCTCAGCCCTTCGAATTTCTTCAGTTGAGAATTCTCTGTTTAGCTCTCTTCCCCATTTTTTGATAGGGTTATTTGGTTCTCTGGAGTCTAACTTCTTGAGTTCTTTGTATATGTTGGATATTAGCCCTCTATTGGATGTAGGATTGGTAAAGATCATTTACCAATCTGCTGGTTGCCGTTTTGTCCTTACAGAAGCTTTGCAATTTTATGAGGTCCCATTTGTCGATTCTTGATCTTAGAGCATAAGTCATTGGTGTTCTGTCCTGGAACTTTTCCACTGTGTCTATGTATTCGAGAGTTTTCCCCCACTTTCTCTACTATTAGATTCAGTGTATTGGTATTATGTGGAGGCCCTTGATCCAGTTGGACTTGAGCTTTTTACAGGGAGATGGGAATGGATCAATTTGCATTCTTCTACATATTGAATGGCAGTTGAGCCAGCACCATTTGTTGAAGATACGGTCTTTTTTCCACTGGATGGTTTTAGCTCTTTTGTCAAAGATCAAGTGATCGTAGGTGTGTGGGTTCATTTCTGGGTCTTCAATTCTATTCCATTGATCTACTTGCCTGTCACTGTACCAATACCATGCAGTTTTTATCACTATTGCTCTGTAGTACAGCATGAGGTCAGGGATGCTGATTCCCCCAGAAGTTCTTTTATTGTTGAGAATAGTTTTTGCTATCCTGGGTTTTTTGTTACTCCAAATGAATTTGAGAATTGCTCTTTCTAAGTCTATGAAGAATTGAGTTGGAATTTTGATAAGGATTTCATTGAATCTGTAGATTGCTTTCGGCAAGATGACCATTTTTACTATATTAATCCTGCCAATCCATGAGCATGGGAGGTCTTTCCATCTTCTGAGGTCTTCTTTGATTTCTTTCTTCAGAGACTTGAAGTTCTTGTAATACAGATCTTTCACCTGTTTGGTTAGAGTCACACCAAGATATTTTATATTGTTTGTGACAATTGTGAAGGGTGTTATTTCCCTAATTTCTTTCTCAGCCTCTTTATCCTTCAAGTATAGGAAGGCTACTGATTTCCTTGAGTTAATTTTGTTTCCACTTTGCTGAAGTTGTTTATCAGCTGTAGCAGATCTCTGGTGGAGTTTTTCAGGTCACTTAAGTATACCATCATATCATCTGCAAATAGTGATATTTTGATTTCTTCCTTTCCAGTTTGTATCCCTTTGACCTCCTTTTGTTGTCTGATTGCTCTAGCTAGAACTTCAAGTACTATATTGAATAGATAGGGAGAGAGAGGGCAGCCTTATCTAGTCCCTGATTTTAGTGGAAATGCTTCAAGTTTCTCCCCATTTAGTTTGATGTTGGCTACTGGTTTGCCATATATTGCTTTTACTATGTTTAGGTATGAGCCTTGAATTCCTGATCTTTCCAAGACTTTTATCATGAAGGGATGTTGAATTTTGTCAAATGCTTTTTCAGCATCTAATGAAATGACCATGTGGTTTTTTTCTTTGAGTTTGTTTATGTAGTGGATTACATTGATGGATTTCTGGGTATTGAACCATTCCTGCATCCCTGGGATGAAGCCTACTTGATCAGGGTGAATGATTGTTTTGATGTGTTTTTGGATTCGGTTAGTGAGAATTTTATTGAGTATTTTTGCATTGATATTCATAAGGGAAATTGGTCTGAAGTTTTTTTTCTTTATTGGGTCTTTGGAGGTTTTGCTATCAGTGTAACTGTGGCCTCATAGAATAAATTAGGTAGTGTCCCTTCTGTTTCTATTTTGTGGAAGAGTTTGAAGAGTACTGGTATCAGGTCTTCTTTGAAGGTCCTATAGAATTCTGCACTAAACCCATCTGGTCCTGGGCTTTTTTTAGTTGGGAGACTTTTAATGACTGCTTCTATTTCTTTAGGGGTTATGGGACTGTTTAGATGGTTTATCTGATCCTGACTTAACTTTGGTATTTGGTATCTGTCTACAAACTTGTCCATTTCATCCAGATTTTCCAATTTTGTTGAGTATAGGCTTTTGAAGTAGGATCTGATGATTTTTTAATTTCCTCAGAATCTGTCATTTATATCTCCCTTTTCATTTCTAATTTTGTTAATTTGGATTCTGCCTCTGTGCCCTCTGGTTATTCTGGTTAAGGGTTTATCTATCTTGTTGATTTTCTCAAAGAACCAGATCCTGGCTTTGTTGATTCTTTGTATAGTTCTTTTTGTTTCTATTTGGTTGATTTCAGCCCTGAGTTTGATTATTTCTTGCCTTCTACTCCTCTTGGGTGTATTAGCTTCTTCTTGTTCTAGAGCTTTCAGGTGTGCTGTTAAGCTGCTAGTGTATGCTCTCTCCAGTTTCTTTTTAGAGGCACTCAGATCTATGAGTTTTCCTCTTAACACTGCTTTGTGTCCCATAGGTTTGGGTATGTTGTACTTTCATTTTCATTAAATTCTAGGAAGTCTTTAATTTCTTTATTTCATCCTTGAAAAAGTTATCATTGAGTAGAGTGTTGTTCAGCTTCCATGTGTATGTGGGCTTTCTGTTGTTTTTGTTGCCATTGAAAACCAGCCTTAATCCATAGTGATCTGATAGGAGGCATGGTATTATTTCAATCTTCTCATATCTGTTGAGATTTGTTTTGTGACTGATTATATGGTCAATTTTGGAGAATGTACCATGAGGTGCTGAGAGGAAGGTATATTCTCTTTATTTAGGATGAAATGTTCTATAGGCATTTTTTAAATCCACTTGGTCCATAACTTCTGTCAGTTTCACTGTGTCTCTGTTTAGTTTATGTTTCCAAGATCTGTCCATTGCTGAGAGTGGGGTGTTGAAGTCTCCCACTATTATTGTATGAGGTGCAATGTGTGCTTTGAGATTTAGTAAAGTTTCTTTTATGAATGTGGGTGCCCTTGCATTTGGAGCATAGATGTTCAGAATTGAGAGTTCTTCTTGGTAGATTTTTTCTTTGATGAGGATGAAGTGTACTTCCTTATCTATTTTGATGACTTTTGGTTGAAAGTCAATTTTATCTGATATTAGAATGGATACTCCTGCCTATTTCTTGGGAAAATTTGCCTGGAAAATTGTTTTCCAGCCCTTTACTCTGAGGCAGTGTTTGTCTTTAACACGGAGGTGTGTTTCCTGTATGCAGCAAAATGCTGGGTCCTGTTTATGAATCCAGTCTGTTAGTCTATCTCTTTTTATTGGGGAGTTGAGTCCATTGATGTTAAGAGATATTAAGGAATAGTGATTGTTGCTTCCTGTTATTTTCGATGTTATTTTTATGTTTTTGTGGCTATCTTCTTTTGGGTTTGTTGAAAGATTGCTTTCTTGCTTTTTCTAGGGTGTAGTTTACCTCCTTGTGTTGGTGTTTTTCATCTATTATCCTTTGTAGGTCTGGGTTTTTGGAAATATATTGTATAAATTTGGTTTTGTCATGGAATATCTTGGTTTCCCCATATATGGTAATTGAGAATTTTGCTGGGTATAGCAGCCTGGGCTGGCACTTGTGTTCTCTTAGGGTCTGTATGAGATCTGTCCAGGATCTTCTAGCTTTCATAGTCTCTGGTGAGAAGTCTGGTGTAATTCTGATAGGTCTGCCTTTATATGTTACTTGACCTTTTCCCCTTACTGCTTTTAATATTCTTTCCTTGTTTTGTGCATTTGGTGTTTTGACTATTATGTGATGGGAGGCATTTCTTTTCTGGTCCAATCTATTTAAAGTTCTTTAGGCTTCTTGAATGTTTATGTTCATCTCTTTCTTTAGGTTAGGGAAGTTTTCTTCTATAATTTTTTGAAGATATTTACTGGCCCTTTAAGTTGGGAATCTTCACTCTCTTCTATACCTATTATCCTTAGGTTTGGTCTTCTCATTGTATCCTGGATTTCCTGGATGTTTTTTGTTAGGAGCTTTTTGCATTTTGTATTTTTCTTTTACTGCCATGTCAATGTTTTCTATGGTATCTTCTGCACCTGAGAGTCTCTCTTCTATCTCTTGTATTCTGTTGGTGATGCTTGCATCTATGACTCCTGATCTCTTTCTTAGGGTTTCTATCTCCAGGGCTGTCTCCCTTTGTGATTTCTTTATTGTTTCTATTTCCATTTTGAGATCCTGGATGGTTTTGTTCATTTCATTTACCTGTTTGATTGTGTTTTCCTGTATTTCCTATTTAAGGGCTTCTAGCTGTTTACCTGTGTTCACTTGTATTTCTTTAAGGATGCTATTCATTTCCTTCTTAAAGTCTTCTATCATCATCATGAGAAGTAATTTTAAATCTAAGTCTTCCTTCTCTGGTGTGTTGCGGTATCGAGGGCTTGCTTCAGTGAGAAAACTGAGTTCTGATGTTGCCAAGTAGCCTTGGTTTCTGTTCCTTATATTCTTGCTCTTGCCTTTTGCCATATAGTTATCTCTGGTGTTAGCTGGTCTTGTTCTGACTGTGGCTTATCCCTCTTGCAAGCCTTTGTGTCAGTACTCCTTGGAGACCAGCTCTCTCTGAGAGGAATTTGGGTTTGGAGAGCTGTGGTACAGGGTCAGCTCTGGGGTGCAGATAGAAACCGAAGGATTCTGTCCCCAGCTGTTCCTTGGTTCCTGTGTCCTTATAGCTCTGAGAGGGTCCCTTTTGATTGAGGAATTTGAACAGAAGTGGTGGTCTTCCTGTGCTCAAAGCTGTGTCTGTACTCCTAGGAGACCAGCTCTCTCTTTGCACTGAGTATGGAGCCCTGTGTCACTGGATTAGTTCCCCTGCCATAGAAGGAAACTAGAAGGCAGCTCCTCAGTCCCTGTGTCCTGGAGGTTCTGAGTAGGTCCCTCTGAGTGGAGGTACTGGCTTTACCCCCTAATCACAGGCTTGTCCACACTCCTGGGAGGGTAGCTCCCTCCCCACACTAATTGGGTATCACAAGGCCTTTTTCTGATGGTATCGCTCTGCTGTCTAAGCCCCTTCTTTGTGAGCACCTCTGAAGAACAGGGAGAGACAGGAAGGTACTTCTTGATGACAAGGATGGTCAGTGGCAGTGCAGGTAGAGAAGGATGAGCTGTGGGACATTCACTTTCTCCCCAGTTGAAGGGTAGAGCTTCAGAGGAGTGGTGCATCCTTAAATTATTTGCCAGGGAAACCAGGCAAAATGGAGGCTGCTTCCATAAGACACACAAAAAGCCCAAACCATTGGCTTTTTGCTAGGGTTGTCCCGATGTGGCTTCTAGATTTGACTCCTTCAACTGTTGGTCCTCTGTGTCCTGCTGATGAACTTACACTTGGGAACCCTGACATTTCTTTCTAGTACTAGAAATCCTAGAGCTTCCTGTAGCTCAAGGAAAGGAACTGAGAGTCCTAAAGACGCTCATCTTGCATAGAGTCTCCAGTGTGCACAGAGATGCACAGTCTAGGGTCAAAGAGACTATAGGAAACCCAAACAGGTTTCTACCTCTCTTAGAATCGGGAGATGTTAGAGAATGACTTAATGAGTAAGCATATTAATGCATATTGCACAAGCATGAGGACCTGAGTTCAAATCCTCAGCACCCATGTTAATAAAACAGCTGTGGCTGCAAGCATGTTTGATCTTGGTTGTATAAGGAGCAGACCCAGAGGGATCATGGGAACTTGCTGGCTGCTAGGCTAGCTTCAAGTTCAGTGAGAATCTCTGTGCCAAGGGAACGAGGGGGATAGTTCTAAATCTGGACACTCAGTGTCCTCTGAAACCTCTGCTTGTGTATACTGGCATGCATTTGTACACATATGTTCCAGTATACTAAGCCAATAAATAATAAACAGAATATCAAGGAAAATCAATTAGCTTTAGGATGAATAATCTCTTTTAATACATGTTATTAATATATTTGTGTTTATTCTTCTGGGTCATAAGAAGAAAATTTTAACATTTTTATCTAGGCAGGAAGGGGCCCACAACAGTCCCAGTTTCATCCTGGCAGTAGATCCTCCCATCACTGGGCCCGAGTGTGTACTGAGATAATCCGTTTGACCCTTCCCCTAGCTAGAGTCTATTCATTATTTACATGCAACTCACCCTTCCCTCTTTCCTGATCCTCTCCAACTGCTCTGAACACTTCTTTCTCTTTGGTTGAAAATTCACCAACAATCGAAGGCCTCACTTCAGTTTCATACTTAAATTTCTGTTCCTTGTGTACATGATTCCTGCTTCTTCATGGTAACAAAGGCCACTTCCACCAGTGTAAGATATCTACATTGTAAACTCTTCACACCCCGGTCTCACATTCAAATAAATAAAGTGAGCCCTGTCATAGCCCCCACATTCATTGTCACATTTACCTTGCTCTTCTATCCCTGAACCCCCTCCCCCACAGACCCTGAACCATACCAGAAACTTAAAATTTTCCAGCTGTGCGTCACATTTCTTCTACTAACAGACATTTGTCCCTGAAAGCCAGAGAGGCCCTTCCCTTTCCACCAACCAAAATCCTTAGCCACGCTTAGATCCTAGTTCAGTTGGATCCTCTTCCAAGCAGCCTTCTAAGATCGTATATGGAAAAGATGTTCCACTTTGCTCTGTCACCCCTGAACTCCTCAGCATCCATCAGGACCGGCCTTCAGCCAAGGGAATTTATAGACTGTGAGATGTACCTTAGTGTGGATGATAAAAATAAAGACTCAAGAGAAAGGACCTTGGAAGAGGAAGGAGGAAGGACACACAGCTAACATCAATCTCTGTAGCACTGTGGACAGCTGGACCTTCCTAGAGCAGAAGGCAGAATAGAAAGCACCAAGTTAACCCCAGGACAGAAAGCTGTCACTGGCACAGGCAAGTCTTCTCTTGAGTGACACTCCTAACCTGTCCTGTTTCAGGCAAAGTAGCTTCAGGGCCATGCACTGGAAATGGTAATACAGCAGGGACACCCACAGCTTCTGCTGCTGCCTGCCCGCCTTAAGCACCCAGCAGGATTCTGGGCTGTCATAGATACTCAGCAAGTATTCACAAAGAAAACCATTTTTTAAGTTCTTTGAAGGTGGGGTATGCCTTTTATTTTCTGCCTGGCACAGTAGATCGCCTCAAGATAAGAGCTCAAATCACACATGCTAAGTGAAGAAGGCTGAGCGATTTAACTTAATCCCCCACCTCCTGACTGAGATCAAGCTATTCAAATTGAACCCCCACTTCATTTGCTCCTCTCTCTAGTTTGTACATGCTAATTCATGCACACACTAAAGACTCACCCCAGCTCTTGTGAAGTTTAGCACTGGATTCAGGGAAGAGGTTCAATAATCTCTGTAAAATGCACCAATGACCAGAGGAACAGCACAGGAATGCTAGAAGATTCTAGGCCATTCCTGAATGTGCTTGCTTTCCTGCAGTCTCTAGTGCCTTTACATCTACTTAGAGATGGTTCTACTGTATCTAGGAACTGAGGTGAAGATCTACCAGGAGGGCTGCAGTTACCTCACCATATCTCCCAAGCTTCTTTGTAGTCATATCACAAAAGGGGTGTGCCAAGAAAGTGCCTACAGGCCCAGTCATAGCCAAGGACTCAAACAAAGACAAATTATGTAAGCTTGAGCAACGGCATCAGGCAAGGGAAGGACAAGCCAGGTTTTCCAGCCAATTTCAGAGCAGACCAGCTGCTCTGCATCATTGAGATATCTGCCTTCCTAGGACACCAGACACAGGTCACCCATCAGTCATTCATCTTTATGATGAATTGTGTTGTCCAGCATACCCTTTCCAAAAAGTGCTTCTAGATGGTAAGGGTGGCTCAGGGTGACTGTTCCTGCCTCATTCAACCCCCACAGCCAACTGAGTCTCCTTCCTGAACTACAGCAGGAAAAGCCTGCTTGTCATCTTGCTCCAAGCAAGGAACAAAGCAACCCAATGGTGCATGAACTGAAATTTGCCTGGGGAGAAGTCTTCCATGCCTGAGTTTATTGAGACCTGGCATCCTTGGGACCTGATGGGGAGACCAAGGATTTATGAGCATGACTCAACTATGATATACTTCAAACCACATGGCTAAAAAGGAGTACAGGAGACTTGGCTTCTCCTCAAGGCTCTGTTCCCTGCTCACAACATCTTGAAAAAATCATGTCTCTCTGGTCCCCTATCTTCCCCTCTAGAAAATGATAGAATCACTTCGAAGTCCATTCCCTTTCGTGCCACCAAGTTTAGTCATGAGTGACACAGCACTTAGCATTAATATCCTTGCTAAGGCATTTGCACGTCGATAAGGGAATTGCTCAAATCCTATTTTTCCACCAACATGTTGTTAGAGTTAAATGCTTCAGGATCCCTGCTCTGATAAAAAGTGTGTGTGTGTGTGTGTGTGTGTGTGTGCACACACGCCCATGTTATAGCTTTAAGTAGAACAAGAAACCTGCAAAGGAGATGAAGGATTTGAACCTAGCTCTTTTAGCGTGAACTTGGTTTTATTCCACTCATGCAAAAGAGCCACATAGGAATCATTTTGACCACCAGAGGGCTTTCCACACTGACAAAATGCATTAAAGAGACAGAAGGTGGTGAAATTAAAACTTGGAAAGTTCCAAGTTATACTGTTGAGGTCTATAAAGTACTGTGCCTGAATTACATACTATTAAAAAAGAAACCCGAGGTTTCCTTGAGTTTGGCACTTTTCTCTATATAGTGAGAAGGAAAAGCTGCCATTCGTCCTATATGTCAGAAGAACATTCAAAGTACTTGTCTAGGCTGTGAACCCAAAAGGAAATTTCAAATGATCTACTGCAGTTTTAACCACGACAGTCAGTTATTAGTCCCTGCATGCTAAAGCATGGCTTGCACCCTTTGGCTTCTGCAATTGAAAGTCAGAACTGCCCTCAAGGGTAGTAGTGCACAGAGATCCTCCTGACCATTCATCTGAGCATGGAGTGAGGGTGGGTGGGCTAGAATGTGATGTCACAACAACACACTTTCACTCAAGAAGAGGAGGAAAGCTTGGGGAACATTTAGCCTGAAGGTATCCCAAAGACACAGCACTCAGAAGGAAAATCAGTGATGAATTTGGGGACCATTCCCACCCCCTGAAAATGCAAAAATATGTAAATAGAACTGCAAAAATTGAAATAAGAATTTTCATTGTATTTTATCATCCTAAGCTAAATGCCAAATTGCTGATAGCTGGAAGATGAACTGCCAGTCAAGGTCAATCTTAGGTCAAAATTCTTAGCATTTGCCAAAAATCTGGCTCATCCTAGGTCAAAATTCTGAGCATTTGCCAAAAGTCTGGCTCATCCTATGGCATGGCACTTGGTAGAAGCAAAAGAAACACAAAAATGAATGCCATACTAGAAAATAAAAAACTTACTGTAGCCATGGCTGCACCATACAGGGCAGCCCAGAACCCTGAAGTTGACCATTGCCAATATCCATACAGATGACAAGGGATAAAGCCACCCAAGCACTTCAAACTCTCTTCCTTATGAGGGAAGGACAATTCCCACCATTCCACAGTTTCCCAAGTCAGGTGTGTCATTCAATAACAGCCATGGAAAATCTGGCCAAGAATTCACAGTCCTCTCCAAATACAGGAGAGCCACAGGGCTGCTGGGTAATTACTATACTAGCTACTAATTCATCTGACTCACAACCCCATTGGGTGCCATGCTTCTAGAAATATCCTCATTAGTTAAATCATGTCTCCCTTTTCCCCTCCTCAGGAGTCAGGCTCAGAGCCGGTAGGTAAGGGAGAGAGCTACTTACCCTTGGCATACCTCGGGGCTCAGACTTTTGAACCTGTTTGACATGCTCCAGGGGATGGAAGGTGACACTAGGTCCCTGCTCCCAGAGGGGATTCTGAGACCCAATTTCTCCTTGCCAAGTCTGAGCAATGACTTTGGAAAGAGGACTCAGGTCACTGTGGTGATCCTGCCCTTCCCTTGCAGGACATTTTAAACCTCTGACCAGGTAGGAGGTGTGGCTATTACTGGCAGTTCCATTCTTGCTGTAAAGTAACCCCGCAGTCAGAACCAGGCAATCAGTCTTTAATGTCAGCCATAACCTTCATAAATGGGTTTGTAACGAGAACCCCTTGTTTGTCACAGGGAAGGTATGATTGATGCAGCCTAGGAGTGAAATGAAGCCGCAGTGACCATCTCAATAACATGAACAGCTGCCAAATATTCATTTAGCAGAATGAGTTTAGAAAACTTTGAGCAGATTGCTTTCACAAGGCTGCCTTCAACAAAAGGAAACATAATTAACGAGCTAATATCAGCATGTGTCTGGCTAAGCTAATGAATATCAAATTACACAGAAACTTGTATAAATCATCATTACCCTGAATTTTAATTGAACTTGCAATTAAACATGACAAATTTTATATACACTAAACCTTTAATTTATACTTTCAAATAAGGAATAATTTATCATTTTTAGTATTTCATAGTTAATTTCCCAATATGTGCACTTCTAATTAACAAGGACAGACAGGCATTTAACCACACACAAACACACCACACAAACACACCACACACACACACACACACACACACACACATACACACACTGCACACAAGCCTGTGCACTTCTATGACTTCGTTCATAACAACCATCTTCCCCTTCGTATATTCTATAACGCCCTGCATCCAGGAGTTGGGATGCTAAAGAAACTACCAGTTAAAACAGGAGAAGAGTTTCTGGCTCTAGAGAACCAGAGAGCACAGCTGCCCCTGTTCTTCTCTTGGACAGCAACCTGGCCCAGGCATCCTTCTAACCGGCTCAGCCTTGTAGGCCCAGCTCCAGTTATGTGGAGCACAGGGCCTCCCTGGCTAGAAAAGTAAGGCGGCTTGCATTTCAAAGAGGCACCACCTTGGAAACAAACTGCTCCAGAGTTACTGCCAGGCCTGTTTGTTTTACCTGGCCAGCCAGTAATGAGTGTGCTCCGTGGAAGGATTTGTGTTTTATTATCATAAATACACCACCATTACAAACATACCTTGAGCAACCTCAGCATAAAAGGCGGGGGGTACCATTAAAACACACATATAAACACATGGGAAACAAGACTGGGTTGTAAAGGGACTGCAACAGAAACTAATTGGGTGTGCTTTGTCCTTAATCCCAGACTATTAATATGGCAAGTGGTGTGACCTAGCTTGCTACATGCTGGGTACAGAGACTTCTAGACCTATCTAGACCTCTAATTGGCTGTGTGACCCAAAGCAAGATACTTCACTTCTCTGTGCCGAGAGATTTGGGAGTCGGGGTGAAATAAAGCTAAGGAAGATATTTCTGTTCATTTTAAATGTGCAAAAATAAATAAATAAATAAATAAATAAATAAATAAATAACTTGAAGGAGAAAGCTATCAGCTGTAACAGGACTGTCATTTTCTATTCTGGAGCAAAAGAGAACCTGAAGAGGCTCACGGGCATGCACCATGCTTCTGTAAGGCAGCAGTCATGGCACACACAAGCAATATAATTCCGAGTTTTTTATTTGTTAAGTGAAGTAGCTGAGACAGATATTATTATCACTATTTGAAAGCTGAGAAAATGGAGGCGCTGGGGGTCCAGGCCTTGGAGCACCCAGGCTGGGGCTTTTCTAACCTCACCGTATCACCTTCTAGCACCTTCCCTCAAGAAGAGGTTAAAGAGTCTCTAAGACTAAAGAATGCTTCAGCTGGGGGACCACAGTGATGTGCCAGTGACCAGTTCTCCCATCCCAGCTCACACTCAGCAAAGTAACAGTTCAGAATGTCTGAGGCCTACAGAGAGGAGGAGCCACTTCTGAGTGCCAAGCACAGCCAAGATCTGTCTGTGCACGTCCACACCAGGTGACACCCTCAACTGAGTTAAGGAAGAACAGGAAGAGAGGGACTTGGTAGGTCTAGCCTTGTCACTGTCCTTTGCATCCCCAACCAAAAGCTCTAGAAATCTGATCGAATCTAACGTGGCTAGGGGAGGGAGGCAGTCGGGGGGGGGGGGGGGGGAAAAAATAAAGTCCTTCTTGAAAAATGAGCCCTGCTTCATTTCACTTGCAAATTCTCATTTTGCTTTCCTGCAAGCCTCTACCAATGAAAGCCAAAAAGAGGCAGGAGAGAGCCAGGAAGTTTAATGCATTTTTTTCCTGGAAAATAGTGCTTGTTCCTGCCTATGAAGCAAAGGGACAAATATTTTCACACATTATCAGATAGCCCAGTGAAACAGCCTCTGCTCGAATTTACAACTGAAGGCTACCAGAATTTACAACTTGTGAAACCGTGCCTGTCCGCATTTCTCATTATGCTCTGAGGCTGCAGACAGTGTGCACACTTTCCTCGGCCCTCTCCCCCCACGCCTCCCCCTTCCACCACCGTCTCAGTACCTCCTAGTTAAACCCTGTCTCAAGTTATCAACACCCTCTGGAGAGATAAGGCTCCTCTCACTTACAAGCTGTCACTAATAATCGAACTTTCAAGTCTCCATCTCTAAGAGAGACTCCCTGAGCCACGCAGGTCACGAGAATTAACTGCCACCAGTCCTGGCAGAAAACCTGGCTCATCAATCTATAGCATTCTCGTCATAATTAGAATAACGGCTTCGAAAATTTGGGCTGATGTTGACTTGGTCTCAGGCCGCAAAGAGCGATGATTAAAATCTTGGTGTGAAAGTTAATGATAAGTGCTGGTGGCGTTGCTGTGGAGACGGGGACAAACAATTCCCTGGCTGTGACATTTTCAATGTCCTGGAGAAGAAAAACTGTCCTCTTTAGTGTGGCAGCGTATGAAGCTTATTTATGGCTACAGGGCTCAGTGGATTGATGACTGTCGTAACATACTGTCAAAGCCTTTACTGACACATTAATTTTTTTTTTTGAGCCCCTGGTGCAGCAGAAATAAAATAAAATAATAAAAACAAAACCAGGGGAGAATTCTTCAGCAGAGCACAGATGGCCACCAGTGGATTCGTGTGGCACCAGAGCACCTCAGAATAAATGGACAGAAAGACTTCATACTTCATGGCCCCACTGGCAAGAAGAGATGACCATCCCTGGAACTTGCTGAGTAACAATAAGTGTAACAGCCTGAACTGTGCTAGGCATGTTCATCCAAAATCAACCATTTATAAATACTCAACACTGGTAACGACAAACATGAATGCTCACTACGCATCTCATTGGACATTGCCTAAGACATCTAAGGAGGGTTTTAGAGAATTCCCCCCCCAGCCCTAAAGATAGACTAATACAGCCCCTCAGCTCTCATCTTCAGCATCACTCTCTGGCATGTGCTTCCGGGCTCCCTAGGAAAAACACAGATGGCTTGAGAACCCTCAGAACAGATTCATTTTGGCCATCCTCTCTATCATTGCACTAAGCAGGTATGGTGATCTTCATCTCATAGATACAGAAGCAGAAGCAGAAGCAGAGGCAGGGACTGGGTGAGTCTATGTCCCCTTTCTCCAGGGAATACACAATCGGGAAGGTAACTGAGCAGGGACCGCTCAACCTAATCTTTAGTAGTCTCAGTGAATAACTAGACACTACTTTCCAGAAGGTTCACAGCCCACATGTTCTAACCTGCTTTTACATGGCTTCAGTTAAATGCTCTGGGCTAGAATGGTGAAGTAGCCATATTTCTGCTGCAAATAAAGGGACTCACAGAGAAGGCAGGGAGTCCATAAAGAATTCTTGAGGATTCGGCATTTTTCTAGTTCCTTTCATTCAAGGATTCTTCTAGTCATCATCATTATTATTGTTGTTGGTATTAATAATGATAATGAAATAAACTATGCAAATGTGGAGAATGGCTTTAGCCCTAAAAACGCAGGCAGTAATGTGGTAATTTATCCAATAATAGAATCGCAAAGTGATTTTATTTGCTTTTATGGCTCCTTTCTTTCAGAGGAGCTAGGCATCAATAATGGCGATAGTAATGAAATCAACTATGCAAATGTGGAAATCGTTTTTGTCCTAATGTACCAATTTAGCCAGTGAAGGAAATTCAACACAGCCTGATGGGTTTCCCAACACTCGGGAGCCAGGGATGCAAGGGCCAGCCCATGCTCAGTATCCACATAGGAGGATTGGTTTGCTAAGAGCAAAGACCTGTCAAAGTCTGCTTCTTGAGAACCAAAACCTTCCTTCCACAGTTAAAGTTTTAGGAAAAGCCTTCAGTACTTGAAAAAGAGAAGAATTTTAACATGGGAGCACTATGTAGTTTTTTTGGTTTTTGCTTTTGCTTTTTTGAGACAGTCTCATTAGCCCAGGCTGACCTAGAATTACCTATGCAGCTAAGGATGACCTTAAACTTCTGATCTTCCTATCTCCACCTCTCAAGTTCTGGGATTACAAATGTGTGCCAGCCACCACTTATACAGTACTGGGGAGTCAAACCTGGGACTTTGAGCATACCAGGAAAGTACCCTGCTATCTGAGCCACACCCCTAGTCCAAGATGCACTGATTTGAACATAATTCTTTGTTTAGGAAGAACCCCCATAAGTAGGCCCCAGGGTGGGCAGGGGCTACCTTGAAGGTAGCACTTAAAACAGACCCTCTTGACCCAGGCCTTTTCCCTAACCATGCCCTCTTTGTGATGCCCCATTTAATTTGTCTCTGATTTATATTCTGAAGGAGCATCTCTCTGGCTAGTCAATAGGCGAGTAGGAGGACCCTACAGTAAATAGTTCCAGATAACTTAGAGAGCTGAACTCAAAGCTCTGGGTTTGTATTCCTCATTTCTCCCCTACATAATCTGGGATACTTCCTTCCATGATAGGCCAGAGGGAAAATACACAACAGGATACAAGACCGATTCAGAAGGCTTAGAACTCTGAACAGATCTCTATGTAGCCTTCATCACTAAACTGCAGATTGAAAAGCCTGTGAAATCCTTGAAGGCAGAGACCTTAGCTTATCTCTTCTTACCATCCCCAGAGCTAGGCACAATAAGTGCCCAGTGATCAATAAACAGAGAAGGGAAGAATTGATGAACAGACAAGGAGACTTTGGTGAAAGAGTGTTCTACCCAGGCACATTTACATACTCAAAAGCAAAGAATGTGTACATTTAATGAAGCTCAAGAACCAGGTACCCTAGGCCTCCACACTGGGCCAAATGTTTCTGGGGGCCTCAGTGCTGGCCCATGGCTATAGATTAATGAGTCCAGCATCCAATGACACTTCCAACCTCAAGTCTATTCCCAAGCTAGAAAACTTCAGTGTGGGGAAACAAATAGCTCTTACATTCTGTTCCCAAGAGATTCTGAGCTCCAGGGCCTACCAAGGACCTCTTCCAGGGCCTCTTTCTTGGCTTCTGAACAGAGCAAGGTCCCACACACAGTATACACCTGAGGGACAGCTGGATGGCAGCTTTAAGTGGTGGGTGACTAAGAAAGCTGTGTGTCTGCATGCATGTGTGTGGAGACCTATGAAAAATGGAGAATGGAGCTAGATCCATAAAGATAAGGGAAACGGAACTTTAGAAAGGGGTCTCATTTGGACTGTAGCCCCTAGTCAAGGATGGATCTATGTTTGGCTCTCTACTTCCAACCTCTACATAAGTTTATTAGCTGTCAGCCTCGGTCAACCCCTGAGGCTGGTGACAATGTTGGAAAGTGGCTAGCTGATGACACAGGAGAGAAGAAATGGACCTGGTATACACACCTCAGGCTCTAAAGCAGATGGTTGATATTTAAATAATAAATAGACAAAAAGAAAAGTTCTGCAGTCGGCTCTAATTAATTCACAGTCTTCCTTTTCTCCTCTTCTGGTAGTTGCCGTTACAGCCAACACATCCTTCATTAGAATCATTAACATAATTTGATAACGGATGGTATTTGATTTCTGACTTTTGCACTTTGACTTGAAGCTTGCTGCAAGATGTAATCTTGTTGATTGGCTCTTTTTCCCCCGGATGAACACTCACATGACGTTCCTTTGTTAACTGTAATTAATGTTCGCATTTGTCATGAGTCGTATTATTTGGGAAAGCAGTTGTGATGATAAAAGATGTGACAGAGATGCACACATGTCCTCTTCTCCAGAATGGCTTCATCCTTGCTTAGATCAGCGTGGCAGAAATAAATGAAATAAGTCAAGCATGGATTTGTTTTCACAATCTGGATATATTGTTAAAAGAGAAGCCTTTTGGAGAAACCAATGCAATTAGCTTTCTTTAAAAAAACAAAAAAGTGTCATTAAGGCATGAGTGAAGTCTAAAGACAGACAGGGAATTTGAACTGAGGTTGAAGGAGCCTGGATGCAAATCTACCTCATGTCCACTGATAGCAGGTCCTGAAGACAGAGGCTACTACTCTGGGATAAGGTCCTAGCTGTACTGTAGAGTCGGTGGCTCGCACTGGTTCCCTCCCATTTTTCCCTCTAGGAAAGTAGACATAGTCCAAGAACCCAAATTCCTTGTATGATCCAGAAGCTGCAGAGGGGATTTACTGAAGGGAGGGGCTTGCTATGAAAACATGAAGATTTAACTCAGATCGCTAGAAGCCAAATCAAGACAGTCATGGTGACACAAGTGTATAATACAAGGACTCCTGTGATGAGATGGGAAGCAGAAACAGGAGAATCCCAAGAGCCTAGCATATAAAGAGACATGTAATCCCATCTTAAACAAGCTGGAAGACTGGACCCAAAACCCAAGGCTCTTCTCTCAAGGTCACATGTGCATGTGCACACAGTACACATGCTTGGACAGACATTCAGGATCAGATTGGAGCAGCTGTACAGTCCTCTTGGCCTAATAGAAATGGCCACTGTGAGTCCAGACAGATGCCCGGCACATATGACCTGCTAGGGTTAGGGGCCATGGCATGAGGAAGGTACCCTGTTCATGCAGGACTGAAAAAACACCCTTGGCAGCCTTTTCCTGCTCAGGTCCTTGCCTTCCCTCCTTCCAGCCCAGCCTCAAAGGGACTTCCTCAGTTGTGGACTAATGGCCTGCATTTATTTTAAAGAGGGTATTTTGATCCTCAAGAGGTACTTAGGGGAGCTGGGAACCATAAACACCTCCTTTTTAAAAAATTTGTTTCCTTTTTCCCAGCCTATAATTTAACTCTGACTGGCACCATTCAAACCAAGTGTTCCCGGCACAGACTGCCACCAAGTCAGCCCTAACTTGGAGCACAGTTTTATGACCCAGTTAGAAACCCCTTAAAACAAGGGTTTTGGAGGGAAACATTTGACAGACTTAACTCTCTCATGGTGCAAATGTGCCACAATGACCTAGCAATTAGTTATTCAAAATACACAAAGGGGATTATAAGCAGTTCCAAGTTGTTTCATAAATATGTCCCCTTTTGGTACACAATCAGTAATTATATCATTCTTACTCAACAGTAAACTTCCTGGCTATGATTTATATCTCATTGAAATCAACACAAAAGTATTTGTTTTCTCAGAGGAAGAGCTCGGGCTCTAATCTCCCAGGCTCACACACATCAAAGCTAGAAAACTACTGTTCTGTCTCACCAATGTAAATAATATCATCTACCAACATGCATGCAAATGAAGACAGAGGGCTCTGTCAAGAAGGATTTTTCTTCTGGGTCTGATGTGGATTTGCATACTGCTCCCCAAAGAACATCCCTTCACTGGAGTAGAGTCAACTGGAGAGGAAGATGAGGCCCAAAACTATTTTCTGGACCCTGTCCTCACCCCCACAGAATGAGTGTTTTGGAGAGACTGCCAACTAAGTTATACTGGATATCAAAACATCTACCCCTTGCCCATTCCTGTTTAAGTCCAGGATGCTGCAGTCACTGGCCATTGGTGGGAGAAATCATGGCCTCTCTGGCGGGGTGGATGATATTAGCTGCTAGATACCCAAGATCCTGGGAAATGATATGGTAAATAGCAACTACTCAGTAACTATGTGGGAGACCAACGGCTCAAGTAAACAAAGCAGGTGGATTTGCATGGCACCTCTATTATTAGAATAGGCACCAAATAAACCTTTATAATTTTAACACACTGGAAAAATCTGAGCCACTGTCTTTATGCATATATGCCTATGCCTCTGTATACACAAATTCATATGGGTGTGCACATACTTGCATATACATACATATAGAGATCAGAGGTCAGAGTATCGTTATTCAGAAGGTATCTATCTTGTGTTTTGTTTTGTTTTGTTTTGTTTTTTGAGACAGTCTCTCTCACTAGCCTGGGATTCATCTCTGTGGCCCCAGGAATTTGCTTTTATTCACCTTCCCAGCACTAAAATTACAATCACATACAACCCCATCAGGGTTTGGTGGTGGTGGTGGTGGTGGTGGTGGTGGTGGTGGTGGTGGTGGTGGTGGTGGTCTGAGCGTGCATGTTTACATGGGTTTAAGGACTGAACTCAAGTCCTCATGAGCAGTTTACTCACTGAACCATGTCATGAGCCAGAATGGTTGTCATCTTTACACACAATACTGGACAGAACACTATTCAAGATGTGTAATATTTCACAGGCACAGTTCATTCAGACACCTATGTCCTCCTCTGGCTGATGGGCCATGAGGCATATGCCTGAGAAGATACATTTGCTTCAGGTTCTGGACCCAGTTTGGTAAAAGCATTTCTTCTAGAAAAGCAAGGAACTTTTCTGTTTCGATAGTTAGAACTCTAGAAATATCAATTGCCATCTACAGAGCAGAGCTTCCATACCCTTTCCGCAATGGAGTATTTTACTGTTGGAAAAGTGGACATCCTCCAGATCTGTATTGCACTAAAGGCCAAGCTTCAGGAGGGTACAGCATGGTGTTTACCTCTGTGTAACTAATGCCCAATGCAGGGCCAGCCATCTAGTATGTTCTTGGAAACACAATACCTGTGTTAAAAATCACACGGATGGGTGACTTTAACATTTTTGAAATGTCAACATTTCCAAAGGTATTTGGGGGAAAAAAATCTCACCACAATACATGCTTTTCAGAGTTAAAGCCTTTACCCAAAGACTTCTATGAAAGATAAAAATGATAACAAACTAACTCTAGAAGCAAAGTGTACCCCATGTTATCCATGGATAATTCTTTAAATTGAAGTCAAATTTCCCACAGAACATGGCTAAGTAGATGTCACAGTAACCTATAAAGCCTTCTACCTACACTTTTCTCCTATCTGGGATTTTGTGTTGCCTGGTTGGAGTTATTTCCTCATGATGTATGGTCTTAGAGTATCTATGCCCAAGGCCCAAGAGAAACTAGAGCACCCAAATGGCTCCACTCCTTGGCACTCCAAGCACTGGTAAGTTCCCCATTCCAATTCACTAAACTTTCCTCCTGACTTGGCTTAGGAACAAGGGAGACAAATGCAGAAATTTGATGCCTATGCATTTGTGATAGAGCCAAGGTTCCTGCCTCCAGGAAGTTGTCTTGTAGTCTTGCTTCTGAGACTTCTGGGCGGCTCTGGCAGCTTTTCTCCTTCCCCTTCTTCTTCCTCTTTCCTCTGCCTTTCTTCCCTTTCCTCAAGTCAATTATGAGAACTTTAGTCTTTTGGACTCTGGGTTGTTTGTTGCTTTCTGAGAGCAAGAGCCCGCCTCCTTCCCTCTATCTCTCTGTCTCTGTCTCTCTCTGTGTGTTTTTGGGTATGTGTGTATATGTGTGTATGTGTCTCTCTCTCTGCTTGTGTGTGCATGTGCGTGTGCGTGTGCGTGTGTGTGTGTGTGTGTGCCTGCCCCTATGCGTTTCGTTTAGTCTTGTGTTTTAATTATTTCTTTCATGTGATGCTCACAAAGGACCTCACGTCCTCACCCCCACTATGTAAGGATCCACCACCGAGCTACACTCTTATCCCAGCAAGAGGTGATTTCTTTGCTTGCAACAAAGAGCATTTATTGGGCTACACAAGGACTGAGTTAAAATGCCACACATTTGCCTCACACAGTAGGAGGTGTACGAGGGCTAGCACAAAACCAGTACATAAGCACCCAAGCAAACCAAGGAGACATCTTGCTTTTCCTCAAATATCCATGCTTGCAGATAGACCATTTCATTAGGAATAAATGGTCTAGCCTTAGAAAGGGTCCACTATTCTGCTCCACATGACCTATCTAACCACTGCCCAATGCCTTATCACTTTGGTCTCAGTTTCCCCAGCTTTGAAATGAAAGAGCTCATCAGATATCTATAAAGTTGCTTAAATCTCTATCACATTTCAAGATCCTCAGGGTTTGGTGAATGTGGGGAAGGAATGCATTAGGTTTTAGAGGCAATCTCCAGGAAAGTGATCAACTTAGAAACTGCCAAGCTCTCCTAATCACTCAGCCTCACCCTCCTCAAGCATGCCAGGAACGCGTGTTGGCATGATGCCCCCAACTTCAGCAAGCTTACCGACCCTAGACCCCAATCCTGATTAAAGACCGAAAGGGAAGAACCCTGGCATGTTAAAGGCCTAATTAACTCTGTCATTAAATCAAACTCTTTAACTTAACCTTTGCTTCTAGGCAAAGATTGTTGATAGAAAATTCTGCTCCTCCCAGGAGAGTCATTGCCCATTCGAAGAGGCACACTGAAACTTCTTCTTACCCCAGACACATACCTAGATATTATTCTTATACATGGCAGGAGAATGGCCACTGGTTTAGAGCAGGCCTATGTGTCTGCAAATGTTGAATACATTTCAGCTTTTCTACCATAAGACCTTAATTTCAGAGATTTATAACCAGTGTAAATCTGCCTTGAACAGAAGCCTGACACAAAATTACTTTGGTCAGTAGCAATTTTTTAAAGTTTTGGACTAAGTGCCTTTTATTCAACTTTACAACCCCTCTCCCTCAAAATTAAATAAAGCAAAGCTTCTTAAGATTTACCTATAGGCTACAAATTCCTCACACTCACACACATGTGTGTACACATGCACACTAGTGCACACTCCCAGGATCAATACTATTATCTCTTAGCCCTTCAGGAGCAGAGTCTACGCCTCAGTGTGGATCTGAGTGAATATTCAGAGAGGTGACTGGTTGGAGTATGCTGCGCCCCAGCACAGATCCCTGTAAGCAATGTGCTGGGCCCAGGACAGGAAACCATCCATGCACAGATGACATCCCAGCCTTCTGAACACGCCACTTGGTGAGTCTTAGGGAGTAGCAGGATGAGGAATGAGGCTTATAAGCAAGCTACAGCTAAGGAGATATTGGGATGTACATGCTTCTGTCACACACCTAGGAGGCTGGAGGCAATGGGGACCAGGAAACCACCATCAAAAGAAGGAGAATAAATAAGAAAAATAATGAAACTGTGAATAAACGACCCAGCATGCAGGAGCATTCTTAAGTGACTTATACAGATAAATTTACATACACCTCATCGGGAGCACACAAGGTAGGTGACTTGGCTTCCCTCCTTTTCAGATGAGAGCTTGGTTAATAAAATTACACCAAATCACACAGCCAGAATCCAAATAGTTCCTGAGTCTGTGTCGGACCTACTAATGCGCAAAGTACTCTCTCCAAAATAGCGAGCTTATTATTCCACCCCAATGCTCAGAAATTGTTTATGATAATGAGAATCATGATAGTAATAACAGCTGATATTGATGGGACTCTGGTTTGGTCTTATATTTTCTCTCTCTGTCTCTGTCTGTGTGTGTGTGTGTGTGTGTGTGTGTGTGTGTGTGTGTGTATGTGTGTGTGCGCACACACGGATGGATATTTGTGGAAGCCAGAGTATTACTTTATATTTTGAGGCAGTGACTTTCACTGAGCTGGGAGCTCACTGGTCCAGCTACACAAACTTGGCAGCAAGCTTCAGGGAACATCATGTCTACTTCTGCTGGGTATCACCACACCAGCTTTGTAGGCTAGGACTGGGTGTCTGAACTCAGGTCTTCATGATGGAGCAGCAAGCACTTTACGTACTTAGTCACCTCCTTTATGTTTACATTCTCTCCCTCAATTCAGCCTTCACAATATTGTGGTGAACACTGTGGTGGTATATTGGAAGTATACAGAAGAACAAACTGAGATATAAATCCCTGGTTAATAAGAAGAAACTGGAAATGGCCCCTCCCAACCACATCTGGTGACGCAGAGCGGCATCTACTAACTTCACAATACCTACTCCTCAGACAGATGTGGTTTTCAGCAGAATACATATAAGTCCACTGCACCAACAATTTCCTACTCTCTGATTTCCCATGTTCTGCACCAAACCTATCTTCAGGATAGCGTGAATCCTCCTTTCTCTGTCTAGTGTGCTGTTCGAAGTCCTTCAGTTTCCTTGGTGATTTTCCCTGGAGACTCTTAAGCATACTCAAGCCATCCCAAGACTATGCAGCATTTGAAGTTTCCCTTTAAATCGTAGGCCTCAGTTTCTAATTCTACCCACACCCATAAATGTTTGAATAACTAAGGGGTCACCTCTCTTTCCTCGGGCCCCAGAAAAGGAAAGTGACCTAAACTCCTTCAGGAGATTCAAGAAATGGATTGGTTCTGACTAGAAGAATTTTTTTCCCATGCTGACTATGGATGCCAGAGGCAGAAATTTCAGATGAGTATGTGGTACATTATCTGCTGCTATTACCATCCTACCATGGCTGAAAGAAAGAGGCTATTAAACATAATACATAAAATAACATTTAGTAAGGAAATCTGGATAATTACTTAGTGAAGAGGACATTGAGTCAGGTTCTAAGCCACTGCTCCACGTTGTGAATGGCATCACTTATGTCTTAAGTTAAATTGAGTAAAGCTGCCTAAGCACTCCCTTAAAGAACACCTGGAAGCAATGGGCTGGAGGAGCTCATCCATCTCGATTTGCTGCAGGCCTAAGGAGCTGGTCCTAAGTATCGGGCCTTGCCACCTAGTCCTCTCTGGACTGAGGTGTCTCAAGTTGATCAGGACACTCAGCCCAACAGGGAATAAAGGTACTGCTGGCATGCACTGGAGGTTTAAGCTGAAACCAGAGGGTTACTCCCTTGCCTTCTCTGGCTTGGTAGGCATTAAAATACATTCATAATTAGAGCAGACAGACAGGATAATGAGCAGAGTCTACTATATGGGCTCAGAGAACATTAGAGCTGATTAAGCTCCCACAATACACTGTGATCTCCAGAGGCCATGGATCATACTACCACACTAAGTCCTTCATTACATCTCATGCAGAAAAAGTCATCCATTCCAGCCCCATGGCTTTAAATGTCACATACACACTCATTGCAATTGCCAAAGTTTTCTCTCAGCTCAACTTTTCCCCATGGAACCCCATCCGATTCAGTCACCTTTTATACCGAAATACAGACGGCTCATAGGTACCTCATACTTAAGATGACCACAGATCACTTAATTTGCACAAGCCATTCTCACTTTACCAGGTTCTCCAAGGTAACAAGCAGCACCTCTATTCTTCCTGTTCATTCCATCTCCAAGATGTCTTTTTCTGTTTCTGTTTTTCTTTATATGAAATAGGGTCTATACAGTTCAGGCTAGTCTGAACTCATGGTAATTCTCCTGGCTCAGTCTCCCAAGTACTGGTGTTGAAATTACAGGCATGAGCCACCACACCCACCTTCTACCATGCTGCTTCTGATCCTCCCTTCTAAGTATTTAGACTGTGGCCTTGTCTCAACATCCATGTGGCTGCCATCTTCATTCACATCAGCATTGTTTCTTACCTGCACTGTCAGGATGGCCTCCTGATGAGTCACTATGCCGCTACTTAGCTTTCTACTGGTTTCCCCTCACAACACATATGTCACTGTTAAGGGATCACATTGGATTCAAACCTAAGGTGAATCACATCAAATCCTCCCAAATGCTCTCTTTCTGTTCCCAAATAAAACACAGCTTACAAGGCCTTGTATGACCCAGCCTAAGAGACACCACCTCACTTATCCCGAATACCCAGCCACACTACAAATCAACTACCAGCTCCTCCCCTGAGCACCTGCCTGTCTGTTGCCTCCACAGGCAACAGACCCACCTTCCCCCCTCAGAACATCCTCCTCCTTCCAGACGCAGACAGATATACATGTTTATTGTATTCCTGATCATCCCTCCACCATCACTGCCACACGGAAGTTTGAGCTTTCACCTTGTTTTTCTTCCTGTTTCAGTCCTTGCTGTTTCCTGAACCTAGGAGCTAACACAGAATCCTGGGGAATGTTTGTCCATTTAGCATGTTATGGAGCCAGCACTAACTGCTCATTTGCTAAGAGTCTGTACTTCCAGATGGGAGCAGCCTCTCAGCATGAAAGCCAATTTCTTCTTGCACTGTATAATTCTACTACTCAAAACCAACCGAGCACATCTGCACATTTATGTAGCATTTTATACTATGTAAAGCACTTTCACATATAATTACCTCAATTTTTCAATACATCTTGCTTCAACACTATGATCTAGGTAGCTCAGACAGGTCAGACCCAAAAAGAAGGTGTTAACTTCAAATTCAAGAGCTTTTATCCATTCTGGCTGGTAAAACAAACTACAGTAAATGGAAGGCTTGTATTCACAACTTACCTCTTGTAGCCTTGAAGTCTGAAAAGTCAAAGATACAGCTGCAGCAGATGTAGTGTGGATCTGATTTCTGGTTTACAGATAGTGCCTTCTGGTGACTTCACATGGGCATTGGTCCAGTTCCCGAGAGTTATGTTCCCATGATCTAATCACCTCCAGAGACCCAGCCTCCTAATACATTACCTTAGTGACTACTTTCAACACATCATTAAAGAAGACACAGCATTCACAGCTCAGCCTCTGTCTTGACCCTCAGATCTCCATACCTGCTTCCCACACTTTCCAAGTCTGTGTGAAATGCTGGCATGCCAGATGGGACTGTGAAAGGGAAATTCTTGACTCCTGTGGACTCACAAGATCATGAGCAGATACATGTAGGACTTGAAGAAGACAAGACAAGCAAGCATGTGATATGTTCCTAGCAGAAGCATCTCTAGAGAAACAGAACTGGACTCTTCATCCAGTGAAGAAGCAAATGACATTTTACTCCACATGGGCGCCATCACCACCAGTGGGAGGCCTCCTCAAGATCCTGGAACAAAAGCTAACATTCAGACCAGAAGAGCAAGAGCCCAACTCTGGCTCCCTTCCACCAAAATTGACAGCAGAGCTTTTAGAAAGTTCCAGTGGCCAGCCTTTCCCTGGCTTATTAATTCAGAAGGCTGTGGGCAGAGCCTAAGCCCTGGTATTTTGTTTAAAGTTCTCTAGGTGATAATAAAAGATAACTGATGTTGCCAAGCACCAGACACCAAGGCAGAGCTCCATCATTAAGGTGCTTTTACTTGTATCAGTTCCTTAAATTATCTGAAAGAGCTGGAGTGATAGGCAGGGTGGGTATCACTGCACCCAAGCTAGACACAGAGAAACTGAGACTTGGAGGGATGGACCCACCCATGTACACAGTCCATTTATTTGCTATCAACTGAAAAGTGTCTCAATTGAGCAGTGAATTCTCAGCAGTGAGTCACAAATGCTAGTAGGTCTACCAATTAATTACCTGGGGTTCCTGTGGAAATACTGATTCAGAGTTTAACAGGCAAAGGATGGAGCCCAGGAATCTGCATCTCTAACAAGCTCCAGGGATATATGGATGGTGTGGGGTTTGGCAATGTGTGTGTGTGTGTGTGTGTGTGTGTGTGTGTGTGTGAATGTGCGCGCACGTGCAAGTTTGTGCTTATGTATGTGGAGGCTGGAGGTGGACACTGGGTATCTTCGTCAATCTCTCTACATCTTAATGTTTGAGTGAGACTAAATTGGAAGCTTACTGACTAGCCTGGCTGGCCAGTAAACCCCAAATATCCTCCTGTCTCTGCCTCCTCAGTTCTGAAATTCCACATGCATACTGCCATGCCCTACTTCCTGCACAGTTGCTGTGACTGAAGCCAGGCCCTCCCTCAGACTTGCTTTGTTTCTCTGAGCTAGTTCCCAACCCCAAAACCATTTTGGATTGTTCATGTAGGGAAGGTTAGGAATCTCTTAGTGGCTGCCTGGTGGTTCCTTCTACACTATCCAAATTCCAAGCACCACCTGGCTGCCCCTACCCAACGTCCTACCTTTGTGTGGCATCAGTCAATCTGTTAAGAGTCTGTGAAGCAAAGTGAAGAACCCTTTATTCTCACCATCTCCCTCTCTTCTCTTCTCTTCTCTGCTCCTCTTCTCTCTACCTACCCTCTCTCTTCATGACCCCCACATGACCCTCTTGTCCATTCAAAACACGCAGCCATTAGACCGACCTATCACCAGCATGGTTAGCAAGCCCTTTGCTGCTCATCATCTGTCAAGTGGGAAATGATGGCACCCCAACACCACATTTCCCCACATTACTTCTTCATTATTCGAGGGAGGGCAAACTATCCTCAAGGTAATTTTTAATGTTTTGTGCGCCTCTTAAATATCACCCACCACATATATATAGCAAAGGGCTTCAAATGACTGCCTAAGAATTCCATTTCAGGCTTAAATCTTTAAATACACTTATGAATTTTTGACTTTGACAGATAGCCCAATGTCTCTCCTCTCATGGTGGAAATAGATCCCAGTGACTCCTCGTTAATGCCATCTCCTGGAGGACCTCTCCTTCTGACATGGCCTTCTATCTTGGGAGTCAGAGCCCGAGTCTGCTTGCCATGAGGTAGTCCTGAGTCTTTAGTCCTTGGATCCTAAAACAGACACAGGCTGATCTGGAACTTAGGATAAAGATTCCAGGCTTCTACTGATGTAAAATAGCATGTTGTGTTTTCTTGAATTAGCCCTTTGAGGCACCAACAGTTGAAACTCCCTCTAGGTAACTTCAGTCAACTTCCTTTCAGGTCTGTCTTGAAGTTTTGTCCACTATGGTGACTCAAGTCATGTCAGTTGACTTCCACAGCTGTGGTTGAGCCATGTAGTCCAAGAGTCATGAAATATTACCGTGTGTTAGAAAGGGTTGTCTCTCAAGGTTGGGGCCAGGTCTGGACCAGGCTGGCTTTAAACTAACTGTATAGCCCAGGCAGGTCTTGAACTTGCAATCTTCCTGCCTCAGCATCCCAAGTACCTGGGCTTATAAGCCCTCTCTACCAGGCCAGCTTTCGTGAGGCAATTTGAAGGTAGGATGTTCCAGAGACAACCTGTGTTTTTCTTGGTTTTCTTTGCATTCTCATTCCCTTTATCATTTACCACAATCTTGAATGAGTGGACACTTTATTTTCCATCTCTTTGCTAAGGGCAAGTTAGCCATGCTATGAGGAACTGAATCTGACTACACAAATAGGTGTATTGATGACTTGATCGCTCTTTGTACATTTGAAGTATGACATCTTTACTCTTCTGTCATCAAGCAGAAGTAATTAAGAACAATCAAGTGGGTGTTAATTGGATATCATGAAACAATCTCCAGTCAGCCCGAGCCCACTATTTGCCTCCTACTGGTAATTATGAACACTAAACACCCCTGCTAATCAGCTGCTTCTTACCCAGGCTAAACAGATCTAGTATTTATCCAGCTGATGGCTTGTTTTGTCTGCAATTTAGTCTGGTTTAAGCTAGGAAACTCATCATTTGCCAAACTGTCACCAGTGGCTGGAAAGAACCAGGGATACAAAGCTCCCAGTGACAGTGGTTCAGTGTATATCGTCAGTGAGGAAAAGGCAGACAGTAATGAACTGACCATCAGCGGTAACTGTGCCTGAACACATAGATTGAGGGGGAGCAAATGTGTGAGTCCTATTGGAAAGGACTTAAGGGCTGTGAACTCATATGCCCAAGGTTTGGTGAGCCGGCTTCTACACATAAGTCTCAGAACTCTAGCTTCTTCTTTAGAACCATCCCTGGGCTTCCTCATCACAGATTCCTAACACTCATGACAGGCAGTGTGAGCTGGGGCCTGGCCTTTGATCGCATGACTCTGGGAGCCTCACTGGACTCGGATTACAGTAGGGAACTAAAAGTGTCTTCTTGAGAGGGACCATTAGAAACGTATTACTGGCTATTAAGCAGATGGCTAGATGTTTTTAAAGGGCTCTTACATAGTAATAGAATCCAGAGTCATTGGCTCTATTTATTACTCTCCCAAGAAAATGGGGGGGGGGGGATGGAATGTTTGTTCCAGGGGTGGTTAATTTCATTCTCCCTGAATGGCCAGGAGCCACAAATAGTCTACAAACCAGCAGCTGGAAACTGAGTTTTACAACAGGCTTTTGAACAAGGTGACTGAAGTTCACAGGCTTTCTTCCTCCTCAGACCCAGGGAGGCCGAATTCCAAAGGAAAATCCACTGGCCTCAGAAAACAGACGGAGCAACATGGAAAGAGCCATCACAGCTATTCAATGTCCACTTGGAAATACGAAGCAGCCTTAACTAACTACAACCGAATGAGTGTAGCTGTGTTCTAATAAAACTTTATTTACAACAACAGGTCACAGTAAGGTTTGTCAATATAAGCATCACAGTTCCCTAACTCTCATGTCAGCCATGGTAAGACCTGCTGAAAATTTGCAGGAAACAAATGTACCTGCCTAGACCTCCATTAAGATCCTCTATTTTAATTCACAAGGAGGACAAGATCTCATTTTCTCTAATAGATACATTTCTGAAAATATACTTGAATCAGTATATTCCAAACTGCATCTCATGTTTCCATTAATGCGTATCGTATGTAAAGTTTAATCCTTACTTAGGAACCTTATTCTATTACTACAATAAATATAAAGTCACTATCCTTCTACAAGTTAATCTTCCCAGGGCTTCATAAACAATACTAGATTTTGCCATCAATTATTCAAAGTTATTTAACCTCCATGATCAATTCATATGAAAATATACTTTTATATAAGGATGTAATTTTATTTGTGGATTTGTAAGATTCTTTTCAAATTCCACATTCACAGTTTCAATATCCAACCTGCTTAATAATGAGCTTGTCCATTTATGATTATGTATTTGGTGAAAAAAAAAAAAAAACCTGCCTGTTCTAGGTCTCCTATCAACCAGAGGCCCTAAGTTACCACAACAGACACAATCGACTATTATGAAATCCGAATGGATTTAATTGACTCTCATTGTCAAGTAGAAAGCCACAATGACCTAGGAGTGAAGAAACCTGTCCTCATTCTTTTCCTAAATATCTGTGTGACCTAAGATACAACACTTACCCTCTCTGAGCCTCAACTGCCTTTGAAAAATGAAGGAGCTGGAACAGAGGAAAGCCAGAGTCACCTTCAAGGTTTTAATAGTCTCCGGTCAGTGGATAGGAAACAACTTAATTAGCTCATTTGATTACAGGGTAATAACAATGAGGCCAAGGGAGCCAGTTCAATAGCCACGCAAGGCTGGCTAGCTTTAAATAGAGAAAAGTACTGTGGCAGAGATGGAAGAAACTGGACTTGATTGACTGGGGGCGGGGTGCAGCTGCATCAGTCCTTTCTCAGGCAGCAATACTGCGGAGAGGTGACAGGAGAGGGAGACAGCTTCCTGTGATGAACAATACCAGGCAAGTTCACTCTGATTGCTGACTCTGTGGCTGTACATTTTACCCCATCATGTGGTACAGAGCCATGCCTTCTGAAGCATGTCAGGGGCCAGGCCTTCAATACCTGGCTGGTATGCAGTGCATACTATATATGATTGGCTATGTGCATTCCACAACTTCCGTACTGGCTCACAAAGTACAGAGCAACTCCACACTGGGTGCCTTGACAACTTATACAGACATTCCCATATGCTTGAGCTCCATTTCTGTTTCACCATGGCATAGGCTGGCAGCCATTTGCAGACCAATGGCAATACATTGTTGTTACATGAAACAGATTCCACATAGCTCATAGGTGAAAGAAAATAAAAAATGGTTCATCTTACCCTTAAGATTTTTATTGTCTTCTCTTAACTTTAGTAAATGCAAATGCCCATTTCCACATCGTGGTTTTGGTCATTCAACAACGTTTATTCAGCAGCTGCTATGAGTCCTGGGAGTGACTAGTAAATAGTCTAGTGCTGGCCTTTGTTTGAATGGAGTATGGGGCATGCATGGAAGCAAGCATGTCTAGGCATGCGTATGCACTATGCAAAATCTACACCAAGTTCATGAAGGAGAGAGAAAATGGATTCTGACACCTGCAATTCTGCAAACCTTTTCCATATTTTACCTCAGTTTATTAAACACCATAGGCTCTCCATAATCTGATGGTGTGTTAGATGACAAAAACAAAACAAAAAGAACAAAACACCTAAGGTTCAGAGAACACCATTGAAGAGGGGACAGTAAGATTGTTAAGAGCCAGAAGACACAACAGAAGAAATTCTGTTGTGAGATCATGTGTCCCAGAAATGACAGAGTAGTTTCAACCATGATACTTCTGCAATATGGCTGCCTAAACAGGATGTGAACAATGACCAATGGGCACATTATCATGGAAGGGGGAGATCTCATGGGGCCTGACCACCGTAGACAAAATGCTATATAATCAATTAAGCTTATAGTTGAAAGGAGAATTAATAGCTCCAGGGATGACCCCCTACTAGGTTGTCTAATTGCAAGT
>JADRCH010000330.1:1221132-1236469 GCA_019843965.1 Rhynchomys soricoides
CTTCCTGCTGCTGCTGCTTCCTGCTCCTGCTGCTTCCTGCTGCTGCTTTTGCTGGTTGCTGTATTGCTGGTTGCTGGTTGCTGATTGCCATTCACTGTTTGCTGGATTGCTGGTTTACTATGGCTGGGTGCTGCTTGGAGATATCCTGACAATAAAAATTGAACTTGTCCCAAAGGAACTCAACACCCCTAATCAGCAGGAAGTAGTCTAAAGAGATCTATACCCCTTTTCCTTCTAACCTTCTTTCTCTTCTACTAGTATTGGGGGGTTGGAAGGGACTGGGGTGGAAAAGGGTGGTAGATACAAGAACCCAATTAAGTAGCTGAAATGTATGGTTATAGGGATCGTTATTGCAGGCTTTCTGACTTAGCTGCCCACCTACTCAGCCAAAATAGTCACATCCAATCATGTGGCCTAGAAGCATTTCTACACCTCCTATCTTCACTCTTTGGTAGGTTTCCCAGGAAGAACAAAGTACACAAGCTCAACCATCACAGAGCACCAGGACTGGAAAACACTGGCTTCTTGAAGGTCAGATACCTAAATGAGTCAGCTTCTTTGCATCTAGGCAGATTAACAAAAGCACCCAAAAGAGGATACATCATCTACAGTCAGCCTAAAAGCTCCAGTCCAGGTAGTCCACCGAACCCAGACAACACTAAGAAAGAAGATCCATCTGTAATGAACATGTTCAGATGTGTATCTTGGTCATATTATCTAACAATATGGCATAACTTTACCTACATAATGTTCACATTGCATTATGTATTGCTAGTTATCTAGAGATGAGTTAACGTTCACAGGAGGATATGTATACGTTACAGGTAAATACAGTATCCAGTGATCTAAGGGACTTGAGCAGCTGTGAATTCGGGTATCCACAGGAAATCCAGGAATCCGTTCCCTGCATACAACCAGGGACAGTTATATGTAGCTATGCCTAAATATCAAGGGGACTTCAGTGAATCAGTTGGCCGGAACTTCCTGGGTAAAGAGAATAGCCCCATTTGTTCATCTCACAAAGGAATTGTGTGAATCCTATTTGACCCTTGTTTTTCCAATCTAGGATCTCAATTTAGCTAGCTCTAAAAATGTTTTAGGGCTCACACCGAAATTTGTAAAATGTCAGCATGAAAACTTTAATTGAGTTATTAGCAATATCTCTTCTTTGAATGACCTTTTAGTACTCCTTGTAACATATCACCACCTTTTACTACCTTCAGACTGACAGATTCTAATATATTCCTCCTTCCTAGATGATATCATCTGTCCTTGGGTAGAATTAACTAAAGCATTCTACATTCAGAAACTGACATTAAAACAGAGACCCAGATTTGTAACATCTGCTGTTATAAACAGTTTCCATACATTGGCTTTTAAAAATGACTCCAGGAAATGCATACTAGTCCTTGGTCATGGATGATATGCAAACATAGGAATATGAGTGACTAACAGTGACATAGGGGAACAACTTTAAAATTAGTGTAACCACTATACCCACAGTATAAATGCAGGAGGGTATTGCTAACACTGGTGAATTTCACATTGAAGTTAGTAATCACAAGTGTAAACGAAGCTAACTGCAGCAAGGAATTACAAGGATGGATGGCAAACTGCTGCTCAAGCAACTCTCCCATGCTTGACAGAGGGACTACAGAAAATATACCTCCGTCATCTCTGGGATGCAGACATTTCACAACATCCCAATGTAGATGCCTTGGTTTAGTTTAGTCTGATTGTCAACTTGACAGGACCTTGAATCACCATGAAGACAAATCTCAGGGCATGGCTGTGAGGGATTATGTAGATTAGGTTAATTGCAGGGGGAGACCTATGCTAAATGTGAGTGGTGCCATTCCACAGGCTGGGAATCCTAGATTGTATAAAAAGGATAAAGCCAGATGAGCATTAGATTAATTTTCCTCTGTTTCTGTGGTGTGTATACGTGCATGTTTGCATGTGTGTAGGTAGACACACATGTATGCACATGTGTGTATATGCATGTGGATTGTGCATAGCCCAAGGTTGATGTTGGGACCCATCACTAACTATTCTTCTACCTTACTTACTGAAGCAGGCTTTCTCTGTCAAACCTAGAGCTTCCCAATATAGCTACTTTTGCCAGATTGCTCTGGAGATATCTCTCAACCCCTGAGTCTAGAACTTCAGATAAGTTACCATGGCCACACTTAGGACCACACAACATTCTCTCTTCTTCTTAACTGCACATGCAATGGGGCCAGCTACCTAAGTTTTCTGTGCCATGCATTCCTGGCCATGATGGACTGTATTCTTTTGAACTGAAAGACAAAACAAAACCCTTCTCCCTAATTGTATTCAGCCACAACAACCAGAAAAGTAGCAAATACACAATGGGAAAAGTTTATCTGTACAGCATGTAGATATAGACAGGTATATTCAGAGTTGAGAAAAAAAGAAAATCTTGTCTCCCAAATCCTCAACCTCTTACTCTCTGGACTTCAGTGACTCGTATGAAACAATACAACCCTTTCCTCATACCCACATCATAGCAACCAAAATCACTGCTACTGTTTTGTCAGAGTCAGGTGAAGTGTGGGTGATAAGGTCACTCTCTGGGGTAGGGAACTGAGGGCTAACCTGACCAAGAGACTGCTGCCTCTTAGGAGTCACCTGAAGAACAGATGTGCCTTCAGATGAGAGAGAAGACACAGACAAGTATGGGAGAAAAGCCTGTACTAGTCCAGACTTGGAAAGTGTTGAGTATCTTGAAACATAATCTTGGTACTATGAATTAAGAAAACATGTTCCACAGAAAGTACAAGGTAACTCTAGACAGATGGATGATTGCCTGAGCAGCAGGCAGCACTGGCCATGGCAGAGCAAGAGTCCTGTGAAGTAGAGCTCTATCCGCTGGACTGAGGGATCTCTTGCAGCTCTCTTGCTACCCCTTTGCCTATACTCCATGGTATTTGGAATCAGTCTGTCTTGTGTGTTAAGGATGAAGAAAACAACTTACCCTCAGGGACCAGTGTGTCAGGACTAACTAGGAAATGAAAATAACTGGATCAGCAGTACCTGCTCACCAAGACCCTCTCACTAAACATCGATGGTTATGAGTTTTGCTCTAAGTAAGGTAGCATTTCTTTAAACTGTCTCCAAGAATTAAAATCATGATCGCCTTGTCAGTCCTCTGAGTTAGTGTACTAGTTAGATTAATCTGGAACCGGTTGATGGGTCAGAATACTGATAGCATGCTAGCAATGCATTTCATTTATCCACTCAACTTACTGATCCATTCATTAGGAGCTCAACACTGATTAGGAAGGGGAGCTGTATGCATGCACAGGATACAAGTCATGCTCCTGGAAACTCATATGCTATGAAGAAACAACCCAGTCCCAACAGTAAGTTAGGCAGAGACTCCCTTGAAGGGAATTGTTCTAGTTCTAGGGAATTCTTGGAAGGATGTTTCCATAGCCTGAGAGAATTAGCTGTCTCCATGGCTCATACATGAGACCAGCCTGCTCCTGAGATGTCATGTTATAGAAAGAGATTTGGGAAATCAGTAAAAGGAAAGTGAATTTCTTTTGATGAGGAAAGGGGATTACTAAGCCCAGCACCACTGGACTCTCTACACCTAACAGGATGAAGGCATAAGTGGTAGAAGAGTGTGCCCCTCCACCATCCTAGGTAGACTGTACATTCCAGCCTCTCTGCAATATCATCTACCTATCTCCATCTCTCTTGTGTATAAAAGCCTCAGCCTCAGATGATTCTGTTCTCTGAAAGCACTATAAATTCTGACAATGTTTTAAGGCACCGTGTTGTAGAAGGAAGATTTATTAATGAAGCAGGGATACTAGCATTTCCCTGAAACCGCATTCATCATCCCATAAGCAGTTCCATTCCTTTCGACAAGTCCCAACTGTCTTAGACTTTGGTTTCCTCATCTGTGAAGAAGGGTCACTATTTCATATTAGACCAAAATCACAGACTTGTTCCAAGGCCCATCTGATACAACAGAGAGAAAAGGGTTCTCTAAGACAAGCATAGTTGCCAGAACCACTCTGTCTCAAAATAAAGTCTGACCTTGTGAAGTCACACAAGCATCTAGATGCCTGGCCCTTCTGCCCCTTTCTTAAGGATGTGATGACACTGTTGAATGTCCCTCTTCATCTCTCTTGCTTTTTAGAGACTTGCCCCAAAAGATCACTCATATCTACTCTCTGGCATCATTCTGAAGTGAAAGGTGCTACTGTCTCCTCTAACTCTCTGGATATAGATGGCCCTGGACACTTGATTCTCCACATTTGCACTTTACTTTTCCACATCGATCGGAGTGAAGCCCAAAGCATGGTGCAAAGTGCTCACTTCACTGAACCATCTACTGGTGGCCAGCTCTTTGTCTAGAACAGACTTGCTGGATAGAGCAGGATGAGAAAAAAAGCTTGGGACATATGTGGACATCTGGAACAGTTCTCTACACCCAAGCTGGTAGGTAGAGAAACACAAGAAAATCTGTCTGTCCTGAGAACATTTGTGTCACTTGGCCATTCCACCTCTCTCTGGAACCACTTTCCCCAATCTGTATACCAGATCTGATACTAATAAGGAATGATGAATTTAGTCACAGCTCTGCTACTTCTCCCTGTGACAACTCCCCATTGATGCCAGCAGCTGGAAGATGGCCAGGATATAGAGATAAAAGCTAAATAAAATGACGATAAAGCCCCTTGGAAATACACAGGCACTATCAATGCACTAAATAATAATCACTCTTATGTGGACACCCTGCCAACCTTCTTATGGAAAGATTTAAATGGCACCTGCTCCAAAGGAGTCACTTGGGTCTAGATAGCAGAGAGCCACAGACCTCGTATTCCCACAAAGTAACCCACACTGCTCAGACCTCGGGTTTTATAACAAAGACACTGTCAAGAATTGAAAACCCAAATAACAAAGCCAGATGGGATTGTTAAACATTTACTCTAAACTTTTCATTATGGGTTTATATTCTTCTCAAATATTTCATTGAGCCTTTTTTCTTCTCTCTGGTTTAAAACTCAATCAGTAAAAGGAGCGATTCGAAGGCAATAATGTAGAAACAAAAGGGGAGATTAAATACAAATTACGCTTTCATTTGTACTGTTTTTCCAGACTGAATTAAAGTGATGGAGCTAACTTTGGTGTAAAGTAAATTTTACAGCTGTTAGAAATGATAGAATGTAAATTGGATTATACTATTTAAATATTTTACAAATAATTGAAATGGCTTTCTTATAAGTTATGTTTCCAATATTCACATTCAAACCCAGTAGATCATGCTGACTGGCTGCAGATATATATCCTTTCTTCTACTTGGTATTTCTTCCATTACCAAAATGAAACATGAGGAAATTCACACAGAGATAGGTCGGGGGGCACCAGTTAAGAGAATGGGAATGCAGAGGCGGGATGATATAATTTAACCTATTCAAATTAATTCATTCCAACAGATATTTATTGATTATAGGGCAGTGAGCAAAGCACTGGACACAATGAGGGAGTAACCAACCTTGCCCTGAAGGTACTTACTGTCTCCAAGATGGAAAGAAGACGAGTAGAATGAAATCATACTGTACAAAATTGAATAATGCAATGCTTTCCAGACAAGAAGGGAGAAAGGGGGATGGTTTGAGAGGTGGGCTCAAAAAGGCTTTATAGCAATGATAGTATCAGGCAGGACACATGACCCAGTTGGTAAAGTGGTCACACAACCCAGAGGAACTGAATTCAGATCCCCAGCACCCACATAAAAGTTGGAAATGGTGGCATAAGTCTATAGTGCTGGTGTTGGGCAAGTGGAGAGGGCCAGGTACTTGGCACACTCTGGCCAGCCTACCTGTTTAAACCAGTGAGCTCTAGATTTAGAGAGAAACTAGGTCTTAAAAAGGAAGGTAGAGAGTAGTTGAGGAAAGGCATCCACCATCAATCTTTGACACCCTCCCCAGCCCTTGAGCACTACCATACCGTGCGCGCGCGCGCGCGCACACACACACACACACACACACACACACACACACACAAAGAAAAGATAGTATTTAAACTAGGTCTTAAAAACTGGACAGGGTTTCCATTGGTAAACAAAGAAACAAGGCATGAAGGAAGCATAAAAAAAGACAAACAAGGAGCATTAGTTTGTAGAAATGAGGAAATATGAGCTACATAGAGAACAGAGTCTAGAACAAGTCAGAAAGCATAGGTGCCTAGAAAAACTAATAAGATAGATTCCTTCAGCCTCTCATCCAGCATCAATTAATTATCCCCATGCCAATATGATCTGTGGGGGATATAAAGAATTCCAAGCCAGATCATGCCTCTTGAGAAATTTATGTTTTACCAAATAAGTACAAACACAGAAGAAAATGCAGAAAGCTGAACAGGATGGCAAGGATGGGGTGTTTCTGAGTTTCTGAAAGTATACTGGGGGAAAACTGTGCCATGAGGCATCCAGAAGGATGAGTGCCTGTAGATGACCATGCCAGTGATGGCCATGAGCTATGAATGAGGAAATAAAACACATTCTTTTTCAGTTCTAATTCTGTCATGAATTTGTTTGTATGTTTGTTTGTTTGGGGTTTGGGTTTTGCTTTTAGATATAGGGTTTCTCTGTGTAGTCCTGGCTGTCCTGGAACTCACTATGTAGATCAGGCTGGCCTCCAACTCACAGAGATTCCCTGCCTCTGCCTCCTATGTGCTGAGATTAAAGGTGTGCACCACTACCATCCAGCCAGTCATGAAATATTTGTTTTTGATAATGGTTTAGTGCCTAGAAATATATTCAATAGTAAAATCATAAAACCCCACGTGAAACTCCATAGATTTTGAAGTACCATTTTGAACTACATAGGAGTTCATTGAGATTTAAGTCTGGTTAATTCTGGTAGGTGATTTTTTTTATTTGCAAATTTTTTATAATAAAGTATATAAAATCAATAATGAAAATAGTTCTGTTCTTCTTTTAAAACATTTAAAAAATGTAAAAGCCATTCTTGGCCCAAAATTCCCAGAAATATATGGTGGCCAGGCACGGCTTTCAGGTGACATTTTTTTCCTGCCCCAGGACATGAGGGCCTTAGATGAGAGATATGGATAGCCTCATCAAATAAGGGAAGCAAGAGACAAAGGGGGGGGGGCACAATGCGGGTTGGGGAGAGAGAAGTAGGAATGGGTTTGTTTTAAATAGGGAAAACAAGATTATCAGGGAATCAGAACTTATCTTGAAGAAGGATGAACGATGCATAAGAATATGGAAAAGGGGGGTGGACCAGAGTTCTGCCTCCTACAGGGGAGGGATGATGGAAGAGCGAACCTGGCTAAAGAAGAAACTTCCTTGGAGACAGATGGTGAGATGGGAAGACAAGCTAGATCAGATTACAGAGGACCTGAAGTCCCTGCAAGCAAACTTCACACTCCATTAGGTAAGCAATGAGGGGCTATGGAAGAGCTGAGGAACACAATTCAGGAACCATCATGCACCAGCCACTGACACGAAACAAATAAGGGAGCGCTCTGTGTACATATTTACATAATGTGGGTGTGACCAGAATAGAGGTACCAAACACATGTCACATTCTCTAACATCCTCAGAGCCCACAGCCTGGACCCACAAGTTGAGGTCCGACTGGAGGTGGAACATGGTAACTTGAACTATCTCCTATCTTAACTTCACCACAGATCAGCTACGTGATCTCTGACAGGTATGTGACATCCTCATATATCTGCCCTGAGCTTTCTCATGGACAAGTGGAAAGCAGAATATCGTATGTTCCTTGGAGATCAGTAGCAAGGATAGAAAGAGCTCATGGGAAGGAAAATAGTCTAAAAGTGTTGCAGGCTACACTGATGGGACACAGCACAGTAGCTTAGAGTCCTTGATGCCGTTTGCCAGAGCATCTCTAGATGCCTCCTTCCCTTGTGGCATAAGCTTCCTCCCTTTGGGAGGAGAATCAGCAATATCAACAGGACTCACCTTGTCCAAAGGCCAACTGCAGCCCCTATACCTTGCCTTTATTCTTATTCACAAAGCTTACACCTCTGTGGGTGAAGAGGAGATTCTTTCTAGAAACTGTGAGATGAAGCCATTCACTCAGAACAGTATTGCATGTGCTAAGGGCCATGGGGAAGACCTGTTGTGAGCACACCTCAGGTGGGCACCAAAGGCCTGCTTGGAGAAAATAGACAGGGGGCCAGGGCTTTGCAGGTAAGTAACACAGCTTCAGTCACTCTGGCATTTAGTTGCTCTGGGAGGAAAAGCCGAAGTAAGACACAAGCTTGAAGACTTGAATTTGGATTCCTGGCAGTGGAATAAAAAGCCAGCCTGTGAGCTCAGTACTAGGTGATAGAGTCATAAGAATTTCTGAGCTTGCTATCTAGATAGCAGAGAAGCATCAGTGAGCTCCGGGTTCAGTGAGAGACCCTGCCTCAAAAATAAGGTAAGGAGTAAGGAGAGATAGTTGATGTCAACAACTGACTTCTACAGGAACATGCACACATGTAGCTGTGCACCTGTGCATACATGTGCACACAGACATGTACACGCATATACCAAACAAAAAATAAACAATGATTTTTTTTTTAAGTAGGAAACTTAAGAGTCTATAAAAGATGAAAAGATAAAAGACTTTATTTCTTCTTGGACAACTGAGCTTCAAAAGACCTAGTATCAACAACAAGCAGCAGCATCAACAAGAAGAACCAATGAATGAAAAGCCCTTAGCCGGGCAGTGGTGGCTCACGCCTTTAATCCCAGCACTTGGGAGGCAGAGGCAGGCAGATTTCTGAGTTCGAGGCCAGCCTGGTCTACAGAGTGAGTTCCAGGACAGCCAAGGCTACACAGAGAAACCCTGTCTCGAAAAACTGAAGGAAAAAAAAAAAAGAAAGAAAAGAAAAGCCCTCACATAATTACTAATCACTAAAATCTCTCATTGAGATCGACTCTTTGGAGAACAGACTAGCCACACATATAAACATGGTAGGTATAATTGCCCCTGCTTCATAAAGAAAGAAAGGAAATTGGGACTCAGAGAAGTTAAATGACCAACCTGAGTTTACATGGCTACTAAGTGTTAATGGGGGGTTGGTAGAGGGACCTAAGATGCTTAGGAGACCAGTGTTATTCTCATTCATGTCCCATTTATTTCCTGGTTAAATGTGGCCATGAACTCCATCTTTGTGTTGACAGCATCTTTCCATCAAAAGAGTCAGTCAATATCATCTTGCACCGACAAAAGGAAAATGATAAGAAAGAAGAAAACCATAGCTCAGAAGTCAAATGATAGTCTTTGAGACAAATTCAACCTGCATTTTCTTTTCTGTATAGCCTACAAGCTATAAATGTTTTTTTATTTTTTATTTTTAAATAGCAAAAAAAATTAAAAAATAAAAACATCAAGAGAAGACTAGCTTTTCATAACCTGAGAAATTGCATGAGAATCATATTGTGCTCCTCCTGGTACACACATGCACTCAGGCTGGGCTGATGCCTGAGAGTTGAGCAGGGACAGGATTGGGACCCACAGTGCTGGAAATACTTGTCATTTGACCCTTGGCTGAAAAAGTTTGCCGAGCATTGTCACGAGCCACCGCTCTGCAAAGGACAGGAAAAACAAAGTAGGAGAATGAAAAGGAAGACAGAACCTGAGGCCCCTGACCCTCAGATTTCATATATTTTGCTTGTGAAAAATGGGGCTTTGAGGGGCAAATTTGAGGTGTGGAGTATGCATACCTGTGGGTAGGAAGTACCCATGCATGAGCACATGGAGGCCAGGAGTCAACCTTAGGTGTCTTGCCTCGGTGGTAGGAATCTGAACTCAAGTCTTCCTGCTTGGCCAGTAACCACTTTACCCACTGAGTTGTCAACCAATCCCTTCTAAAACTCCAGGATCATCCTGCGGTGCTTCTGGATTTCATTCAATACTTTCACGACTCAGTTCCAAGGCCCCTTTAATTTCCCTCGAGCCTACCCTTCCCCACATTGCTTAGGCAGAACAAACTTCGGTGCTTCTAGAAATGAAGATGCTCCAGCATCAGCTATAAAACCTGCATCTCACTTACTCAGACAAGTGGATATTTATTGACAGGGTGTGAGATATAGAAAGAAAGGAGAGAGACTGCCTGTCCAGAAGGCAGTAACCTTGGTGTGGATGCAATGTCACCAGCCCAAACCATCACTCTTGTGGATGTACGGCATATTATTTAAAGGGAAACAAATATCAGCCACAGAATGTCATGGCAAGGACACATCTCCTGCCTCTTAACTAAACTTATCAGAGCTGTGGTTTAATATGGTTCCTTTTTCATCCTCCTCTCAAATCCATCTTCCCGGGCAGCTCTTGACACCACCAGCAAACAGTCAAGACGAAGATTTAGTGACGTTAGCTTCAAACAGATCTAGATTTATTGACATGTGGGGCTGGCTTTCTCTGGTGCTGCAGTACACAGGATTAATTTTAACTGTTCCTTAATGTTCAGCACCACTTTGCAAGTCCCTGAGTGTCTGGCTGTGGTATGGTTCCACGAGATTAGTGTGTGGCAGAGACAAGATCCCCAGCAGTGCCATGAGCTTTCTTTAACCGAGATGGCCAGGTTATGTACATATGTGTATACATGGTGGTACCTACCTTCCTATCTATGAAGAGGCCAGGTGACAACACAGGGTCAGCTGCTTTCCATTTTATTTCTTTGGGACAGAGTTTCTTACTGAATCTGAAAATTTCCAATTTGGCCAGACTGGCTGACTAGCCAGCTCCAGGGTCCCTTCTATATCTGCCTGTCCAGGTCCGGGATTACAAGTGAACACAGTACTCTTAGATTTTTAAGTACTGGCAATCTCAAGTCATGTCCTCATGTTCTACCTGAGCCTTTTCCCCTGCCAGCGGGGTCTGCACAGTAATAGTAAATAGTCTAAAAGACCTTTGTGTCTGAACCCTTTCATTCTATGTGTTCTCTAAGCTGCCCCTGCCCATCTCTGGAAGCAGTACAGAATGGGCAAAACTGGCTGAACAGTCTCAGTGGCTACAAAGGCTTTATGTCTTTGCATGGCTTTGGTTTCCTTAACTACCCCTGTGGGTGTAAGCTGTGGACAGAAAGGCAGCAGTGAACCAGTCTTGCTTATGAGAGGAGTTTATACTGTCCACAGGCCTGGGCTGCAAAGTGGAGCAGCACCTAGTCTCTGTAAAGGCATCCCATGAGCCCATCTGCTCTGGACTGACTGACTCTGGGCTCTGGACAGCTAGCCATCTGCCCCTGCTGGTCTCTCATCACTCAAGTTGCAATCACTTGGGGACATAGGCTGATAGGAGGAGGAACTCACTCTGGGCACACACAGATGCCATGTAATGAGCACTGACACTGAGTAGAAGACATGAAGACATAAAACCTCTATCACCCTTCCCTAACACCAGACTAGAGAACAAATTTGCAAAGCTCTGATAGAAGATTAACTGCTAAATGAAAAAGAGCTACTAGATGTAAATTTAAAAGTCCAAAAACACCCAAGAGGCATGGCTATAATTATTGCTGAGGGAAGCTCTTTAAGACTAAAAATACATTTCCATTAACAATCAAAATTAGTTTTCATTGCTTTTTTTCCTGAGCTTTCAGTGAATAACCTTTGATGGTAGTACATGATAATGATTCATTAGGAAAAGTGAATTTGTATTTCAGAAGTAGGTACTGAAAAAAAATTATCTGAGAAATGATTCCTCCATATATGTCAGATGGCAGAGGAAGGGAACATTTTTAGAAGGAGTAATGACTTCCTATAAGCTCAGCCAGACAGCGGGTACCCACTCCAACATCCTGACAAACAAAAATTTTTTCCAAACCTCCAGTGACTTAGAGGAATCAGGAGTGTAACAGAACACGTTTCCCTTTAAAGCCAGGGTAAAAGACAGACACTGTGGCATCTCGTGATGTCTGTAGAACGTCATGATTTCTAGAGCTCTTAGGTACCATGAGTGACATCTAAGAACACATGAGTTGTGACTTGCTTTATCTTGTTCTTGCACATGTGGTAAAATTGTATGGTGAGGAGGTACATGTTCACATGGTCAGGTGTATGTAAGAGGTCAGAGGTCAATCTTGGGCACTGTGATTACAAGCACACTCTAACATGTCCTTTTAACATAGGTGCTGGGGACCAACCTCAGGTCCTCAGCCTTGATCGGTATGTGCTTTATTGACTGAGATATCCTCCTGTTGCCTTACCAAGTTTTTACTGAGATACATTTGCACAGTGGAAGACATTAATGATAAGTTTTGACAGGTGCGTACACCCCTGACGTCAGCTCAATCAAGAACCAGAAGGCTTCTAATTTACACATCCCACAGATATCTCAGGCTCTAACCTTAAGAAACTTCAGTTCTGCTTCCTGTCACCCCTGATTTGTGCCAGGATGTCACCTGCGTGACACCAAACTCGAAGTTCTCTTCCATTGTATGACTTCCTTTGCTCCCCATAATGTTTCTGAGATTCAATCTTACTTCTAGAAGGTGGGTGGGGGATACCCCCATAGTGGCAGGGGGAGGGGGAGGAAACGGGAAGGTTCCAAAGGGGAGATCTGGAAAGGGGGAAACATTTGAAATGCAAATAAAGTAGAAAAAAGAAAAAAAGAAAAAAAAAAAAAGAAAAATCTAAGCTGCGTAAAAATTTCTGTAGCCAATGATTTGGGGGTAGAGCTGTGGGGGAGATCTGATAAGCAATAAAAACATTTTACGTAGAGGGTAAAGGCAAGCAGTAAAAACAAATTTAAACCCATGTTTTCTGAGAAATATGTTTAAAACAGAGATTGATTGTTTAAAACAGAGAAATTAGATATTTCTCTTTAAATGCTGTTGATCATGCTGAGAGGCTTTGGAGCCTCAGTGGTGGCCTTTAATTCACGAACCTATCACAGGAAGGCATGACTGAATGGTGAGCTGAACATAATTCATAATTCTTATGCTAATTATGATGAGTGGCCTGGAGATTTGATTAAAAATCATTAGTTCTGCTAAAAAGCCTCCAAACAAAAATGAACATATAGAAAATATAACTGTGCTTTTGCAGGATGGATTATCCTTTGAAAACCTGAAATGAGATGATAAAAGTAAATTATTTCCAAGAACCATTGCCAAGTTGTAAAGTACAAAATACAAATAATTTGTTTGCTGATATGGGGGCTGAATGTGTGTTTTAAATTAAATGGTGGGAATAAAGTAAACCTTATACCCTACAGACATAAAATAAGAGGGCGAGGGGGGAGGGCTTCCCTGCCCTGCTCCAGTGGTTCTAACCTAGGCGAATAAATAAAAGGCTTCCCGGGGAATCCAAGGAGCCTTGCATTCTTGTGGGCCTCCCACTCTTGGGAAGGTCCAGGACTCGAACCCAGAGAATACAGAGCTCACTGGGCTGAAGTTGTCCTATCTATCCACAACTACCCCTTCATGGCCTCCCCTTTCTACTACAGCATCTCCTCCTTGCAACATAATGGTCCCCCATGTTTGTTCTGTAGTGCTTCTGGGTAGCTGATGTGACATCACGGTCACTCCAGCTGGCTCTCAACCCAGCTTTATGAAGTAGGCAGCCTTAGCCTTGTTAAAAGCTACATCTGTGCCTCTGTGGTTGCGTATTCTTCAATTGCCTGTCCTCTGCAATGTGAGTCTCTTCGTTAGCTACCTCCCACTGCACAAATAAACTTCTCTGATAAAGCCTAAGATCTGAACTGAACTACAGGTTGAGGGATATGAATTTAGGGAGCAGTTGACACTGTCCATTTAGCAAAGTAATAGGAGTGGGTTCACCAAGGGGGCCTGTGAGCTCAACAGGGGTTTGTGACCAGATATGTGGTGCTAGGCATATGTTTTCCCCTGGGGAGCAAGCCTTAAACACAGTCAGAAAGTGGTTGGTTACCCCCATAACAGGTGGGGTATCTGTTCATACACACACACACACACACATATGCATGTGTGTACACCACACACACGTATGTACACGTACACACATAGACACATGAGCATTCATATACAAACACTCACTCGATGATCAGAAACCATCACTGAAGAAGGAAAAGGCAGAAATAAGAGTGGGGGGGGGGGGAGCTGGAGCTAACCAGTGTCTTCTGAACACGGTATGACTGATGAGTGTTTGAACTCGCAGCAGCTGTGGTTGTTGGTTTAAGAGCAAGCCAATCAGCATTCTAACATGGAGTGGGACGAGATCCTGAGTTCCTATGCCTAATTGAGAAGCTATAGACGGTTGATGGCTTCTAGGGGAGGGAGGGAGAATCCATATTCTTTAAAGGTATAACTCTTGACAAGTCGACACCCAGCAGTATTTGGCTAGCACAAATTACAATTAATGGCTTATTTTTAAAAAATCAAAAGAAGACATGAAGTTTGGGGGGATAGGGAGGTGGAAGTAGATGTGGGAAGAGTTAAAGAGGGGAGTCAGGGTGAACATGTTCAAGATACATTGTATGAAACCTCAAATGACTAATAAATTATTTTAATAAATAAATTCTTAAAATAAGGTACCTCCCTGAAAGCCATAGAGCCTTCCCAGCAGGTTTCACTCACAACTCACCCCCTGGAGTTTTGAGGGAGTGGCATTTAATAAGCAATAGACCTGTGCCCAGCACAGTCCGGTAACTTTATGCTGTTTGCATTTCTGCAGCCACCTACAGGCTAAGAACTAGTATCCTACTTACAGGTGAGGAAGCGGAAACACTCAAAAGTGAGCTAGTCTGTGACCCAGACCATATAATTGCTATGTAACACAGCTGAGAGCTGTACCCCAGCTCTGGGACTCCGAAACCCACACCCTTCACTGTCAAGCCTATAAGCCAAGTGTTAATCCATAGGATTTCAAACCCTTCCCCAGTTCTCCAAAGTGCAGGGGACGACGGCATTCGATGCCTTACCTTCAAAGATACAGATCCCGTGTATATTTTTTTCATTTCAGAGGGGCTCCTATTTATATGTACACACAGATTAAATAAATCATGATCACCACAGTAAACATGTAAATTCTGATCAATAACTACTTGCTTTCCCCTCCCCCCAACGCTAACAGCTGCAATAAAGCTTTAACTGTAGAGCGATGCACAACCAGCCATAAAAGTATGTAAAATAAATGAGGGTACCATAATGAGGGAATCCAACATTCATCTCATAAATATAACATAACGACCACAGCTAAAATGTCAGAGAATCTAATAAATCAATATGCTAGGACAGAGCTATCTTTATGTTCAGAATACATAAAAAATATATTTACATGCAGGCTCTCTCTCTCTCTCTCTCTCTCTCTCTCTCTCTCTCTCTCTCTCTCTCT